>CM018040.1:2524646-3124646 GCA_008638375.1 Nyssa sinensis
AGGTTTCCCGGAAATCTCTGTGCAACCCAAAGAAGGAAGAGAATTGAGGATGAGATCAGGGCTGCAATGATGAGGCATTAGAAGCTTTTATGTGGACCCGCCGGCCAATTAAATCATGTCATGTGTGCATGTTATATACTTTTAAGGAGACAAAAAAGCTGGTTTTGCCTACATGACTTAAAATGATTGATGGTCCATTGACGACCGTTTACCTAAAAGTTTCTCGGCACTTGTGGGATAGTTGCAAGAAGAAAGATTCTCTTTGCGTTCGATCGTGTCACTCATACTAAATAAGAGGAAGCTATTTGTGGACCCTAACCATCCCTTCAGAATGCAGCTGGACATGGAGGAAGATCTTAAAGCTAAGAAGTATGTGCAGATCCTTCATCCTTGACTAAAATCAGTGGAAATGGTTGTGGTACTTTCCCTTGCCATGATAATTGGCACCCATAAGAGGTTCTCTCTTGTTTATGGAGATAATGTTGTCCATGATTCTGCTAGGTCATCCAATACAAAAATTTCCCATATCAATGATACACCACTCTTGGAGATGGCCAACCTGATCAAGAACACACCGACTCACTCCCCAAGTCTAATTTACCTGATGCTACTAAATGGACTCTCACCAAAAAATGGTGAATCCTCAACTGTCTCAGCTTGGCAAGCCATTAGAGGACACAATTCCCCTGTCAAATGGCACCACCTCGTCTGGTTTAAACATTTTGTTCCTAGGTATGCTTTCTTCATGTGTCTTATCTGCAAGCGAGCTTGGCCACAAAATCTAAACTTCATGGTTAGGGTATCTCGGATTCAGACAACTGCTCGCTTTGTGGTACTCACAGGGAAACAATTTGGACTCAGATTCTATATATCTCTGTAACATATTGATTATTTAAAGAAACTTTCCTCAACCCTCAAATTGGCTATGGCTTCCATTGTTTACCATATTTGGGGTGACAGAAATTGTCGACTAAAGAAAAAGAAGTCTTTAAGTCTCCTAAATTGGTTTTCAAGAGCCTCTGTCAAGCCCTCTCTGCTGCAGTTACTTCTGGAAGGGTGTTCCCAACACCTACGAAAATTGGGAGATCTCCGTGAGGTTTGGCATTACTGATAGAATTTCTCTCCCTAAGTAGCTATGTTTGTGTTGCTTGTTTACACTATAGCAGCAAGACTCCATTTCAGGACCAGGAAGAAGAAAGAACTTCCTCTGCATATGGACATGAGCCACTGTTGCACTTGAACAGATTAAGGGGCACCCTTTCAGCCATACATCTTCCCATGATTTCCTTCCAGACAAGTATACTATGCATCTTCCCATGATCTTCATCAAAGCATAAGGATGCTATGCATGAACCAGACAAAATTATAATGATTTCGTCAAAGTTACCATTTTAATGGGTGAACAACCCAACCCTTGAAAAATACTAGAGTCTTAAGTGGTAAAGAGCTGGCATCGAGGTGCCAAACCTTTCCGTATCCAATGTGATAGTTGGCAAAAGATGAGTTTTTTGTGGTGTTGACTGATATATATATATATATATATATATATAAGGTGCAGTGAGATGCTATTATCTAGTGTTATTCTCATCAATAATGCATGGTGTTACATAAAAAAGATACAAAAATTGCAGGCCAGCCTCCATTGGAACCTTCCCAAAAACAAATTGTCACTCCTAATTTTCAAGCTTAAATTGATGACTCTGCTATTATATTTTTGCTTTAGGCCTGCTGAGTCTTTGTTTTTGTCACTCCTAATTCTCTTACTTATCCAAAAAAAAAATGATGCACTAAAGAGTAAACATTCAGCATTATTTGCACGAAGTGATTGTTGTAAATATGAACTGTTCATAAAGGGATAAATGATAGGTAGTGTAGAGCCTGATACATACTATACAGTTGATCATGTTTCTGCAAATCTAAGTTCATGATCAGTTGGCAGGCGGTTGCAGGGAGATCAATGCCCTCTTGCCTGTAAGGTAGGGGTTTGGGGGCAGGATTCCTAGAGGCAAATTTTAGTAAAACATTTTGGTAATTTCACACTTGTAACATGTAGTCCTAATTTTATATTATTTGATGACATTTTTCGTGAACCACGTATATCAGGTGTTTTTGTCTATTTTGTGTATGGGAATGAGTTATATGTGCGGTTCTTCAGAAATTTGACCAGTCTTCGTAATTTGACCTTCTAGGTGTTAAATTTGCCTCACATACACAAGAACTTACAAAGTAAGCTAAGTTTGATTTTCCCAGATAAAAAGAAGAGGGAGGAAAAAGAAAAGAAGGCATGATTATTACTATGAAAAAAGCGTAGTAAAGATCTTCATTATAGAGGTGGGAGTTTACACATGTTAGGACATGATTTCAAGTGAGCTACATGGCGAATTTAAGTTGTATCATTACTGAAAATATGATACTTTCTAGCACATAAATTAGTGATTAAATGTTTTAAGTTCATTCTAATTCACAAGAGGTCTGAAGTTAAAAAGAGTCTTAAGCCCACCCTAAATGTGAAGAGCATGAGCATGATCATGATCCCTCCAGGAGCTAATCCTCAACTCTCCTAACCTAAGCAACCTTCAGTACCTAGTATTTCCAAGCCTAAATGAAACATAATTTCCCAAAACCAAAAAGCAAAGAAATTATGTCTAAGAGAATATAAGCACATGCATCATTAGGCTTCAAATTCATATGATCAAAGAGCTTGCACTGGTTCACAACAAAGAAACACTCCAGAATGAGTTCAAGAGTTTAGACATGGAGAATCCAACTAAGTTTATAAATCCATTTAACTAGATATAATGCTGGAATAAATTCAAACAACATATCGATAAGTGACATAACGGCCAGCAGTCTCACTTGGCCGAATAATCTTCACCACTTGCCCGCGCTTTAGCCCATAATACCTGGAAATTGGATCGGTCACCTGTATCCGAGGTAGCTGGAAGACATACATTCAACAATGGCAAATAAAATAGAACTTCAGTATCATGCAGGATTAGCAACAGAAAATCAAGAAGACATATACATACCCAAAACTGAAATCCCAAACTATGACACTGAGAGTAACACAGTAAGGATGAAGCATCATTCAAAATAACAATAAATATGGTCACTTAGACTCAGAAAAGCAATACGTCAAACATCCTATCTAAAAGATAAAACTGTTAATTGTGGAGAGGTTCAACTATCATATAGTAAAGAACTGGAAATGATTAAGCTGTTCACTTGGGTCTGGAGCAATACAGTGTTTATATATACAAATAGAGCATTCATTTTTTATTTTTTTGATAAGAATTGTATATCAAAAGGTGCCCAAGAAGGGCATCAAGGGTAAAAACCCCAAAAGATTACATCTGCTTTTAGAAAATCTAAAAAATCTACAAAAGAATAGACATTTACAGGGAAAGCCTCTTTGGCCCAAAAAAATAATAGGCGCAAAAGGACGTCTTTAAAGAAAGGGGTAGAGAGTTCCCGCTCTTCAAAGACACAATTGTTTCCTTTCAATCCAAATACACCACAAGAGGCAAATTGGGACCAGTCTCCAAATCCTCTTAATATCATTTGGAAGGTTGCACCCTTCCCAAGCCAACAATAGATCTTTAACGGAGCCTGATATAACCTAGGAGAAGCCAAACAGGGAAAGAACAAGATTCCAGCAGATCCAAGAAGCATGACAATGAATGAGGACGTGATTCACCATTTCCTCATCATTCTTACAAAAATAGCATCTGCTAGCCAAAAGAAAGCCCATTTTCTTCAAGTTTTTCGCAGTTAAGATGGCATTCCAAGAGACTTCCCAGGCAAAGAAGGAAAGCTTTAGGGGGGGCTTTAGAATGCCAAGTGAGCTTCCATGGAAAAAGAGGGTTATCAGAATTGAACATGCTCTTGTAGAAAGAGCTAACAGAAAAAGATTTCTTATTCGGCATCCAAATTCTCCTATCCTCCCTACCATCCATGGCCCGGAAATTATTGATGTGATGAAGGAAAGAGCCCACCCTCTTCAAGCTCCCAATCAAAAAAAATCTCTCCTAAAGCGAAGGGTCCATATAAGCTCACTCCCTACTCTCTCCATACAATCGCTAGTCCAAGCCTCCTTATTGCTAGCCAGGCTATATAACATAGGGAGTTTTGCCCTCAACGACTCGACCCCAGCCCAAACATCATCCCAGAACTTCACCCTATCACCATGCCTGATAACAAAGCTACATCTTTTCTTGAACATCCTCCAATCACCTCTAATGAAGCCCCAAAGACCACATCCTCTCGGGCCCCTTGCATTGCCCGAGCACCAACCCCCAATCTCACACCCATACTTGGAAACAATGATCTCCTTCCAAAGCTCCCTATCACTTTCGTCAAAATTCCATAACCTTTCCCTAGAAGGGCTTTATTAAAAAATCTCAAATCCTTCACCCCTAATCCCTCAAGAAACACTGGCTTCTTGATTTTATCCCAAGCAATTAAGTGAATCTTTCTGCAATCACTGTCATGGTCTCATAAGAAGTCCCTTTGAATCTTCTCTAATCTTCTGCTAACTATCTTAGGCATAGGGAAGAGAGACATGAAATAAGTAGGGAGGTTTGTCAAAGTACTTTTAAGAAGGGTGAGTCTACCCCCCTTAGAGAGGAGTTGGCCTTTCCAACCTAACAGCTTGCTAAGAAACCTTTGCAATGACAAGATCCCAAATCCCAATGGATCTCGAGGGAGCTCCCAGCGGAAGGCCCAAGTAAACTAGTGGGAAGTAGCCCACCTACAGCCCAGAGTACTGGCTAAAAAGTCCATCTCTTGTATCGGCCCTACCGGGGTAATGCTACTTTTTGCAAGATTGATCCGCAAACCTGACACAGCTTCAAAACACGCAAGAATACATCGGACAAAGCGAAAGCTGACGCACTGAAGGGTCACAAAAAATAATGGTGTCGTTAGCAAACAACAGGTGGGAAATGGTAGCACCTCCACCCCCTTTGTCCCTCACATGAAAGCCTTTAATGAGGCCCACTTCCTCGGCACAGGAACATAAAACGACTCAGGACCTCCATAGCAATTATGAAGAGAAAAGGGGAAAGGGAATCCTCTTGTCGCAAGTCTCTAAAAGAACGGAAGAAACCTGCAGGGAGAGCCATTGACGAGGACCGAAAAGGAGACTGTGGATATGCACGCTTGAATCCACTTTCGCCACTTGTCCCCAAAACCCATCTTAGCCAACATACCCAACAAGAAACTGCCAATTAACATAGTCAAAGGCCTTTTCAATGTCAAGCTTGCACACAAGCCCCTTCCTTTTCTGTTTGAGCCTAGAAACAATTTCATTAGCAATAAGGGCTGCGTCCAGAATTTGCCTACCCTCTACAAAAGCATTTTGGCTAGGAGAGATAATACTACCTATAATCTTCTTCATTCCTTAAGGAAAGAACCTTTGCGATTAGTTTGCAAAACACTGCTCACTAGACTTATCAAGCGGAAGTCCTTGAGGCAATTGGCTCCTTCCTTCTTAAGAATGAGGGCAATGAAAGAAGCATTGAGGCTTCGCTCAAAGCCCCCCTCCCTGTGAAAAGTCCCAAAAACCGCCATCGCATCCGCTTTCAACACAACCCAACATTTCTTAAAGAAGGCTATAGAAAACCCATCGGGACCTAAAGCTTTATTCCCATTGCACGCCTCTAGAACTCTCGTCACTTCATCTTCCGAGAAAGGGATTTCCAAATTAGAGGCTTCCTCTCCATTCAAACTTTTCAGAAGCATATCATCCACCCCGGGTCTCTAGCTGCACAGCTTGAGTAAAGATTAGAATAGAAGTCAACAATTCTCCTTCTGATAGGCTCATCCTCAGTGAGTACTTGATCATTAATAACAATAGAGGAGATTTTATTCTTTCTGTAGTGAGCAGAAGCCATTCTGTGAAAGAATTTTGTGTTACGATCACCTTCTTTAAGCCAAACGGCACGAGATTTCTGTCTCCAAGAGATTTCCTCCATCTTCAGGATCTACCCAATTTGGCACACGGCTTATTAAGGTATTGATGGCATAGTTTTTGTTATATATCATCTGCAACTTATTCTTAGTACCACTGGTTCTGCAGCTCTATGGGAACTAAAGAATTTTTTTTTCTTAACCTTTTTGATAGGTAAAGTAGTTTATAAGTTCCATCAACCTTAAAAGTGGATGGAAGTATCATAGCCTTCTCTCAGGGTTTCTATTGGATTTTTGCATAACTTCTGTTTAAGAGCTTTGTGATGGTTGAATCTCTCATTCCCTCTAGAATTGAGATGCAAAGTACAATACAAAAAAAATCATTGTCACAGAATCTCCAAAGTCGCTTTATTAGCAAACCAATAAATCAGACCCATTAAATTATTCAAACTTTAACAAAATCTTGGTATGAGTTCATAATAACATAATGTCACAAGTTGAATTCTGCCCATAGGCTTCAAAACCTTTACTTTTGCAAAATGGCCCTGTAAAGCAATAGACACCACCATGCTAGCCAAACCATAGTTTCTAGAACAGTGAAGACAAGACAAGACAGACAAGCCCAAGCCTAACTTCATAATTATAGGTCCAAGCTAAGAAGCCTAAGTTATGAAGTAAACTCGCCCACTTAAGTTGATTCACTGCCCTAATATTAATCATTGGCTTTCATTAGCCTCTACAGAAGCAGATATCCTCCTCGCTTAAATGATTGCAAACAAAGTCCAATGTTCCTTGTTCTTTCTTCCAAAGTTTGACACTCATATTTGAACTGGATGATTATAGCCATTTCTATAAATTAATATTCCTAGCTGTTTAGATCTTGAACCACCAGTGTACCTACATTCCAGGGCATCATAGATTAAATGGAACGTAACCATAAAATAACTAAGATTATACGGACCAAAAAATATTAAGACTGATCTGATTTAAATTATTTTAATCTATCAAGTTTGATAGCAACATTGCTGATAACTGACCTGTGTTTCTTTCACAGTATATCTGTCCAGCAAAGTCTTCTTTTCTTCATTTGTAAGTAGCTGGTGCTCAGGAACAAGAACATGATCTTTAATGTTGACCAACAACTCTGCCTCCTGTATCAATGGAGTGGACAAACATAGAATTACCTCATTGAAATTTACTAATAAGTTCAGAAAACAATGTGTAAACAAACTATACAGTACATAAAACCACTGATTCAACTATACAGTAAACAAAACCACTGATTCTGCTACCAAGGCCAAACCATGTGAAGAAGTGAAGAAAAATGTTTTCTTTATATATATACACAAACATGAAATTAGAGATGAACCATAGAGTCGGTCAATCAATGCTACCATGTATTAATGCTTGATAACTTATTGGAAGTAATGATTTAATAATCAATACCAAATCAAATGGCATATTTCCAACTTCCAACTGAGCATGGACAGGCTTTCTATTTTTCTCACCTTAATAAAGTCTTATGCCAACTTTTTGGCATTGACTACATGAATTCTGTCTTGTCATTCTTTTTTATTCAAAATCATCCCCTCAATTAAACCCCTCACTATCATATCTTTTTTCGCTATCATACCCAAATTAATTTTGGTCTCTCCCATCCCCTAACATGACCATAACTGTAAATTATGTCACTCTTTCTTACTAGTGTAGTTATTAGTCTTAGACTCCTAGTTATGCATGGGCAAACCACCTTAATTAGTTTTTTTTTAATAAGTAAACCACCTTAATTAGTTCTCTCTCATTTTATCTCCTAGAGGTGATACTTCCACCATCTCATGGATATACTCATTTTTAATTTTATCTTTTCTTATTTTACCACACATCCATCTCAATATTCCCATTTCGGCAACACTAATTTTATGAAAAGGACATTTCTATTTTCCTTTTTTGGGGTAAGGGGACCACAAATCAGAGGGGTTTTCTAAACAAATAAAAATTGTCTTGAAGATATACATAAGTATATTTGTGTGACAGTTTTTTTAACATGTGCCCTTCAACCATGGAGGCACAAAAAAGGGCTCCCATTAATAAAACCATCCCAGTTTAAATTACTTTGATAGCAACTAAATACCAACGAGGGTTTTTAGTCCTACATTTCGTTTCTCCATAAGGCTCCTCACAAGGGTCCGAGAATGTCACTCGCATGAGCAATATCACTTGCATTTTACATACTTATTAAATGATAACATATTTTCATTGTATTGTCCATTGTAGAGGTTTAAAACAGACCAGCCATGCCATTAGTGCCAACGGCCAACCCATGTATTAATCCTGGTGTGCCGTGTCCAGTATTGAAAAATCCCAACACGGCCGGTGGGCACGGCCTGTAGTGGGCCTGGGCTATGTCGTGCTTAGATCATGCCTTAATGGCCATGTCTGGCCCGTGTGCAGGAGGTGTCTGGGCCTAAACCTCTCCAATTTCTTTTTCTTTTTTTTTTCAATTTTAGTCGTGTCTGGGCCATGCATGGGTCGTTCCTAGGCCTTACTTTAATGGGTCTTAATGGGTGGTGCTTGTGCCATGGGTCATGCCCGGCCTATGCCTGAAGTGGGCTCGTGCCTTTGGGCTGGGAAGGGCAGGCCTGGCACAATCCGCCAGTTATTCATGCAGTGCTTGCCCTTTTCATGCCGAGCCCGTGCCCTGCTCGAGCCAGCCCAGGCCTGGCCCACTTTACACCTTTAATCCATTGTATTGGTTTATATGTTGGCTAAAGGAAGATGAAAAGAAAGCATAATATCATAAAAGCATTAACAATCACCTCACCTGGAAAACCTCCAAGTGGAATTTTGAAGATATTTCGTTTATGCAAGTTCGGGCAAAGGGAGTCAGATTCTGTTGGACTGCCAAGATTGCTCGGAAAACATTCTCCGATTTCATTCGATTAGTGTAAGTCTTCATTGTCTTAACACCAACCTTTGGTTCGTCAGGAAAGAAAACATAAATCTGGTCCACAAAAGACTACCAATAAGTAAACAAACATAGCAAAGAATTCAGTAATAATAACTTCAATATTGAAAGAAAAATAAATGATCTAATCTTCATTTGCTTTGGGTTTCAGATGCATCACTGTAGAAGTAAATGTCAAAAACCATTTGTAATGGTAACCCGTAACCCTTTCATGAGAAGTAAAACATATTGCAAAAGAATATAGTATCAGAACATAGACCTTGGCAAATTAAATTGACTTGATACCATACAAAAATAGTGTTTGGCATCTAAAGCAAATTCACAATTCACATAGAAAAACTTTGGTAAATTTATATGGATGCAAGGCATTTTTTACTTTCATATCAGAATCAGTGCAAGTCTTTAGTGGAGCATGAAGGAATCATTTACAGCAGCATGACAAATATGTATTATGCAGTACAAGCCATGAGCAGCCACAAGAAGGGTGCATTTTATTTTTTGATAAGTAAGAAGGGTGTATTTTGTCATGGAAATCATGGCCACAATGTTCTGATTTTTAATTCGTAAGAAATACAGTTGCCATCACTACACTCCCCTTAAAAAGGCTATTGATGCAACTTAGGTGGATTCATGAATTGGATTCCATAGTCAGTACTGCAGTAGAAACTTTAGCCACAAGAAATCCTCGCTTTCATGGAAAACTTTGTAATGAGACCATGCCTAATTCATTCGCTCTTTTGGTTTTTTGTGTGGGATTGAGTTCTTGCTTCTACTAAGATGAAGATGATATACTTCCTCCTTTCTTATTTCTGTGTTTCACTCCCTTTTCATTCTATGAATGTGCTAATTATTCTAACAAATGAAGATGTCTATTCCCTGCATACATCACAGCTATGGAAACCATTTTCAAATCCTAAAATCCCCTCCTTTAATTTCTTTCTTCATTATCAAAGGTGGATTCAAAAAACACTGAACATGAGGACATGCATCCCTCTTTTCCAATTTTATTTTTTCAAAAGAACATCACTCTTTTTTTAAATCTCATAATTTTAGATGACCACAATATATATATATATGTATACACACGCACACGCACATAAATAGATGACTATCTTCTGAACTTCCTGGAAACCACAAAACATAGAAGCCAAATAAAAATGAGCAAAGAAAATCCACAGCTAAGATAGATTTTCAACTCAAGACCAGTTCCAAATTAATAAAACACTGAGAATGAGAACAGAACCAAATAGAAATCTACAACTACAGTTCCTTCTCAATATAACTGCTACTATAGTATAAACCACATAATAATTTCCTAGAAGACCAAAAACGACAAGTATGAACAACAACCTGATCGGAGCTATCATTGCGCTTGGCTTTATTAATAACAAGGTCTTCCCTTTTCATGTTCTCCCCAAATTTCTGAATGAACTGATGTTTTGTCATCTCTATCTCAAAATCTCCCACCAAGTACCCCCGGTCCCTCAGCATTTGCATCACCGTTTTACGGATTCTGTACAGCTTCGTTATCTCTTCCTCCGTTGTAGACATCTTTCTCTGATGAGGTTTCATAAGAAATTTAAAAAAAAAAAAAATCCTATCTTTTCACAACGAATTGTAGAACGAGAATGAAACACAATACATATTCAAGAGTTCAACTTGAAACTAGAATAATTGACTATACATTTAGAAAACAAACCCTATTCAATGCAAAAATTGCAAAGCTCAATCCAATTAAATTTGTTGAGTACTACCTATTAACAAAACTACCGCGTGTGTATATATACACATGTATATAAATACAATATGTGTTTTATTTTCTCCGACGAATATTCATCAAATAAATTTAATTATAAAGTACTTACCCAAAAAAAAAGTTAATTATAAAGTGGTGGCGGCGGCTGTGGTGGTGGAGGAGGAGGAGGAGGAGGCGGTGGAAGTGTAACTGACCGGAGATATTTCCGGAAATCACCTGAAAAGAGAGAAGTTCACTTCGGTGTTTCGAACCGCAGGCGGAAAGGAGTATCGTATTCTGAGACCTAGACTCTTAAATCATAATAAAGGAGAAGGAAACCTATCACTGTGGAAGGAAGAACGAGTATATACACAATGGCCTAAGGGCCCGTTTGGAAGCTTCATAATCTAAATAACTGGTTTTAAAATAATTAATTATTAAAAAATGAATTTTAAAGAATTGATTATCACAGTAATCAATTTATTATTTAGATATTTGGTCAAAATTGTGCAAAAATGAGTGAATTTTTTGTTTTCTTCTTTTATATTATATATATTAGATAATGTATAAGTGGTGGGTTTAGGAATAATGCTCGAAAAAATTAAAATTTTTGAAAAAAAATATTTTTTTAATATTTTTAAAACTCCATTTTGAAAACAAAATTTGGTGGGACCCAAAACTAAAATCACGTTTTCAAAACCCTATTTTAGGGTAGGACAAACGCCTGGCCAAACACGGTCTTGTTTGGCAAAAAGTATTATTTTTAAATTGTGTGCATCTAAGTGTTCTTCTATTTGGACTTTAATGTCTTTGATTACACAATTTGGTCTCAAGTTAGCACAAATTGATGTCAAAATTGCCTTCTTGCATGGTAATTAAAATTGCTAAAATTTACATGACTCCAATCAGATAGATTTAAAGTTCGTTGAAAAAAATTATTAGGTTTGCAAATTAAAAAAGTTGTATGATTTAAAATAGTCTCCAAGATAATGGTACAAATGATTTGATCCATTTATAACAGCACATGTTGAAAATTGGAGGACCCAACTCTAAATTAGTTCGATCCTTAAAACCCATGTGTTAAAAAAAGGGAGAGAGGGCTCTTATATATAGACCATAGGAGCTAGAGACGAGCGATGTGGGACAATCTAACACGCCCCTTGGACCACATTATCCGCAGAAGGAAGGCAGGTGAGCAGCCCCATGCAGTTAGCCCAAAGTTAGAGCTCTAACCTGACTCTGATACCATGTTGAAAATTGGAGGCCCAACTCTAAATTAGCTCGATTCTTAAAACCCAGGTTTTAAGAAGAGGGAGAGTGAGCCCTTATATATAGATCAAAGAGCTAGAGACGGGCGATGTGGGACAATCTAACAACACAGAAGTATACAATAATCTATTTTGATCATTATGTGTATTTTCTTAAACTTCGTAATGATTCATTTATATATTTGATTTATATGTAAATGGCATGTTTATTGCATCTAAAAGCAAGGTGGAGATAAACTGGTTAAAGACAAAGTTGAGAAATGAGTTCAAAATGAAAAATCTTAGTAAAGCTAAGAAGATACTTGGCATGTAAATTAAAAGAGATAAAGTAAATGGCACAATTTGTTTGTCACAAAAATAATATATGAAGAAAGTGTTATAATGTTTTGGTTTAGATGACAATACAAAACCTGTTAGTGTACACCTTTAGCCCTTCACTTCAAGCTTAGTAATTTGATGTCTCCATGCCTAGATGAAAAGCATAAGTATATGGCTCAAGTTTCATCTACAAACACAATTGGTACTTTAATATATGCTATGGTATGCATGAGACCTAGTATTTCACACGTTGTCAGTATGGTGAGCAAGTATATGCATGATCCCGATAGAAGGCACTGACAAGTAGTAAAATGGATTCTATGGTACATTTAGGGTATAGTGCATGTTAGTTTGATATTTGAGAGGGATGATTGACTGGTCAACACGTGGTTAGATATGTGAATTCAGACTATGCTAGAGATCCTGATAAACATCGGTCAACTACAAGATATGTCTTTCCTCTTGCTAAAGGATTGGTGAGTTGGAAATCAATGTTACAATCAACAGTTATTTTGTCTCAATCTTCTAAAGAAGAATGTTCAAGCATTGTTTTAACTTGATCAACATCTCTCATATTTGAGCACCTACGGGTCCATGGCGCCTAAGGGCATATTTGGAGGCAGTTATGATTTATTTACTTTTGTTTTGCATGGCTTGAAGAATTTACGTTAAGGTGGAGATTTGTTAGGTGGTTGTCATAAATTTATCCGGATTCTTAATGACTTACTTGCGACCCGAGGCAACCCGATGGAAAAAAGATTTGACCCATTTTGTCTCTTATATTGTAACTCACTTATATAAGAATATTGTCTTTTAAGGTTTTAACTTGTGAGAAGATAGTCGTTATTGGAAGAAAATAAAGATTTTGGATTATGGGGAGTTTTTTTTTCTTCTTATAATCTCTTTGATACGTCGTAAACATGGGTAACTTGTCAAACCACGTAAATTTTGCATCATTTCTGTGTAATTTGTTTGTTTTTTTCCTCAATGCACAACATGTTTGCTCTTACCAAGTTCCAAAACTGCTTGGTGCATGGTTAAGAGTTTTGTTTTATAAAAGATAACAAAAATATTATTTAAGTTAAATTACGCTAACTTCTCCTAAGATTTTTTATAATTACAAAGATTTTTTCTGAGATTTAGAAATGGCATTAATCTCTTATATTTTTACTAACAAACTACAAATACCTTCCCAACATCCAATTTTTTTTTTCAAAATGACAAAAATATCCCTTTCAAAGTTTTTATTTTAAATTTTCCAATTTTGACCATTACTAACTTTTTTGAAAGATTTTTTTTTTCATTTTATATAAAATAAATTTAAGATAAATAACTTATATTTTTTTAGCCAAAGAAAGTTTTAATTAATATTTATATGAAATGAAAAAAGTTTAAAAAAATTGATCAAAATTTTAAAAAAATTGCAAAAAAAAAAGAAGAAGAAGAAGAAATGAGCACTTTTTGTCTTTTTGAAAAACAAATTAGGCATAAAATGAAGTATTTGTAATTTGTCAAGAATATAAGAGATTAGCGTTATTTTAGAAACCTCAGGAAAAATTTTATAATTATCAAAAATTCAGCAAGATTAGTATAATTTACCTAAATATTTATATAAAAACTTCAACAAGTCTTTCCAATCCACCACTTTGAGTAGGAAGACATGGCCCATGCACGTGTGTCCCTAATATAATAGTCTTTCCCATTGAATGAACATGTTCCCTCAACAACCATCACGACAAAAAATGCTTCTTCAAATATGTATCTCAATGAAATAACATTAATGTGACAATATTATTGAATCACATTAATTACATGATTTAAAGTACGATCAATAACACAATACCATTTCATTATCATGTTATTCGATATACAAATTGAAGATATAATTTTAAAAAATGTAACATTATTCGAGAAGGAAACATATAATTTGGTAATGGGGATGGGAGTAAGTGGAGCATACCCTTGACAATAGTCTACTACACTTCCTCCAATAGTCTACTTTCCATGTACTGTTTTTTGGGGGATTTGTGAGACATTTTTTTCCTTAAAACATGCTGACAATTTTTTCTACAAAGTACAATGATGATTTAATGCAATTGTAGGACGTATTATCCCATTATATGACATTCATTCTCATTTCACATGTAACATGTTCCCTTTGTATTCAGTGGTATGCCAACCACGCCCCCCTTTCTCTCTGCATTAATGTTATGCAGCATGCAAAAATAACTTGGACAACACTCAAAAGACTTTGTCGGAGGAAGTTATGAATGCGTGCGTGTGTGTGTGAGAGAGAGAGAGAGAGAGAGAGGGAGGGAGAGAGAGAAAGAGAGAGAGTTACTACAACAAACCAAACATTTACATTATGTAGTATTGAAGCCTTCAGCAGCAAGCAATCAGAATACATGACAGAGAAACAGAGAGCCAAAACATAGCTAAGAAACCTAAACTACAAATAGGGAGATTTCTTGCCTAGTAGAAAGTTCTTTCAGTAGACCAAGACTCAAGACACTTAGAAACACAGACAATTAACATTAAATCCAAACCAAGGCTTACAGGATTTAAATAAAGACAATAATCGAGGTCTTCCACTTAAACAGAATTGATCCATTTGCAGAGAGAATATTGCACTAATTACGATTTTTGCACTTCTCCATGGCTCTGGGCGCTGCAAAAATGAAATATTTAAGCATTTGTTAAGAGGTATTATCAGATAATAATTGTCCAGTTCTTATGATCTAATTTAAAAACTTTAAAAGGAATCAAAAACCAGATGCAAGGGCTATGCTTAATCAAGAATGCAGGACTTTTATGTTTCAAAAGATTACGATTAAGAGCATCAAGCCATCATTAAAATGATGGGTGTTTCTGCTTTTATATTTTTTGGAGCTCAGCATGGATTGGGGATAATGATCAAAGGCCTGTTTGTCAACAGTAAAAATTGGAGTTATAGAGAAAGCTGCATATAGCTTGTATTATGGGATTGGACTATTGGAGCAGCCAGTGATCTGTGCATAACTCCATTTCATTTAATATATAGCTTGCTCATACCTAGCCCAATTGCATCTAAACTTTTCATGATCCTCAGCCTTTTACAAGAGTCAGTGAACATCCTGCAACAATAAAGAACAGCAAATCAGCAGAAAAATGTTCATGTTTAGTTTTTCTTCTTAAAATATGCGTACGCGTATGTCTATATATATATATATATATTCTGGTTTTGCTTTGTAAAAGGAGAGAATAATTACATTAAGGTCAAGTGTGCAATAGTAACCATTATATGTAATTTAGCACATAAGATTATTCAGGTCACTAAGATAACCAGATAACAATTCCATATTCGGAGTTATCTTTTCGTTGATAGGATTATATATAAGTACTATTCCTGAACTGGGGAAGGGAAGAAGGTATCTTAATATATACGTAATTTCATGCATCTACCTGAGTTATTTTAATATATAAAGTTGATAGGATTACTTCCTTTCTGCATAGTTACCAGAAGGGGAAGCAGAAGCGAAAGCAAGAATCAGGGTTAGAAAATACCATATGAAAAAGGGAAGTGGCAAGTGACTTGGAATTAAATTGGAAGCTTATAAGGGAACTTAGTGGAGAAGTTAGATAAAACTAAAATGAAACACTAGAAAAGTTGTATAGTAAATTGAAGTGTAGACTTAAATAAATAATTAAAGAAATATATAATAAAATTTATGAATTATTCTTGAGAAAATACTTTTAAGAGCATAGAAAATTAGAAAAAATATGGAAAGCATGTTTTCCTTGGGCCTCAGGCCCTCATCTGGTTCAAGGATTTGGTGCAAGAAAAGGAAAAACAAATTTTCTCATTTTTTTATTTTCTATTTAAATAAAGTTGGAAATGAAGATTGTGAATTTAGTGTAGGAAGGGAAAAACATTGTGCGAATGAGAATTTTTAAGAGAAAATATAAGAAATTCAGTTTTCTTTTTCCTTTTCCTTGACCAAATATGCAAACCAAATTTTTTATGAGTTCACAGGATTTTCATTCAAATTTTTTTATAGGTTAAAATTTTGTCCCAGCTTCTGGTTTCAAAGAAGACAGGTTTCTTACAACACTCTGATCAAGTTTCTTCGCACCATGCCTTTCTCTGCTATCTTGGTTCGCGTATTTGGTCATATTAATAACATTTAGTGAATATTCTATAACACATATAAGCTAATTCATTCTTGTTTGAGAAATTATCAACAGTAGTAGGTTTAAGGTTAGATCCAGTGGTCAAGTAATCCAGCCAGAGAGAGGGAGAGGGAGAGGGAGAGGGAGAGAGATAGAGTTCAGATCAAATGGATTAATTAAGCACTGCCGATTGCAACCAAGGTATAACCTTCTAGGAATGTGATCTGAAAATGGAATTTGAGGTAGGGAATAGCACTTACTCCCAAGGAACATCACCAACAAGCATCCAATCGCCATCTTTGTCTTCATAGGTAAGTACATATTCAGAACCATGGAGAAGATCCATTAATCGACTCTCACTCAACCCATCTCGGCTTGGAACTCCATGAGAGCCACATTGCCCTGAACCAGTCATTCATAGCAGAAATTAATTACGCGCGAGAGAGAGAGAGAAGGTGAACATGCACACATGCTTTTGTAGCCTTTCTGCAATCATGTCTTAAATGAAAATGACACTTCTGAAAAATAAAAATAAAATTGTGTTTCAAGAAAAATAATGAATTTTTTTTCCATTTTGATAGGTACAGAAGTACAGGAATTAGAATTTGGGCGATGAAAGAATATTGAATGTGGTTTTCATATTGATAAAGGGGGAAAGCCAGTAAATAACATTCATTCAACATAAAAAAAGTTAATGTACGAGTAATAGACTTTTTAGTACCCAAGGGAGGAAAAGGTTAGATTAACAAGGAGCTAAGTTCTTTCATAGCAAGAAGAACTCAGATTTTAAAAAAGAAAGCTGCAAGGCCTAACAGTCGAAGAAAACAGGTTGCACTTATTGCCCTCCAAACAAAACAACCTGATCTGTGTTGACCAGAAACCAAAAAATGTATGATACCCAATTCTTTATGAAATTTAGAAGAAACTGAAAATATAATTGTGCTTTTGTATCTCAATATCGTATAATTGAAAGAACCTGGAAATGCTACCCACTGTGACAACCCCATCACTGGAGGTTAAATTCTTAACTAAAATCTTCATGATTTTGTATCTCAATATCCTATAATTGAAAGACCCCCGGAAATGCTACCCACTGTAACAACTATTTCACTGGAGGTAAAATTCTTAACTAAAAGCTTCATTTTAATTCTTCCATTTATGCTAATAATCCATTTTTCTTCAATTTCCCATGACTTAAATTAACTGGGCAGAAGAGGCCACCAGCAAACCAGGGTGTTTACGCTTCCCATGAAAACTTAATCATCCATTTTTTTCACATTGGAATTGATATATTAACTCTGTCTCCGGCATCTTCATTGAGTGAATCTGTTTTAAGATTTTCAAATACCAAGTTGAGAATTGTATTGCCACTCAATATAGCAGGGATGGGATTCATGGAGAGCTCACCTATTGTAAAACAGCTGAACATCTTTTCCAGTGCAGAAGAGAGTTCCATATAGCTGCTGTAGGTCTTGAGATCAACTTTCCGCAGGTATGGCGCTCCATCCATACTGACTTTCACATAAAGACATCCAGATCCCAACTTGGCATCGGCATCATCACTATTTTTAGCAGTATTACTAGCCATTGAATTCTTCCGGAAAGATCGAATTGGTGGCCATCCTACCACTTGTGCCCTGTCTCAAACACAAAACACAAAAGAGGAATTTGAGTTTATTGTGGCAGTAAGGATGAAGGACCTTAATTAACTTTTCTTCCTAATTAATGAAAACAATTTTTTATAGCAATTCAATAGAAGTTCAAGGTAATAACATCAACAAATCAAACCAAAGACATAAATATCCTACCACAACCCAAAGATATAGACACATCACAGAGCAACCCTTTCACTTCATCTTTGAGAGAATATAGAGCATCAACAATTCAAGTTTTGTAGCACATGGAAACATTGCAACACAGCACAACTTGGAGAAACACAAATTTGAAAATAAATAATAAACATACGAGAACTGAAAAGAAATAGCATGTAAAACAATACTAGCTGTATCACCAAGAAAGCAACTCCCAATGAAATGGACAAAAGAAAACATATGAACTAAAATTTTCAAAACCCACCAAGAATATCAACACATATGACCCCAAATTTTCAAAACCCACCAAGAAAAATTTAACATCAATAAGTCCAAATCAAACGGCACAACCATGCTAAGTCCGGATTTCTATCACGTTCTCGGGAAAGAAAGGGGGGGAAATGAAAGAAATTACTTTGCAGCTGGAGCAATCCCATGATTCCCATGACCATTTGCAGCAGAAATCTGAGGATTATTCTCCGGCACCGACTTCGGCGACGGTGGAACAACCTCTTTCACGACATTGGGAGCCATACCAGACTGCTGAGAGTTACTCTCGGACCCACCTACACCAAGACTCTTCCCACCACCATTGACACCTCTGGGAGAGAACAAACCACCACTTTTGGCCAAATCAACCTCAGATCCACCAGTCCCAGAGAAAACCCACTTGCCAGAACCACCATCAATGGTGTCAGAGAATCCCCTCTTCGCCCCTGACACTAAACCCTTCACTCCACCAAGTTGGAACACATTCTTCTCCTCCACCTCATGTCCACCATCTCTCTCTGATGACTCAGAACCAGGCAAGCCAAGTCTCAGCTCAGTGGCCTTCAAGTTCAAACCAGAGGAAATAGAGATTTTCTCAGAGTTTTCCATTGAAGGAACCTCTGATAAGCCTATGTAATCATGTTCTTCTAATCGCATAGACATCAAAGTTCAACAAGGGTAGCTCAAATATGTAGTACAAGAAAAGAACATGAAAAGGGTATGAAGTGTAAGCAAAAGAAGAGCTCTAATCCAATATCTAATACTGAGGAATTCTCAGAAAATGGGATGGCCTTTGATTGCAGTGAAGTGAAGAGAAGCTTCTTTGTCCTTTCTATTGCCCTCTTATATTTCTCTATATAATCATGTCCCTCTGATCTCTCCCTCCAGTCCACTCACTGTAAGTAAGAATGTGATGAGAACAAACTGTGGAATATGATAACAAAGAAGGCTGTGAAAAGTAACTGAAACCAGATATGCAGGTTCTTCTTTGGTAAACTTCTAATTTTTTTTTTTTAAAAAAAATCGTGATTAAGCCCTAATTTCCATGCTTATAGTTTATTTGGTAGATTAATGTTAGTGTTTACTCTTCCTTTGAATGGAAAGAATTGAAAAAAAAAATTAAGATAGAAAATAATTAAAATCCAAGAAAAAAATATGAGAGACATTTCCAAGGTTTTAGTCTATTTATTCAATTTTTTTGAAAATGAAAAAATTTGGAGAGAAAATAAAATATTAAAGTAAAAAGATAACTAAATTTCTAGTTTGAAAGTTTTAATAAAAAAAAAAAAAAAGATTATATGAAAAAGTTTGAGAGTTTTAGTCTACTTATTCAATCTTTGTGAAAATAGAGAGATTTTGAAAGAAAAAAATATTTCAATAATTTTTTTTGAAATACTATAAATATTCATAAATAAAGGAATTAAAATTTCTTAACATAAAGAAAAAAATAGTATACCTGTTAATAATTTTTATACTTTCTTTTCTTTTTTTTACTAATAATTCAAACAAAAAAATAATGACGTTTTTTTTTTTAAATTATCAAATAAGATAAAAATGAACATTTTTTTCTTTTCTTTATTTTTTTTATTTTAAATTTTCTTTTCTTTACCTTTTCTCTCCAAAATTAATCTTTGTGTATTGATTGGTTTGTGTTTGTATTATTCACCTACTGACACATGAATAGCATGGTCCAATCAAAACATCACCATTGATCAATGTGTGAAATATTATTGAAATAGCAAAAAAAAATTGAAACTTTGCAACTGACAAAAACATGCTTCTTGTTTGGTATTTTGGCTATACAAATTGTTTGGAACCATTCAATTATTGTGGGAAAAAACTGTTCTAGCATTATTATATAGGTGTCATGAATATTATAATGTGACTTTCTATTTTTGTGAGAATTGTGCATTTTTAATGAAAGTTAAAATTATGACAAATATGATACAAGTATAGCCTTTATCAAAATTTATATTAGGTTGTACTAATATTCTCACAAAGTATGAACCATTTAAGATCATTTTTTATGATTTAATGACTAATAAAACTTCATTGCTAACAAACAAGGACTAATGGGTTAAAGTTGAGGACAAATTATGAATCTAGACTTCTTGAATATGATTTCCTTAAGCGTCAAAACACTCAAACTTAATCGATACATGCGATATTTTAGAGATTATGATATTTAGAATTTATCCAAGTATACAAAAGTATGACTATTCTCGAGAATCAGGAATAATCAAACGAGCATCATTGTAAAAAATCAAACATAATAAAAAGGAATATGAGCTTTGTACGGAAAAAAAAAAGTTGAGTACTAAAGTTACTCTAACTAGGATGTATATGAGCCTAGCCAAATCGAGATTTGGATCGTTTAAATTTGGCTCATTATAAAAAATGAATTTCAAATTTTGTTCAAACTTGATTTATTTATTTTTTAAACTAGTCTCAAACTATCTTTTATTCGAGTCAAACTCGATTAACTTGCTTTTTATATAGTATTAGACTAGTTATTTGTTTATCGAGCCAAAATTTAAAATTCTAAAAGCACAATTATTTTGTGGTCATTTAACGGTCCAATTTGAGTTTTTAATGTGAAATTATTTTAAATAGTTTCGTAACAATTTTCAACGAAATTACTCCCCAATCATTTTCAGAGAAAAAAATATTTTTTCAAAAAACGATGATAGCAAACATGTCCTAAAGCACTTGTATCATGGGTCCTAAATACAGCTAGCTTGTACTAAGAAAGTTATATTATGAGTTTTGAACAGTGAAAAAATTATCGAGTAAGACAGTCACTCTACGTCATTATCTGACATGAAGCAGCTCTTTTTCACAAAATCTATCATCTAGCTTGAATTTTAGAGTAAAAAACTTTTTTATGATTTAAGAAAAATGTTATGTTTGTGAGAAATAGACATTATAAATCAAATAATTATATAGATTAACATACACACTGAATATCTTCTTCGAATACTAGCACCATCATACTTGGTCATTATTCCCTTCCTTAAACCTCATTCATTTTTTTTCATCATTTGAGGACTTGTTTCTACTCACTTTTCTTTTGTGATTCTCATAGCTCAAAAAATTCAGCTTTTCAAGGTTTGGCTGTTTTGCTGTTTGATTCTCGAGAAAAGAAAAGAAAAGTTGTAATAATATGAAGAGGGTGGGGCTGAAATGTACAATACTGGATGGGAAGCAACCCTAGAAAGTGAGGGAATTTAGGAAAGCCGATCAGAGAATCAAAAGAAGAAAAACGGCAGAAAGAGAGAGAAACTGAAAAGGAAATTTTCTGCGGAGGATCGATAGGACAGAGATTTTGTATGCTGATTGATTTGTGACCTCTTGATCTCAAACATGGTCCCCCTTATTTAACATTACTTAAATTAAGCCTAACTATGTCTATTCATGTCAATTCTTCATTAAATTATCAAGCTAATTAAATATCTTTTAACTTTTTAATGCTTAATTACGATCATTTCTTTTAATGTTTCTGTAATTATACTTATTTTTTTTATTTTACTTAAAAAAATTACAAATATTTCCTCCAATTATTTTTTAAAATGACAAAATTGTCCATTTTTTTTTTTTTTGCATTTTTTCAATTTTGACAATTTTTTTTTTAATTTTTTTCAAGGATTTTTTTATTTTATATAAAATAAATTTAATATAAATAAATTATTTTTGTTTTATATAAAAATAATTTTAAGATTTTAATCAATATTTATTTGAAAATGAAAAAAATCAAAAAAATTAGTCAAAATTAGAGAAGATCAGTGTAATTTTAGAAACATCAGTATAATTGTTAAAAACTTCATAAAAGATTTGTATAATTTTACTCAAAAAAATGAGACATGTTCCATTTCTCTTTTCTTTTCTTTTTCCATTCCTTTCTTCTTCCCTAAACCCACAAATCAAATATACCCTCAAAATTTCTCAAATTATCATCAAGTCAAGACACCATATTATTTGATATTTTCAAATGTTCTTCTACTCATGTTATGTTAATATAAAGGTCATTACTTGTGTAATGTTAAAATGCTTGGGATATTACTCGTGAGAATACATGTTCGAGTTTGATTGAGAATACAGGGTCTGTTTGAAAAATGTAAGAACTAATTTTTATAAAGTATAAATGAATTAGTTTTAAATTTTTAAATATTTGATAAGTTCATTTTAGTCTCATTTGTTTTTTTTTTTTTTAAATATTTAGAACTTAAACAAAATTAGACCTAAAAAAAATACTTAGAACTTAAATAAAATCAGATTAAAGGAGGGTTATTTTTTTTATATAAAAAAATTAAATAATTTAATGAGAATAATCGTAACCTGATCCTATTTAAAGAATTTTCAAACAATCTTATAATGTAAAAGATGAAATTTATTTTTAATTTTGATGATATTTTTTTAATGATATTTTATCTTATTTAATTTAATAATAAATCTTGTTAAACCCTTTTACTCATAGGGATAAGTCAATCCACATTATTAGTGAGCAACATAATCAAAAAATGATCAATTCATTCAAAGAGAATTTTTGGAATGATTTTGCTCCATCAACATTCAACAAACTTAGTGGTAGACTAATCATTAGTGGTTCCAAATTACAACTTAATAAAGTTTAGAAGGTTGAATTAATAAAAGTAAAAAATTTCCATTCAAAAGCATGGTTGTTAGGGGACAAAATGACATTATGTCGCGAAATTAATGGCAGTAAAACAACTTAAAACAGCATCATGAAGAGTAGAGCACTCTTGACCAAATGATTTTATGGTAAATTTTTTACATTTTTGCTTAAAAGCACTTTAATATTTAACTGAGTTTGAAACTTTACGAGTTAATTGGTCAGTAAAACAACTTAAAACAACATCATGAAGAGTAGAGCATTCTTGACCAAATGAGTCTACGATAAATCTTTTAGATTTTTCTTTACCACTTTAATATTCGACGGAACTTGAATTATGAGTTACATTGCTCTTTTCTTAGATTAAAGGTAAGTTACAATGATCTTTCTTAAAGTTTTTAACAATTATGCTGATTCTTTTATGAAATTTTGAAAATTATACTGATATTTCTTACTTTACCTGACAAACTAGAAATATTCTCTTTCAATCCATTTTTTTTAAATTACAAAACTGCCCCTTTTTTTTTTATAAATACATTTTTTTAATTTTTTTAAATTTTGATCAATTTTTAAATAAATATTAATTAAAATCTTAAGTTTATTTACCTGACAAACTATAAGGCTTTGTTGGTTACGTTTTCAAAAACAGATTTTTAATTTCAAAATGAGGGATATGCGTTTGGCAAGCTATTCATTTTAATTTTTTAAAATTTAGATTTTCATATCCAAATACATTTTCACAGTTTTTAAAAAATTAATTACAAAATTTTAAAAAATATTTTTCAAAATATTATATCTGAATCACTATCTAAGCGCAGCCTAAATATTTTCTTCCAATCCGTTTTTTTAAATTACAAAACTGCCCCCCCTTTTTATAGATACATTTTTTCAATTTTGATCAATTTTTTTCATTTTTAAATAAATATTAATTAAAACCTTAAGTTTATTTTTATATAAAATAAAAATAAGTTATTTAACTTAAATTTATTTTTGCCCTAAATTAAATTATTATGTGGTATTCAAGGCTTAGAGGGGAGAGGACTAATCCAATGGTTTCATTTCAAGGGGATCATGCTCTTTTCATCATTCATTCAAATGACAATCCTCACTTTATTTTCTAATTAATGATAGATGTCCCAAGGTCCTCAAACCTAAATCATTACGTCCTCTTTCAATGGCAATTTAATAAAGATGTTAATATATACATACATACATACATATATATATATATATGTATAGAGAGAGAGAGAGAGAGAGAGAGAGAGAGAGAGAGAGAGAGAGAGAGAGAGAGAGAGAGAGAGAGAGAGAGAGAGAGAGTTGTGTAGGGTCAGAAAAGCAATGTGGTGGGAGCTAGTTTTGTTTCCTGATCTTTACAATACACATGAGTCTTCAACTCAACTAATTTTGTTGGGATGCACCAAATTATTTAGAATTCCTATTTAATTTTTAACTAATGGATTCATTAAATATAAATATAATTAGACTTCCAATCAAAAAGCCACCTTTCCACTTATATAAATAGGACCCTCCATATGTAAATAAGAAAATTGTTAAAGCATGTAAAAAAGTTGTCAAAACATATTTGTTTGGATATGTTTTCAGAAATTATATTTCATTTTTAAAATAAAGAATAAATATATTTACAAGATTACATTTAGCAAAACATTTTAAAAATTATTTTTGGAAAAAAAAATCTAAAAACAGCCCCTTGTTATGAAACATCTCTAAAAATATTTTTTGTGTTTTCAAAAATTAAAATTTAATTAGAAGGTGAAAACAACTAAAGAACAATAATGACATAGAATGATTTATTTTAATTGAATAGTAAAACAAAAATCAAGCTTTTATCATTTTATCCTAATATATTAACATACATGTGACATAGATTTTAGCAGCAGCAAAGGAGATCATGATTTTAAAAAATCAACTTTTTTATCATTAATTTAATAAAAAAATTTAAAAAATTTGAATTGTTCCCTTAATTATTTTTAAAAATTTTCATAAGAACCCCTTCTAAAATTCTAAGATATATATTTTTCCCTTAAGCATAATTTCTGAATCTACCATTGGATATGTGTTTGATTTTTCTGCTTGTTAATATTAGTCCAATAATTTTTTTGTGTTCTTAAAATCTAATGGGATAATTACGCTAGTCTCCACTGTGATATCTAATAATTATAAGAACATCTTTTATAATTTTTGAAATTACACTGATTTCTCTAGTCAAAGTTGTTGGAAAACGAATATTAATGTACTATTTTACATTTCAAGATAATTACACAAACTTTTCCTATGATATCTGATAATTACAGAGACATCTCTTATAATCTCTAAAAAGATAAGAGAGATCAATGTAATATATAAGGGTATTTTAATCATATAAAAAATTTGGTTAAACTCTTAACATCGTCAAAAATATATATATATATATATATTTTTTTTTACGGAGAGAGGATTTTTATCTTATCAATATATAAAAGAAAGTTTAATGTAATTTAAAAAAATATAGAAAAAGTCCTATAATTATCTGATAATTAATGTAATTATCCCAAATCTAATAAAAATCAAATCAAACAATTTAACAGTGGATGCCAGCAATCTCTTCACAATTTCAACAAGGTATAACTTTAGTGGAAACCTTTGAAGCTGCACAATTGAAGGCATATTGGCCATCAAAAATAAAAAATAAAAAAAAATTTTAGGCATATTTAGCCAAACAAGTCTATAGCACAACTCCATCACCTTGCTTTCATTTTAAAAGCTAAATTTTCAACAATCCTATCTCATCTGAGGGGTGTGTGTTGAGGTGTGTGTACACACACACACACACACACAAAATAAGACATACACACACATGTATCCAACTATGTGAAAATGTCATTTTACCATTACTTTCATAATTGAAATAACACTAAATATTTCAAAATTTTTACCCAAATTTTCACCTTAAATAGAGTGACATAAGACCATTGATGGTGTGTTAGATAAATTATTTAATGAGTTCGAGTGGTAAGTAAGTTGATTTGAAAGACATGTCGTAAAAAGTCTCGAGTTCAATTCACCATACTTCATCGAGTTATCAAGATACCCCATAAGCAAAGAGTAAATTAATTTGACAAATCTGAAATACCACTTCTTTCGATAAAAAAAAGGATACATTATTTAATGATTAGCTAGTAATTCACTATTATATCATTTGAAATACAAAATTTAGTATAAAAATTAGAATATATTGTATTACTCTCATAATTAAAAAAGGCTAATCAAATTGGGGGAGGCAAACCGAGGATATCTCGAAAGAATGTAATTGATTGAGTCGGGATAATTGATCCTTGATTAATGAGTTATTGTCATATTTATATTAAATTGATTTTTTTTTTTAAATTACAAAAAAATAATTATAATTATTAGATATTATAAAAAATTAATATTATTATTTATAAAATAAAATAATAAATTTATACCTTTTTATTAACAATACATCCGTAAATATCACAAATATATCAATGTAATTATCCTTACATTGTATTTACTGTCATTAATGAATCAAATTGGGGGAGGGGTATCTTGAAGGGGGTATGGGGGGCCCTCACAAGAATAAGTGGGCCCACGTGGCAAAATATTGTCCCTTGATGGTGGGTCCCAAAAGGCAAGTAGTGTCATGAAGTGGTGTTTCAAAAGAGTGTGTGGGGTCACCCACCCCACTTTCTCCAATAGGGGCACCCCTCATCCTTTTAAACTTGGGTGTGGTGTGTGATTGTTTGGCCAAGCTCAACCTATGTCCCAATCCTAAGTTTGGTGGTGGAATATGTTGGCCCCTTATGCCCTGCACTTTTTGCTTCCAGTCATCCCACGTGGTTAACCAGATAATGGGATAAGTTTTATGCCTTTGACCCACTAAATTAATTATTCCCTTTCTTTTTTGTGCTTCCCACTCTTGCCTAACCATCCATTTTACACTTGCATTACATATATAGACACACACACACACACACATATATATATATATATATATATCCAAAAATAAAAGTTTATTTGGAAAATAGTAATTTAAATTTATTTTTTGAAAACACATTTTATGTATTTAAAAATAATTTAAAAATTCGCTAAATAACTAAACACATTTTTCAATATAATTTTTATATACATACAAAAGTTAAGTATGTCTTACCCGTGTCTTCAAAATTTTTTCTTTTTTTGTTCTCTTAGAAATATCTAATTAATCATACATGCATTTTACGCATTTGTACCGACACAAAGCATGCTTTACACTGTACCATTAGGGTTAGCTCAAACATATACTTATATATATATATATATATATAAAAGAATAATTCTAAATTGGGAAAAGATGCTAGCAACACATTTATCATAAACCTCAAATCGCAATATGAAAACTTGGCTTTAGCTATCCTAGGATGGTAAACCAAATCAAATTATTCAAACTTCACTCGTAAACTGATTTGATTAAAGGCTTATTCGAAATTGGCTTGTAAGATAAAAAAATCAAACTTAAACATTTATAAAAACTTGTTGTAACTCGATTCAAACTCAGCTCGATAAGCTAATAAGTAATCTAATTTTATATAAAAAATCAAGTTTTTTAAGTTCAACTTGCAATCGGCTCGATTAAAGTTTCATTGCAAATCTGTTCAATAAATAAACAAGTTAAACTTAAAAATAATTTAAAACTCTTTATTTTAACGAGACAAATTTGAACAATCAACTGCTCTATTCAACTCATTAAACTCATAACAAGAACACCATTTTAACTTTACTACTATCCATCAGATCTATATTTGTTTCTATTGCTGAAGTTGCAAGTGAGTTTTGCTGGACCTAACTCCCTCTAAAATTCTACACATAAGAATGATCACTTTCTATATTCATGCTCCTAAACTTATAGTAAGTGTACATTTGGCAAGACGGCCGAGCCTGCCGACTCCACAATTCGTGAATTGTGCTTTGAAAAGTATGAAAGAATAACGGATTGACCACACAATTTTCGTGACCCCACACGACGCCAAACTAATCCCAAGTGTGTGGGTGGGATTGTGATAGGTTTATGGAGTAAATCTTGCCTATTGGAAAATAAAAATTAAAAAAAAAACACATGAACAAATCTTCATTTCATAACAAAAAAATAAAAAGGGTAAGAGGAGACCTAAAAGCTACATCTGTTGGGAAGTGAGAAATAATTGAAACAAAACAAACAAGGCCTAATAAATTAAGTCCAGCATGTGATATGTGGATGTCATAATCAGATGAGAGACTTTTAGTAAGAAGGGCAGTGGACAGCATGAATCTTGAAACAGCATTACCTGACCCCATACTAGATTTGATTAAACAAGAGGAATCACAACTTTTAGTCCCATTGGACCATCATAGCCCTATGAATATTAGCACAGCTGCACATCAGACACACATGATCACAGGATCATGGACCCCACTATATAGATTACTAGCTATTTAGAAGATGCTCCTTGCTGAAAATCAAGGTGATATCCGACAATATCACAAACTTCATGACCACAAATCCATTTGCAATCTTCACAACAATAAAATAGACAGTAATTATTTAATTTGTATTTTTTTAATTTTATAAATGAAAGCAATAACGCAATATAATCAACATTATATAATAACGAAGATACAATTAGAAGCCTCTCAAATAAACCCTAAACAAATAATTTATCTCAACTCATGATTCGTAGAACTAAAACTCACATTCTCTTTAATGGAGAGAGTGTACAACCTCCCCTTGAGGAGAATATGAGTGGCGGGCCAACCGAATTAGCCCCAATCGATTATTTTTTTGTGTATTTTTAAACAAGGTTGATGGTATTAGTATTTGAAAATAAGTGCATCACAGCCCGTGATAACTTCTTATATTCTTAATTAAGTAAAAAGTAATATTATTAATAACTCATTTGCATATACAAACAAGTATTTTATCTGTTAGATTTAAAAAAAAAAGATGTATAAAGATTCATTTGCATATGCGAACGAGTGTCTTATCTATTAAATTTTTGAAGAATTGTGTAAAAGTAGCATTGCCCTTGAGTAAATTCCTTAACTCTAGTACTTGAATCTTTCTAAGACCACCCAAACTTTGGAAGCAGGTTTAAACTCAAAACATCAGGATCATACTTGGTCAAAATGTCTAAGCAAGCCAGGCCAAAAAACCTGCTACTCTTGTGAGGCTCAGAGGATTTAATGCAGTACACAACAAATATCAACCGTCACTTCACGTCATCATCTGGGATGGAATGATTGTTCTTTCTCAAATTCCTAAAACTTCTTGAGATATTCGATAGGTAACTTTATCGTACAACCAGAATATTTAGAGTTACAATCACATCACATCACACAATTAGATAATGACGTAAAGTGACCATTCCCATATGATACTCTGTTGTTTAGAGGTGCAGAATTATTTAAAGGCTAAATTATACAAGTACACCAACAGATCAGTTAGTCAAGAATATGATCAAAGCAATATATTTTTCTCATTAAACAATGTCTTAAGGTCCCCCACATAACCAAAACATCCACATGTGCATTTAAAAACCTTGAGACAGAGCAAGTAATATAAAATGTCTCACCATATGTCAATCTTTTTCCTTTTTCATATGGGAACCTTCCTTGGACTCCCTGAATTCACATTAAAAAGATTATTATGAGATGAATGCAATCATAATATTAAGATTTCTTTTTCTAAAAAAAGAGAAAGAACTGCCTTAATGACAGACATCTATTTTCTGGTGGGAGAAACTCAATGCATAGCTTAAATGTATTTGTATATTCATTAAAGGCCCTTGTGGAAGTGTGGCTCCAAGATCATGCTGTGCAGGAAAATGAATATGCGAGCAAGATTTTTCCAAACATTAACCAACAAGAGTTACATTTCCCGCAAGCACAAGCTTGTGTGAAATGGCTGCGGTAGGGGGGGGCCCGGTTTACGATATGGCCACATGTCCGAAAGTTACGATTGGTGGGCTCAGTTCTAGGTTATCAAAAATAAGAAGTGTCACCTACTGAAATACTGGTCACATGATGAATCAAATGCCTCTGTATAACAATTGATTGTACCACTGGATCTCCAAAAATCAAAAGCCTTGTGAAGACAAGGATTTAAGCTTGTTACCCTAGCACAGATCATATGCAGCTAGTGGGATCCAACAAAAAGCCTGCAGGCACTAAGGTACTTCCACTTGCTTCTATCAATGGGTCCCTGGAAAAGAATATGAATTATTGGGACTTAGGGGGACTGAATCTATCCTCATATACATGCAGTCACTGAACGGTATGTTTAAGTTTTGAGGTCACATGTTCCATCGAAGTTGATGACCATGAAAAACCAAGGTATGCAAGCCAAGAACTCACCAGCACCATTAGAGTATAACAGTTAGTTGATTGTACACAGTTCATCATATGATTTGACTAATATATATATTTGTGTGTGTGTGTGTGTGTGTTATTGCTACATCAGGTAAGACTGACTTGAAATGGTAGCTAAAATGAAGTCAGATGCTCACCAGAGATCTTCTTTTTAAGGGGAAAACTATAATGGTTAGAGCGCAAATGTAATACTTGGCATCTCAGTTTAACAAACACTAATAACCTCCAAAAATACACCTTTTTAAAGTTCCACAGAGAGCAAAAATTGGAGATCATTCTCCTTCGAGATGCTTTCAAGCAAACCCTCAAGCTTTGATGTAGAATAAGTTGCAGAAGAGTTCATGAAGCATTGGAAAAGTAAAAAATTCCATTCCAAATCAAATTGTTTTGTGACAGTGGCAGACTCGTTTTTGATTGAGGCGATTAGAAGGGCACATGACCCTTATATTTGACTCGAAACAATGAGACGGACCAAACTCTCCACCTTACAGCTGTGACATACATTCTTTATTGGTCAAATTCACGCCTTTCTAAAAAAAACTGTTCTTTTGTGTTGGTAATTACATGCTTAATTCATATCATGTTTCATGCTGCATCAAGCTCATAGTTGGATTGATTAAATGTCACGGAAACACTGTAAAATAACAGATAATGACAGAAACACAATCACAGCACACAGATCATGACATGATGGTATATGAAACTTCAAATATAGTACCACAGTTGCAAATGAAACTATTGATTGGAGTCATTTGTAAGAATCAGAAGGCTGCCTAACCATCACAATTCAGTTCCATTGCCAAGTGGGTTGATGCAGACTCTAGATGTCTTATCAATCACTATTCAGTTGATTAAGGTTAATACAGAATTCAAGAAAAGATAATGGCCTGATATCTTACATCAGACCCACAATAGCCTCTGACGTTGCTGTAATTATAGAGAAGACATTCTTCTAATCCTCAGAAGAATTAGTTTATTGATTAGAGCAAAGCAGAGGTTAAAACTTTTTTTTTGGGGTCCCAATCTAGAGTTCAGGCTGAAGTCAGAAGAAGCCAATAAAACAACCCAACCATTTGACTAGGAAGAGTGTAATTCTCAAAAGACAACTTTTCTAGTGTTGTTTTTGACCCTTTTTTTTTGAAGTTTAAGACTTAGAATAAAAACAGGTTATTGTCATTGTCAGAAACTCATAGTTATTTATACAGTATTAATCTTGATAACAAATCAAAGTCTCAATTTCACAAATATACCAATAATTTTTATTATTTTTTGGGCAAGTAAATCTACTAATAATAAGGTAATTCTGCATTGCTGATAGTGGTTTTTATAGGATTGTATAACTGGGATCTTAAATTCTGGTTTTGGCATTAATTTTAATCTGATGAATAATCCCTTATATTTCAATTAGGCAGTTGACTTTCTTTTTGCCTTTTCTTTAAAAATGTAATTAGACAGGTGAAATTTTTGTCAAAAGAAATAATTGATGGATTTTTTTTTTTTTTTGAATTTCTGAATATTTAGAAATGAGCAATACAAAATATGTTAATCTAGCGCAATAGCACGAATCTTTAAAATCAATATTTGTAAAATACAGATAAAATTGCCTACCATCCAAACCCTTCTAAGTGCAGGATACAAAAATGTCATAGTAGTATAAGTGTGTGCTTGGCTGCTGCGGCTGGAGGGCGAAATTCACTGCTACGGGGCGTGATTTTGCCGACAGAGCTATTTGGAGCTTTAGGAAATTCACAGCTGGGGCCGTGATTTTCGCCAGAGACGTGGGGCCAAACGGGCTCTAAACCTCTTACCATGATAGTAAGGTTTACTAGGGGAATCTCAAGGGGCACTATATGCATCAAAATGTCAAGTCCCATTCAATGACCAAAACTCTGGCACACTTTTCCTTCCAATGGTTTGACTAAACCAACTTCAATAGAGTTTCAGAAATAAACCACCAAGGTAAAAGGCTAAGCAGAGTTTTTCCTACTAAAAGAAGCCTCTTTAGATAGACCAAGTGAATGTAGCAACTAGCACTTGCAGTGCAGGTTATTGTTGGAATCTTTTGGGCACAAAAAGTGACATGCTGATGTGACATTGGTAGGCTAAGAGTTCTGAAAAAATTCAATCTTCCCATGATGTGATCCACAATAAGTCTACATATATTGGAAGACTTTGAAGACAGCTGCTTTTACCAGTGCTTGGCAAAGAAAAACACAGTGGGATTTGACTTTGCATACAAACTAACAACCTAAAAGCCATTGTCAACTTTTCTTTTGGGCAGGAAGAATTACAAAATTCAAAAGCTTTGTAACCAAATAACAATGAACGTGATCTTGTAGTGGCAATGAGAAAGGAGATGTTACAAGTCAGAGTGTGATCAATCCATTCTGAGACCCAAAAGCCCAAAAAGCAAAAAAAAGGGGAAAAACAATTCTATGAGCAAGAACATTTTGAAAAGGACATGAGAAGATACAAGAGGATATTGGCTTGTTTTGATAGCTTTCTTCATTCCTTCTTCATATGAAAAACAAAATATTGCCACAATGAATGTAAGAACACTAATAAGAAGTTGAAGAAACAAAGGTTAATCAATAATCACTAGTGGCTGCATGGATGATTGACAAGAGCATAAAATTGGAAAAGTGAGGTTTTCCACCACTAATACTTCCATGTAATCTGTGACCTATAATTCATGAGTCGTACTAGGATCAATATATGTGAACCATTGCCAAACAAATGACTAAATATGAGGTATGGCTCAAAACATTGTATCCCATGAAATGATAGGAGGGAATAGTGAATACATGGTAGATAAACACTACATAGCCATGGCAATGGTAATCAGAACTTCAGATGCAAGAAAACCCATTGACTTCAAAACCTCTCAGTGGACAGCAGTATTTTCCAAACAAAGTTAACACCCACAGCTGAAGCACCGTGGCGACATCCTTAACCAAAAGAAAACTTTTGTTTCCCAGTTCATATTAAATTTCATCATCAAATTTATCTTTGATTGCTATGTTGTATAGAGCATTTGTGATAATTTCGTAAAAGAAAGAAATAATATTCAGATTAATAGAGTTTTGCATACTTGGATTCTCATGGGTCATGCCGGCCAAGGTGAGGCAATTATTTTTGGGTTCGAGATGCAAAAGACTAAGGAAAGAGTTAAGGATTGCTTGGAGAATGACCCCTACTTGTCTAGTGTGGTGCATATGGAAGGAAAGGAATAGAAGAGTTTTTGTAAGGGTGGATGCTCCCCCTTAGAAATTGAAAGACACTTTTTTGAAAACCTTCTTTTTTTGGATTAAGGAAGAATAACCGATGTATTTAGATAGGTTAATTGATTTTTTGAGAGATCTTAGGCTTTAATTTTTTTAACCGGTCCCTTTCTTTTGTATATTTGAGTTGCCCTACTCGGGGCCCTTGTGAGTAATACAAATCACTTTTACTGATAAAAAAAAAATTAGTATGCTTATTGCTGCAACTTTCCCATCAGCTATAGTAGAAAATGCTGCAACTTTAGGGTCAGGCATGCCACTTAAGCCACTAGTAGAGACACCAGTATTTCCATTATGTAAGTGACTTGGACATTTCCTCTACAAGATACCAAAACCAATTGCTTTGCCCTAAGCTTAGTGCTGCACCCCAATAGTCACTCGCCATGTTTAAACACACGTGATCTCCACAAACCCCATTCATGCACAAGTTAAAACGAGTGCCCTATGGCCTAAATGTAAATTATGAACTATGCATGGGTTTAATTGGCAATGACTTTGACAATAGATGTATTAGCACAAACTAGTATGTTATGTAACTTTCTTGCATTCTTAAAAATAAAAATTCTGAAATTATATCTTGTCAAAAAAAAAAAGGTTCAATATTAAACAGTAAGGTGAAGGCTGAAGTCAATGTTTGACAATAAAAATTTATGCGCATGCTACACTTTCGTGAATATTCAATGGTCATGAAGGAATTCTTATAAAATTTTATTTTCTAATGTAATAAATACTAGACTCAACTAAACCTTTATTTCAACTATTTGAGGTTGGTTACATGAATCCTATTTTTATCGTTTGGCTTATTCTAGGGCCATAAATTCAGTTATACCTCAAGTTACCAATGTCTTTTCTTATTCCTCAACTAATATTATTTTTTATTTTTCTCTTCCTTTAGCATTACCCTCAATGTATACCATGTCACTCTTTTTACACTAACTGTTATAGACTAATAGGTCATAATACATGCCAAAAATGGCTTACGCCAAGCCATACCTAAAGTGGGATGGGCTTATATATCAGGCTTCAAGATGAACTTAGTTGGGTATACCTTGTAGTTATCACAAACAATTTGCCAACATAATGGTTAAATAAAAGGTGAACATTATCAAAATCATGTTATAACCATAATGCCATAGATTCGGCTAGCAATCCAATATGGAAGCATTGTTGGCATTTGAGAGTTCTTTTTTTTTTTTTTCTGGAAAAGATTATAGTTTTGGAAGGGATGAACATCATGAAAATCTCTTCCTCCCTAGATCTACACCAAAATTCATGATACAAGCAGTATTACCACTCTTGGCAGTCGAAGAGTTTATCTGAATAACAAAAACAGAAACAATATTCGACGCGAAAGATTTTCTTCATACCAAAAAAAATATGGCCAGTATTCTCAACACTAGAAGCCTAATGTAACCCAGCTAGTCCAGCCAATGTAATATAATACACAATGAACTACAATAATATTACAATAGCGCTCCTAAATACTTCATATAACACTTCCCATAAAGAAGACTTACTCCAATAAATCTTTGATACTAAAAAGAACAGATTGATAGCTGCGTACTTCATGCGAATAAGAGAAACTGGGACGACAATACTAAATTTTGGAAGTCATATGATCAATAAGCACTATGCAATCCTTTCTAGTACTATCTTATTTTTGAAAGCCAGGCCAATTGCTAGGGTCAAAAGGTGCCTAAGGGGACCGTGGCTACGAATATTCCCCCACACTGTTTGTTTGAAAGGGGCAAATAAATGAAAGTACTAATTTCAGCCCCAAAGAGTGCAATGGAATGGACATAGTGGTGTAAAAGAAGCATCACCATTGAATAATGAATAAATAAGAGACTTCCATTCAGAAAATAAAACTCTATCCTATAAAGTGAAAACTTAATTGCATCATTCTATGGCTACTTTCAGTAGTTCCTCCCATGTTGTTCAAGTCTCTCTTCTCCTCAGAGTCAATCTTTTCACAGGCACTCAATGGGACAACTTTGACACTCTGCCAGGCTTTGGCAAGTTGGATGCCAATGCTAATACTCCTTTCTCAAGGTCCTCATCTATGCTTGTGGTCTGACATGACTTCAGTCAATTAGAGAAGCTCCATAATATACACCTAGTACTTGCATTTATAATTTTTAAGATTGAGCCTGGCAGGATGCCTATCAATCACTGATGATAGAAAATATTGCAGTCTCTTCAAATAGATAATGTTTTGTTTATGGGATGCAAAAAGGCTACTTAGAGTTAGTTTCCTCAGCACGGTAAAGGTTGGTAGCAATGATCCCTGTTGGTCCTCTATTCAACCACCCACATACATACAAGCCATCCTTAGGGTTGTAAAACGAACGAGGCCACTCAAGCTTAACTCGTAATTGCCTCGATTAAAAGTTCATTTGAGATTAGTTCATGAAATAAGTAAGCAAAAACGGAACATATTTAGAAATTCATTAATTTATTGAGCTTGGCTCGAACTTAGCCTATGTACTAAACTGTAAAAGGCTAGGATTGGCCACAAAGGTCAAAATGGGAAAAACATGAGGCACTGAGTCGGCAGATCATACTGTCCTCCATTGTCCAACTGCCTGTGAATGCTGGAATTTGGTCATCTCTATATTTGGTATCTTCTGGGTTATGCTGAAGTCGCTTAAAGAATTGCTTCTTGTCTAGTCTGAAAGCCGAGTTCGAAAGGATGCCCAAAGGGTGTGGCACCTAGCTCCCACTTGCCTCATGTGGTATCTTTGGAAAGAGAGAAATTGGCATATTTTTTTATGGGGAAGAACAACCAACTTTTTTGTTGAAAGATTTTTTCTTCGCCTCTTATTTTTTTGGATCAAGGAGGCTTTCCTTGTAAATACTATCTCCTTGGTTGATTTTTTGACACCTTTGTAACTACTTGATGCTTGTTCTCATGGGTTTGCCCTCCTTGGGCACCTTTTATATTACTTTACTTATAAAAATAAAATAAAATAAAAACAATAAGAAACTCCATAGCATCACAATTTTCTCAAGTCTATGTGATATTTTTTCTCCACTCTAATCTCAAGGTCACAGATTCGAGCCCCTAAATCATTTTCAACCCCGAGACTCCGCTTGCAGAAATAAGAATGTGCCCCTATTCCAAACCTATCTCACTTAAAAAAATCATTTCCAAACCCCGCTCCACACTTCCTCACCTCAACTATTATGGCATATGCATCCCGCCCTATTAGGTATTTAAGTAATTTTATATTACAATCAGAGCAGAACAGGTCTCCTCCAAAATCTTATTGGATTTCAATGTTTTTTTCCTCAAATTTATCCCTAACCCGTTTATATACTTTTTAAACCCATCTCATTAAGGACAACATAGCCGAAAACCTTACCCCACTGACATCCTTAGCAGTGACACAAGCCTACCGTTATATTTAGGTCATGTTTGTTTCATGAATTAGATAAAGGTGAATTAGTTCTCCCCTTCCTTCACCAATAGTCATAATAATCTCAATCCGTCCTCATTATTTTATTCATATTCTACGTCATTATTTATTCTCGCTATTATTAGTGATCTCTTTTACCTTTTTATTTCTTCCAAATACTGGTTTCAGGGAGTCATCAGAACCAACTTATCTAATCTCCCACTCGAACCGGCAAACAAACGTAGCCTTAGTTGTTTGTACGAAGGAAAAAATATATTTGCAAGCAATAAGCAGTGATATATATATATATATATAGAGAGAGAGAGAGAGAGAGAGAGAGAGAGAGAGAGAGGAGACTGGCCTGTGAGTCGCGAGCAGAACAACCAGTCGAAGGGAATGACACAGCTCCACAATCCACGTTGAGAACCAAACAAGACACAGAGAAACGACGACGTCCATCCGTCTCCGGTAATGAACCTTTCCCGCGAAAGCAAGTTAATTCTACGGGCTTTGGAAGGCCCGATCCATCAATCAGGCCCCATTATATAACTGGATCAATTCTTGCAAAAAAGCCCATCTTAAATTGGGCCATATTCTCTTACTCCATCAAGAATTTCTTTAATTACTTGAATGTTTTATATTTGGGATGATCAAACCATTCAATTAAATGTATTTTCAATACTCATCAATCATCATGCATGTTAAAATTTAAACTAATCAAAAATTTGAAAATATCTCACTAATATCATCCTTTAGTTTGCAATTTTCAATATTTTGTTGATATAAGTAGAACTACTTCATCCATATCATGCTTTAAATTAATATTTTTAAATATTTTATTATTATAAATATAAGTTCATGAAATGGATAATTTATATCCAATTATTTGATGTAAGTAGATCTACCTCATCCATATCATGCTTTAAATTAATATTTTTAAATATTTTGTTATTATAAATATAAGTTCATGAAATGGATAATTTATATCCAATTATTTGATGTAAGTAGATCTACCTCATCCATATCATGCTTTAAATTAATATTTTTAAATATTTTATTATTATAAATATAAGTTCATGAAATGGATAATTTATATTATTATTATAAATATAAGTTCATGAAATGGATAATTTATATCCAATTATTTGATATTTAACATGTATGAGAAACTTAGTATATGTTTTTTTTTTTCATACAACGATGTGGAGAAGGAGAATCGAACTCACGACACTTGCACGGAAGTGGGTAATTGCATGATGCCCATTTTGGGTCGAAAATTAGTATTTTATTTATTTATTTATTTTAAAAATAAAATTTAAATGGGTTAGGTTCTCGAATTTGCGCGGTCCAGGTCACGCTGAGGCCTGTGTTGGCGGGTTTGTACCCATTAAACTTAACGGGTCTTAACTGGTCTACCCAGACCTAGCTCATTGACAAATTTACTTGTATCACTTGAATAAAACTTCAGTCTTTGTAAATATATATTATTAAAAGTTGGATAAATAAATAGAAATTAATTCTAAATAAAATTATTACATAGTGTAAGAATAATTATTTCTACACTAAATGTAAGTTGATTATGTTTTTTGTGTTTTATGTTAAGCTAGGCACTTGCTAGGATTTAGTAAAAGATTGTGTTTTTTTTATCCAATGATAGGAGTGGGGAACCTAACTACTACGGGTGGGTGTGTGTGCGCATGCACACGCTACTAAAAATAATCTAACTTATGCTAATTGAATCAAAAGTAAACACTCACGTTACTTGAATAAAATTTAAATCTTTGGCTTAGAGAAAAGGACTATTCCATATGCATGCATGGTGACAAGAACATTGAATTAGATAATTAGACTTTTATTTTTTCGAATCCCATTGTTTGGAAGTTTTGGAGAGATAAGAAAAGAAATGATAACTTAAAATAGAAGAGAAAAGAAAAGAAAGGATTAGTCTTCAACTTGTTTGAATATTTATGAAAGAAATGAAAAGAAAATAACTATTTCTTGTTTGAATAGTTAATAGGAGAGAAAAGAAAAGAAAGTATATAAATTATTTGACAATTAAATCTATTTTGTTATAAAAATCATAATTTTTAACACACACATTTAAGAATATATTTGGTATTTTAAAAAATTCATTAAAAAATTTTATATTCTCTCCAAATTTCTCCATTTTTGGAGAGATTGGAAAAGTGCTCCATATTTCTCTGCAAATCTCTCAAAATATTTTCTTTTCTTTCTTATTTAAATATCCAAATAAAATATTTGTTTATCTCTCCATCCTAATCTTTTCTTTTCCCTTCAAATCTCTTCATCCAAACAAAGCATTAGATTATGATTTGACTTGAATACATGTCTTTTTGATTTTGTCATTATGTTCTCGATTTGTTTCTTTTGATTTGATTTGAATACATGTCCTTTTAATTTTGTCATTATGTTCTCGATTTATTTCTTACGATTTAATTTGAATACATGTCCTTTTGATTTTGTCATCATGTTCTCGATTTATTTCTTACTACGTACATAAACAACAAGAAGCGATTAGAAAATTAATTCTCTAACACTTTTTAAATGAGATTAAACTAACATGTTGTTCACGTGATAGAAAATAATTTAAAAATCACATCGAAAGACATATACATAAGTTGAATGAATGACTTCTAAATAGTGAAAATTTTAACATATGAAAAATATGGTTGTAAATTTTTATTATTTTTAACATATGAAAAATATGGTTGTAAATTTTTATTTTTATTTTTTAAAAAGGTGTTTGAAGTTGTTTTATTGTGAAGTTATGTTCATAACTCATTGAAACACGTTTAACCACCAGATATGATGTCGACTAATATACATGCATAGGTTGACCAAAATTAAATGTGCTTTGAGAATTAAAACAAGTTGTATACGTATCATGAAGGAACATTCCCTTCTAGTTCTTCACTGTATGTATATGTTTGTGTGTAAAACATGATTTTCATCGTCACACACACACACACACATATATATATATATAAGTTAACATTGTACCTCTCTCTCCGTCTCTCTCTCTCCCTCCCTATATATATATATATATATATATATATATATATATATAGTCAATGAAACCACCCTTTAAATACATACCTCTCCAATATTGAATATAGGGGTGAGAAAGTACTCCGTCTCGTCCAGTTCTATCCCTAATAAAATAGATTTGAATAAAAAATAAATAGGATGAGATCGGAAAGATATTAAAACATAACACAAGTTCAGAGTAATGATGAAAGAAAATACTCCTACCCTACTCTATCCTAATATTATATTTAAATTACATAAAATCCTTTCAATATTTTTATAATTAATTCATTAAATTCTCTCACATATATAAATATAAATAAGAATATATGTATAATATGTGCACATATATTATTTGTATACATAAGTAAATATAGATTTATATTCTTAATAATATTAATTAGTTTTATTTTTTTTTTAAATAAGAACGGGAGGGGTGTGAAAGGAGTTTAGAAAAACAGAGCAGAGCAAGGTGGAGTGGGGTGCGGAAGGAGTTTGGAGGAACACAGCGTAGCAGGAGACAAAAATAAGAGATATAATAAATAAGAAAAAAACAAGAGACATAATAAACGGGAGAGGCCCATTCTATTGTCATTTCTAATCGAACGAGGGCACTCACAAAAATGTTATCCAATAAATTTAAACTATTGAACCCTATATCTTCTTGAGTGTAGGATAATACATCATAAACCTGAATAATTAGGGTTGGACCCTTTGCATGTATTTGAAAGTGATTTATATTAGGTCAAAATAGTGTTCAAGTGCAAAAGACCAATTGGGTTTTTCCCTTTCATTTTTACCCCTTTTAATAACCCTTCTCATTTATTTCATTTTTTGACAAAGCTAACATTAGAGTAGGTTGGTACTAAAATTTGATGACTAGAGTCTAAAAATCTAGAGAGTAGAGATTACTTACACTAGAGCTATTTGTGCAAACAAATCTAATCAGGTAGAGAGAGAGAGAGAGAGAGAGAGAGAGAGAGGGTATTATCAATTATAATTGGGGAAGAAGTGATGGTGACTATGATAAGAGTGACATGATTAGTCAAAGTAAACATAGATAAGAAATTGGATTAGTCTTTAAATGAATGTAAAGGTGAGGAAATTGAATTGATGGGTTTTGAAATATCTCAACCACCAAACTAAGGGGTCAACCAAAATTCACAATACACTTATATTTATTTCAAGTTTGGTGAGCAATCACACTTGTTTTGTCCGGTCCAAAAAATAAAAAATAAAAAAACTAATCACTTCACACAGTGATTCAAAAATTATATTTATGAGGGGTAAAAAAATATTTATTAAAATTTTAAGAAGAAATTTACTAATTTTTTTTAGAAGGTCGATTTTTAATTTTTTTAAATTTTTAACAAAAAAGATGAATTTTTCAAAATTTTGAAAGACTATGGTTCGTAGCTTTATCTTCATTTCCGTTGATCGCGCACACATCATACATTGAGAGGGTAGAGTTTTTGGAAAGTTATGGCTCCCTAGTCTCCTCTTCATCTGCCATTGATTGCTCACACACCATATGTCGAGAGGGAGAGCGTTTTTGGGATGGCTCCCTAGTCTCTTTCTCAATTCGTCATTGATCGCTCACACACTACGTATTGATAAAGAGAGAGAGAGAGAGAGAGAGAGAGAGAGAGAGAGATAGAAGTTTTGGGAAATTATCGCTCCCTAGTCTCCTCTTCATCCGTCATTGATCACGCACACGCTACGGGATGGAGGGAGGGAGAGAGAGTCAATATGTGTACATTAAATTATGGAAGTCATCTATTAACATGCATATATTAATTGAATTATTGCCTTCTCAAAATTAAATTCTTCAATTTTGATAAATCCATCAATTACATAGAAATTCTTTACCTAACATGTCTTATAAGTTTATATATATATATATATATATATATATATATACACACACACACACACACATAGATGTATATATTATTTATATTTTTCTTAAAAATATTCAATAATTTAAAAGAAATAGAAACATCCACCAACATTTTTAAGTTATTTTTTTTCTAATTATCTTAATAGAAATAAAAGGTGAAATTATACCATGAAACATATTTGTACATAAGAATATGAACATGGCACATGCATTTTGGATTGGTTTATCAAAATCAAATCTTTAAAATAGGTCAGGTTATGTTATTCCTATTAAATTATCTGATTTTTTTAAAAAAATAAATCTCATATAATCTGATTTTATTCAAATTTTAAATATATTTTAAAAATAAATACAAACCTGTTACTACTAAAAAGGTACTTACAAAATACTAAAAAATTCAAAACAATTTATTTGTACTCTATTAAATCAGGTTTACCTTTTTCCAAACATACCCTTATTGTTAAAAGTTTTATATGAGAAAGTGAAATTTAAAAATAAAGTAATTTCTCTTCATATTTAGGCCCAATACCATACTGCCAAAATCCAGACTTGCAACCGACCCAGGGGCCAAGCCTACTAGTAATATGAATACGGGTCGGGTCAGAAAGCCACCAAGAGGTCATATATGACGTGTTGATGATGTTGTAATCCACTTAATAAAACAATAAATAAATAAATCAAACTGACAAATTTATATTATATATATATATATATATAAAGAAAAAGGGAAGAAATAATTGAAATGTGGGGGCCTGATTTGATTTTAGGTCAGAAAACCTTAAAAAAATAAATGATAAAAGAGAGAGAGTGGGGCCCACTATTATGGGCCCACCCCACTACCTATACAGTCCAAAACTAGATGTCTCTTTCACAATTGGAAAGATGAAAAGAGAAAAGGGTTCTGTTTGTAACTTTGTAATACTCTTATGGGGACCATATATTTTATAATTTAAATTTTTATGATTAATTTAATTTTTAAAAAATAATTCACTAATTTTTAGATAAAATGTAAAAAAAAAAAAAAAAACTCTTTTAGGAAGTAAAAACATAATAATCATAGAGAATATAATTTTTTTAAAAATAATAATTATAGAAAATATGCTCCAATCAATATTCTCTTTCCTTCTCCTATTATAAACTAAAAATTGAATGGAATTTTTTAATTAAAAAACATTAATTTCAGACCCTTTGATGCATAAGATATTATATGATTAATCTGACTTCACCCAATTAAGAAAATCAATAATTTAATAAAATTTCATGTTAATTTGTTCTCCACAGAATTTTCAAAGAATCAAAACAATATTATATATCATATCACAAAAATAGAAATAATATTAAACATAAAAAATCAACATATTTCTAAATTTTACATAAAGAGGTATCAAATTATTTTTCCCAAATATCCTTCTTGTAAAGCTGATTTGTTTATAATTTTCCTAAAAAGCTCCATTTCATTTTTTTTTTTTTTTTTTTTTGTGACTCTTCTATACAAAAATAATGTTGTATGTTAAGTCTCAACACTCTATGTAAGAAGAACTAAATGGTCTTTCATAGTGACTCCTTTGTAATCTTGGCTAAAATTTTTATACATATACTACTATAATTTGAAATTATGAATAAAAGTAGGTTAAGATTAAACTTGTTGTGCCATGACTCCTCTATGCAAAAAAAAAAAAAAAGTGTAAAAGATTAAATTTATTTTTGATTTATCTTTTTCAATATTTTATAAGTGAGAAATTATTTTCTAAGTTTGAGTCAAATGGTCTGACAGTATTTATGATTTTAATATTTTGTGAGATACAATTCACTGTATTACTAAAGTCATAGAGACTGTCACACGTAATAACAGATGTAGGGGGGACAAGTCAAGGCCATGGCTCCCCAAAATTTTTTGATATTATACTTTTTACCCTTAATTTTATTAGAATATTTTAACAAAATATGACTTGACCTCTTAAAAATTTTAATATTGTATATTTTACTCCTAATTTTGTTAAAATATTTTAAAAAATTAGAACTTGTCCCCCCTTTCAATTTTTTGATATATGCATAGGAACTTTTCTAAATTTTAATATCTTCAATTTGACCCTCCTAACAAAAATTTTGAATCCACTACTGGTCACACACATCTAACGAGCTCCAAAAATAACTTCTCGTTATAAAAAAAAAACTAATATTGAATACTGATTTTTTTATCCTAATTAACTATTTCATAAATTAAATATGCTGAACAAGAGTTAGTTAATTACTTAAAAAGATAATTCAAGTGCTTAAGACCTAAGTTGAAACAAGAAGTTGACCTGTAAAACATGTCAACTAGCATGTGTTTTAGCTTTTCAATTTCAACTTCAATGAGAATCTTTGGTTGCATATAGAATATATATTTGTTTATATATGCAAAAGATAAAAAATAAAAAATAAAGTACCTTAACTCTCTATATTGTATTAGAATATATTGTGATTTAGAACTTCCCAAAACATTACAGTGAGATAATTACATACTTAACTTGTATCATCTCAAATAATTTAGTGATTATTGAAGTTATTTTTAAAAATGTATAAAAGTGGTTTTTTGTAGGAAACCAGTTCAAATTATTTTTTTGTAAATAAACTTTTGTGTGTTTAAATAAATAAAATTAACATAAAAAATAATTTTAAAAGTTGGGTTAATTATGAGCACGCTTTCACAAGTAGCTTCAACGAGCATAAAGACAAATTCTAAAGTCCTCGTTTGGATGAAAAGTAAAAAATTGTGGCTTGAGAAAAATACAGTTTGAGTTAAGCTGTAAATGTTTGGATGAATATATTTGAAACGACTTTAAGTGATATATAAATAATAAAGTACTGAATGTGTTATATAAATAAAAAAACAGACGTTTTTGAAATAGGAGTTTGAAAAAAAAATTTCATAAGCAACTTTTCGACATGGACGTTTGGACTTGAAAATGTCTAAATGAACGTTTCAAAAACGTCGAAACAAAAAACGTAAAAAATCTCAACTTGAACTCAAAACGCCCCCCATCTAAACATGCCAACTAATAATGTTTGATAACACATATTCGTATAGATATAAAACTCATATGAGAATCACGATAACGGATCTCACACTTATATAATTATATGTATACAAATATATGTGTCATGAAATATTATTCTTAATTATATATTTATCAATTATTTATAAATAGAATGAGTCTACCTGCCTTATGATTGGACAATGGGTAGTCGCAGGTGTGAAGCTTGGGAGTTGTTAAGATATAAAACTCATGTAATGAATGTTCTGCAACTTTTTTCATCTGAACATTTCTCACGCTTCTCTTTACAAATGTGGCACCAAGTGGGCCGCAGCCCATCTCGGTTGTGGTTCGTCTCGTAGTGGTTTGGATTCGACCATGAGCATAAAGTAGATGTCGGTCACGTGATATAGCATGTGAGCAAAAATACCTTTGGCAGTTAAGCTAGTGTGGTTGTCCTCTGCTAGATTAAGGGAGTGTTTGGGTAGCTTCTTTGAATGTACAAAAGTAGATTTAAAAATAAATAATTCAGAATTGTTTTTCTCCTAAATGCATTTTTTTTCGTATATTTTGAAAAATAAAATTAATTTTAAAAATTGGATAAAATATTTATCAAAATAGTTTTTATAAATGCAAACACGGGTGCAAAAACTCCCATAACAGGTTTTAAGGTCTTCAAAGTAGTTAATTGCAGATGAAATTGCCAAGACCATTTTTCAAAACAAGAACAAAGGTTATCTCTAAGGACCTATATGGTGCACTTTTAAAAATATTTTTGTTTTTTTTTTTTTAGTTATTTATTTTTAAAAAATTGATGATTCATTATTTTTAAAAATTGATTTTAAGAAATTATATTTAAAAATTAATATTATGAAAACATAAGAATGATGTTTTATATTCTACTATCTAGTTAAAAAAATTCAAATGATTGAAAATACTTTAAAAAATTTATTATTTTCACTAAAACACGCTTTTAAAAATTTGTTTTTTTTTAAAATGCGTGCCAAATATACCTTAACTTTTCAGTGAATTTCCTTTGCTATTTTCTTTTCTTTTTAATTTTTTTGGATAACAGAGAACTGATTTCACCAATCGCATGGTGAAAATCATAAATCAAAACCTCTTTTATAACTATTTTTTATAAACTTCGCTTACAAGAAATATAACCCTAAAGCAACCCTTGAATATTGATCTAGAAATTATGTTTTTAAACACTTATTCTTTTTAACATCTTCAAAGGAGGAACTCCTATGGATTTTTTCCTTTCAATTTACTCTCTAAAAAATTCTTTTTGCTTCCTTCCCTCCAACACCCACACACATACATACATATGTATATATATATATATATATATCCTTTTTTATCAAGTATTTTCTCCCTCCTTTGACTTTTTTTCAAATTAAACCCAATCCCATTTTGACACAATGCTGAAGCACCAAAAGCAAGCATTGAAAATTATTACCATATATCAATAATATAAGTTTAGAAAATTAATATATAGTTATATCAGTGGAGAAAAACATGGAAAGTTGGATTAAAATAGCAAAACATGATGTGTTGTGTTGGGATCAAATATTAAATAGGAATTTCTAAGCAAAGAAAGGAGAGAAGTCTCATTACCCTTTTCAAATGGAAAATGATTGATGGATTTGTTTATATTCTACTAAGATATGGTCCCTTGCTTGTCTGCCAAGCATTTTTTTCTTTTGTCTTTTTCTTCTTTTTATATAAAAAAAATTACTTACTTTAAATTTATATTTATTTGACAATAAAGTTGACCTAATAGTATATATATCACCACATTTTTCTTGTCCCCAATCCATCAATTTTAGAAGAAAATGACATTTCAACTAAAGTTTTTTTGCTTTTGACATGCAGTCACTTCATAACTGCCGTGTACAACACATGAAACTAAAAGACTGATTTGGATGAGCATTAGCAAAAGTATATTTTGAAAATGTTTCTTCTAATAATTTAATTAAAAATTTAATTTTAAATTTAATACAGTCTTAAAAAATATAATTTATAAATTAAATTAAAATTTTAATTTATCAAAAAAGTCTGTTTTAATATTAAAAATGTCTATTTTAAAATTTATTAAACTGAACCAAACACATACTTAGTTATAAAAATGTCTAGAGAGACAAAAAAGATAAATAGTCTGATTCGTATTTTGTCAAGTACTCTAATTCTCTAAATTTATCTTTCACAACTGTCCTAATTAAATAGGAGAGACCTTGTTATCATATAATTTTTTATATAAAGTATTAGTCATATTGTACAATATTAGGCCAAAGTTTAATACTACTTGGATTACTAGAAGGAAAAGAAAAGTTATCACAATAAAAAAATAGACTTGATCCTTCATTTTTTGGATTGAAAGACTTGGAGAGGAAAAAAAGGGATTGAAGTGTAGTGATAAATTAAAATTCTATTTGGATATTTATAATGGAGTAAAAAGACAAAATTACAAGACATTAGGAGAGTTATCAGGCTAGTTTCTCCAATCTCTCTAGAAGTGGGAGAATTTGGAGAGAAGAAAAAACACTTGATTTAATGAAATTTTTTGAAATATCAAATATGTTCTTAAATAGATGAGTTAAAAATTAAGGGTATAATTAGTTTATATATAAGTTATTTTATTTTGTTTTATATTAATTATTTAAATAAAAGATAATAATTTTCTTCTCATTTTTCTCTTGAATATTTAAATATGGTAAAGATGAATACTTTATTTTTTTCTTTTAATTTATATTATTTTTTCTTTAATTTCTTTCCAAAACTTCTAAACGAGCTGCAAGATAATTATAGAATGAAAAGATAAATAGTAAACCCTTCTTCTTTACTTATATATCATCGAAATTCGGATAAATTGTTACTCTCACCATGGTGCATGGTTAGGAAATAGTCTTGGGTGGTCAGCCATAAAATGATAAGCTTGCACTAGAACATACAAGATGACACACATACAAGTATATGAAAAATTATTTATTAGTACGAGAGCATCGTGGGATAAATTGTACTCTCATATATTAAAAATTATTCATTAGTCTAAGGAGCATTGGGTCTGGACCCGTGACTATTGTTAAGTATGCAAACATATATTAACAAATTGATGTACAATAAATAAACGCATAATTGGTCAAAGATATCATATTCTGAATCGATACTCATCATTTCGCCTTGACACTTGTTTATCATCTCTTAGTTATTGGCTTGAGACTTATACTTATGAACTATTGAATGATTTTTTCATATATATATATATATATATTTATCTATGTATGTATTTGATACAGTAATAAAGAGGAAAAATCAAAATCATGCCAATTGAGTGAGATGCACAATCGTACTATTCGGATAAAATTTTGATATTATAATTTTTTCTAATATATGCTTGTATATTCATGTATATATATATATGTGTGTGTATATATATATATAGTAAAATATTTTTTCTAAAGTTTTTTTGCTTTTGACATGCAGTCATGAATGTCATTTCATAACTGCCGTGTACAACACATGAAACTAAAAGACTGATTTAGATGAGCATCAGAAAAGTATATTTTGAAAAAGTTTCTTTTAACAACTTAATCAAAAAATTTATTTTAGATTTATTATAATCTTGAAAAGTATGGTTCATAAGCTGTAAAAAAGTATGTTTTAATCTTAAAAATATCTATTTTAAAATTTATTAAACTGAACCAAATACATACTTAGTTATAAAAATATCTAGAGAGATAAAAGATAAATAGTCTGATTCGTATTTTGTCAAGTACTTTAATTCTCTAAATTTATCTTTCACAACTGTCCTAATTAAATAGGAGAGACCTTGTTATCATATAATTTTTTATATAAAGTCTTAGTCATATTGCACAATATTAGGCCAAGCTTAATACTACTTGGATTACTAGAAGGAAAAGAAAAATTATCACAATAAAAAAATAAACTTGATCCTTCATTTTTTGGATTGAAAGATTTGGAGAGGAAAAAAAAGGATTGAAGTGTAGTGATAAATAAAAATTTTATTTGGATATTTATAGCGGAGTAAAAAGAAAAAAATTGTGAGACATTAGGAGAGTAATTAGGCTAGTTTCTTCACTCTCTCTGAAAGTGGAAAAATTTGGAGAGAAAAAAAAATGATTTAATGAAATTTTTTGAAATATCAAATATGTTCTTAAATAGATGAGTTAAAAATTAAGGGTATAATTAGTTTATATATAAGTTCTTTTCTTTTGTTTTATATTAATTATTCAAATAAAAGATAATAATTTTCTTCTCATTTTTCTCTTGAACATTTAAATAAGGTAAAGATGAATACTTTATTTTATTTTCTTCTTTTATTTTCTTTCTTCAATTTTCTTTCCAAAACTTCTAAACCAGCTGCGAGATAATTATTGAATGAAAAGATAATAGTAAACCCTTCTTCTTTACTTATATTAACAAATTGATGTACAATAACTAGAAGTATAATTGGTCAATTACGTTTTTTAAAACAGATATCATATTCTGAACCAATACTCATCACTTCCCCTTAACACTTCTTTACTGTCTCTTAGTTATTGGTTTAAGACTTATACTTTTGAACTATATATATATATGTATGTATGTATTGATGTATGTATGTATTTGATACAATAATAAAGAAAAAAAATTGAAATCATACCAATTGAGTGAGATGCACAATCGTACTGCTCAGATAAAATTTTAATATTATAAATTTTTCTAATATATGCTTGTATATTCGTGTATATATATATAATATTTTTAATAAAAATTTGTGCATTGTTATAATTATTTACTAATATAATCGTGCATGCATTGCACTCAAATTTTGGTAACAAAAGCATTCTAGTGGAATATTATGGATAAAATGAGAGTGCTACAAAATTAAGATAGCAAAACTACTGGCATTATGTAGGATTTAACAGAATAAAATACTACTAAGAATGAAAGGGGGAGAAGTGTAAAACTTAATTTAGTAATGATTGGACGAAAGAAAACAACAAAACCATGTCTGGATAAGATTGATTCAATGCATCGAAACGTGTGCCCATAAAAGTGTTTGAAAAAAAAAAAAATAATGTTAGTGTAACTTCAACGTAATTTTAAAGTACATATGAAATAATATATTTTAATTTTTAAATAATTTTAAAATTTAAAATAAAATGATTAAAAAAATAAAAATTTAATTTTAAAAATTATTTAAGAATTAAAATATCTTGCCTCATATATATTCGAAGTTATAATAATATTATCTAAAAAAAAATATTAAACAATCCCAAATCATTATTATTATAAGTGAAATCGATTTATGCATATAAAAATAAATAAAGGTACGTTTTAGTATATGTAATTATTGATTTTATTGTTAAAAATATGATACTATTGAAATGTTCAATATTTATTCGTTTGGACTCAAAGCAATGATTTGAAAGTTCAACGGAATTTATGGTGTTTCGGATGAGTTTTTTGAAACCAAATTTTGCAACGAGGTTAATTAAATTTCGATTGCAAAACATGATTTCGGAAAAATTAAAAAAAAATTATTTAAAATTATTTTTTTTTTTATAAGTTTTATCTTAAACTCGTCAACACATTATTCAATATATATATAATATAAAAGATAAAAAAAAAAAATTTCACAATTAGAATAATTTTTACATACTTTTTACTAAATATTCAATAATCAATTTTTTTAAATCAATTATATGACATTTCCCAAGGCATTGTCTTCTCCCTGTCGTTTAAGGGTAGCTGGCTATCATTTGAGGCAGTTTTTATAGTTTCATTTTTGTGTTTCTATTTATAAAAATTATTTTTAAAAAATTGTATGTTTTTATTTTTAATACTGATTAGGGTTTATGCCGATTTTTAATTACGAATAAATTATCTATTTTTAGAAAGCTTTTATGAGATTTTTTTTTTTTTTTGGTCTCGGGTAGAACTTTCAAAATCCTATCAAGAAGTTTCGCTCACTCGATCTATTTCTTGAGATTAAAAAATATATTTTTTATATTTTGATTAAAAATTAAAATTATTTTTGTGTTAAATTTACTTTTTAAAACTCATAAAAATGCATTTATTAAAAAGATTGCTTTAAACTGTTTTTTCATCAAACATACTTCTATATTTTCCTGAATCTTGCTTTTGTTTCTTGTGCTGCTTTGTTCTTAGCTTGGCTGCGATTTTTTTTCTTCATCAAACATACCTCTATGCTCTGTATTATGCCCTTATCCTTCTCTTTGTTTTTAATTCTTCATCTACTTGAAAAATATAAAATAAATAAAAAATCATTTGGGGTTCTTTCTCCATGCATTTTCCCTTGGGTAAGGTGTTGTTAAATGTTACATCCGACGTCCGTACAGAATTGAATATGCCATCTAAAGACATGTTGTCAAGCTTATATGTATGCAAGCTTTCACCAAAATAAAAGATGCTGGTAATAATCAGTACTACTCTTTAGAATGTAATTTTATATATCCAATATGAACCCATTTTTGATTTTGCATTTTTCATATGTCAATTGATATTTTTTTTAACAATAATAGGAAAAAATTATCCGGTCATACTGTTATTTTTGAATTATTTTATTTTTTGAGATTTAGGGTAAATAAGTTTCTCATGAATTTAGGAAAGTTATAAAGTTTATGAGAGACAATCTCGCTACATCTTATCATGATGTAAAGCTGTGGCGAACCCAAATCATAGAGTTTGGGGGCAAATATATAAAATTTAAAAATTTAAGAGAGTTTCTTATAAAAATATGAAAAGTTTTGGGGGAGGAGGGGGGGCAACTCCTAATTTCTTTTAAAGCTCTATAAAAAAAAAGGAGATAAAAAATCAAATTTTCCCAATTTCGGGACTACATGTAGGTTTGCCATTGATGTGGAACGACCATCTCATTGCATAATTAATTGGGGGGAGAGGGCAACTCCTAATTTTTTTAAAAGCTCTATAGAAAAAAGGGATAAAAAAATCCAATTTTCCCAATTTCGGGACTACATGTAGGTCCGCCATTGATGTGAAGTGACCATCTTACCAAATAATTACTCAAGAATATGAAATTCGATTAAAGTTGTGTGTCTACCTAAAAATTCTGTAAGTTTCCCCTACATCTAAAAGTAGAAAGAAAGAGAGTCGATATACAAAGCACTAACGTGGAGATGTTGGCATTATTTTGATATCAAATGTGAATAATGGTCATAATGAACTCATAAAAACGACGCATGACACTTCTACTAATGAGGTACCTTTTAAGTTTAAAGTCTAAAAAGATAGACGCATGAGAGTCGCTAGCAGACTGACAAACCAAAGCAGATAATATTAAAAATTTATGCTCACTAGTGACAATATTTCCAAGTATGAATTTGGACTAGTTGTATAACAATCAGAAAGGAGACAAGGAGATTAGGGTTTTACAGATACAATATAATAAAATAATAATTATAAAAAATAAAGCCATATTGGGATCATAAAAAAGGAATAATGGATAAAATCAAGGGAATTTTAAAGCATGTTATGAGAATTCCAATGATCAAGCATGAAGGAGGATGAAACAAAACAACACACTTTTTAATGGGTAATATTCGATTTACAAGGAAACGACATACCAAGTTTCAAAAATGCCTGATTTCCCATTAGACATTTGTTAATTAACATGGATTATTATTATAATGCTCATGATATTGATAGTTCATTTTAAATAATCATGCCAATCCAAACATGTGTCAATATCAATTTTACTAAGAATTTTTTTTTCTCTCATTTAAAAAACAAAACCAGGACACAGATTTTTTTGTCCCTTCCAATGGTTTAATGCAGTAAAACCACTATTTTTAATCTTTTAAATTATCGTAATTGTGAAGTAATACACAAAATTAGTTTAAAATTGCATGCCTACTTATCATGTCTCATGAAAAATGAATTCCCACAACAAAAAAAAAAAAAACTCAGTTTACTTCTTGTTTAAGGGACATCAAAACTTCATTTTTTAAATGAAAATATACATGCACACACACACACACACACACACACACACACACACACATATATATATATATATTGACACATGTACATGCATATAGACGAAAATCTAGTTGATATTAATTATGAGCAACAAATGTGTATAAGAGAGTCTAGTATAAGATGTACATACATATATAAAAAAAAGAATATGATGGGGAGGATGAGGACAAGGAGAAAGAGTTGTTTCATGGTATAAGATGGAAAAGAGACCACAAAGTGTGGCCAATAAGAGACAGGAACCCCCCGACAAAGATTTTAGTAGTACGGGCTCCCAAAAACTCACTCAACCCCCAAAAAAATCAGACTATGTTCCAATTCACACTAGTTAGGCTCGAGATTTAAGGGTTTGTTTGTCTGGTTATACATATAATTGATAACTAACAATACAATATTATGAAGGAATGTATGTCATAAAGATAACTTATACTAGAAGAATAATTATATAAAAGTTGTTTATATAAAGGTCTAAGAGAGTAGTGATCGAATAATATTATTTGTTCATTACGAAAAAAAAGAAAGAGTCTACTCAAGATAATTTGAAACCTAACATAATAACTCTAAATGAGATATTTTATTTTTCTTTTGTCTTTTTCAGATGCAAGAAGAATTTTTTTTTAACAAGATTTGCAATTTATAACAATAATAAAACATTTATATTATAAGATAATTTAAATATAAATAAAACTCTAACAAATATATAAATATATATAAATGGTTTTAGATTTGTTTTCAATATATATATATATATATATATATATATATATATATATATATGGACACACACACACACACTCTAATATAAAATTATAATATGAGAGACGTGGACTGTTCAATATAACTCTAATGATAGAGTTCTTAACTAATGAAAATATTCATTTACAAAAAAAATAGACTAAATAATATAAAATAATTATTTCACATTTTTATCCTAACATATAGTAATAGAATGGAGTTTTTTTCGTAGATTATTTATTATAGTATAGTGCATTTTTTGGAATTAAACTTTTATTAGCGTTTGACCTCTAGTTTGAATTATATTATAAAGTATAAACACATAAAATTAGAAATTGTTTTTATAAGTAGAATCTAAACAATTACTTTATTTGTTTAATAATAGGGTCGGCCCTCACACAGAAGTAAGAGAATGAGAATTAATCGGGTGAAACTTAATACCATCAACCTACCGATTGACTCGGCTTTCAACCAAAAAAAAATATGGTGAGGCAGCTTGCTATTTAAATAGTTGTTGCTTAGCTTAAATTTGAGGTTGCGTCCCATTTTTTTACCACCTCTAATCATTAAAAAGAAGTCCAGTGGTAAGATAGCATAAAAATATTTCACAATAAAAATATTTCATAATAATTCAAATCAATTTCAAACGTGTGACATATGTAAATAATGATGGTTTAATTTAAAATGTATATGTGTAACATGTCATTATTTGATTTGAATGATTATAAAGTTTTTTCATACTATCAATGTTTTTTTTTTTCATTTATCATGAGGTCATTAATATAGAAAATGGTAACATTTACATTTTAAATTTTATCAATTGAATCTACACTTATTTTGGTCTATTCTAAAAAGTATGGATGCTCTATTCGCCGTTCTAAACTGAGGGTCTTGCCTTTGATAAGCCTGACCAATTTAATTACCTCCCATCAATATATATATATATATATATTAACTTTCTTATCCATTGCTGTCAAACAATTGAAATTATGGAAAGGCAAGAAAGGGAAGAAAACGAGGTGATGTTTAACCTAATCTAGGTAGTTAGCATATTTAACGGTCAAGAGTGAACTATTAGTATCTCGTGTAAGCTGTATTAATTTTAAGACTAAATAATATTTTTCAAAAAATACCATCTTTTGAATATACAAGTTAAAAGGATCTTTACTTGATACAGTAATAAAATGTTCAGGATGTCATATGTGAAAATACAAAATTAAAATAAAAAATAAATTACATGTCTTTTTTAACAGTCATAATACACGTATGTATAGTTTTGATCACTTTCTGAACATACTACAACATTTTGTCATAATAAATATATATATATATATATAATATATATATGTCTTTTACAAGAAGTGAGAAATTTGAATTTCTAAGATACAATAACTATGCTGGATTATCGAATATAAAATAAAAAAGAAGAAGAAGAAGGAAACATATATATATATATATATATATATATATATATGCCATCTCTAAGAGCTAGCTCAGGAATGTTTGTCTCTATAGGAATTGTGATTCTAAAGTTATGATTCCTGTACTTTTAGTTAATCTTTTCACCATTTTACACCAAACTTTCAATTTCAAACTTTTCATGAGTTGTAAGTTGTTATTAAGATCAGTGAGTTGTAAATCACTTTCAATTAAGTAATAAATTTTGACCAACCACTTGTTTTTCCTTGTTCTTCGATCAAAAATTAAAGTTTTAACCTGCATGGCTCATAACATCACACCACCTACAAATGGTGCATTGTGACAGATCTAGGTCATGCACTTAAATTAAAGAGATAAAAATAAAATTTCAGAGGGTATTTTATAAAAATATTAAAAAATTGGGAGAGAAAACTCTAATTTATATTTTTTTAAAAAAATCTACAAAAAATAATAATAATAAATTAAAATTTTTAAAGTTTGAGGGGCCATATACCCCCTTAGCACCCCTTATGGTGCATATAGAACCAATGGCGAATACAAGTAGGGGCACGTCGATTACTACTCTCAAAATTTTGAAAATTTTATTTTTATCACTATTATTTTAAATTTTTTTTAAAAAAATAGGAGTTATTCTAAAATTTCTCATATTTTCATAAATTCCTCCTGGATTCTAATTCTTATAATTCCATCGTCCTAAAAAAAACATATAATCAATATTAAATACTAATATTCCAATGTTTCTCTAGCCTATAAACTATACTAAAAAAGCATCTAGGGTATATATAATATTAATTACAAGTTTATGTGAGAAAAATTAAACACAAACTTATATTACATATGCTAATCTAAGTAAATTCATGTTGTGAGTGTGTACTTATACCGTTTTCGATATAGTAAATTTGAAGGACTTCAAATTATTAAAAATACTTTATTTTCAAAAGAACAAAGCTAACTTTAATTTAGTCCAGCTTTGTTCAAATTTTTAAAAATTTAATTGACTAGTAACAATACTTACTTTGCTTAATAATTACAGACTGGATACTTTAAACTTCTGTAATAAATTTTTAATACAAATATATAAAGAAAGATTTCAAAATGATTTTTTTACAACTTTTCATCACACATGCCTCTTAGGTAGCTTGATGTGATGCAGATATGGTGCCTCATAATGTATTATAGTAAGATCTCTTCTTTTTTTTTTTTTTTTTATTTCTGGTTAGCTTTTTTAATTAAATGAGAATTGCTACCACCTTTTTCTGCCCCACTTTAAGATAAAGCAAAAGCAAGAGAAAAGCAGAGAAAGGAAAAACGTAAAAGAAAGGAAGAAAGGAAAAAGGAAAGCTAATAAAGAAAGAAGAAAAAGAAAGTAAACAAATTAGACATGGTCTCAAAACCCCATGATTAAAATTTCTCTCTCTTAAACAGGAGTTTGATAGTTTCCTCTACTTAATCAAGGGTAAGAAGACCTTTCAAAGTTTCTACAAAGACCTGTCTGGCTGGAGCTTCAAGAAAAAGCAAAAGAGTGCAAGTGAAGAGGGAAAGTGAAGGAAAACAAGGGAAATTTTTTTTTTGTTTGTTGAGGAGGAAAAAAATGAATCAAGGTGTGTTGCAGAGCTCGCCGGTGCAACAGATGATGGCCGGAAGTCCTAACTGGTGGAACATCAATAACATGAGACCACCACCTCAACAACCCTCTCCTTTCTTGCCTCCACCCAATCTCTTCCCTCAGTTCATCCCACCCTCTTCTTCACTTCCTAATTTATCATCCTCTTGGCATGATAACCAGGAGCTTCCAGAGTCATGGAGCCAACTACTCTTGTAATTAACTCTCTCTCTCTCTCTCTCTCTCTCTCTCTCTCTCTCTCTCTCACACACACACACACACACACATAAGGGTATATGTTTCATGTCTTCTTTGTTGTAACTTGGTTGATAACTTCTATGGGCCATATACATGCTTTGACCCAAATTGAATACCTTTCATATGTTAAAACTCTCTCTCTCTTTCTCTCTCTCGCGCTCGCTAACTCTGTCATATGGGCTACATGGAGTATTGATCTACAACTTTTTTGTATCAAAAACTACTCTCCATACCTCAGAACATGATTAATCTTTGTTGTTTTGGTAACTCTTATTATGCATGTGTTCGATCTAGAATTAGAATAACTTCCATGTGTTCTGTCTGTCTCTCTCTCTCTCCCTCTCTCTCTCTCTCTCTATATATATATATTGTTGTTTATATATAAGAAACCAAATTTTAGTTGGGATCATGATATTGGTTGTAGGGGAGGATTGATTGGTGAAGAAGATAAATCTGGTTTGAGCCATATTCAGACTAAGAAGTTGGAGAATTGGGAAGAGCAACTATTACAGCAGGCTTCAAATGCATCTGTTGTTGATGTAAAGCAAGAGAACTCAGCAAACAGCTATATATATGGTCATGGAAATGTGGAATATCAGGCTCCAAAGCCCTACTTGGTCTCAAATGATGCCAGCTTCATCTCCAAAGTCTTGTGTCACGAGTTTAAGCAGTAACATGCTGGATTTTTCTAACAGTAAGACAGATGGGAGGCATCCACCTCCAGATCGTTCCTCTGAGGTATGTGCTAGCTGTGTGTGTGTTGTGTGTGTGTGTGTGTGTGAGAGAGAGAGAGAGAGAGAGAGAGAGAGTTTTTATTTGAATTCTAGACTTCTAGGGTTTGGTGATCAATTTTTAAGAGTTACATTATGTGGTCTTTAGGCCATTAAATTCTTCCTTATTTAAAAATTATCCACTGTTATTCTGCTAATATCATAATTGAATTAATGGCCACAAATCTTCCTAAATCATTCTCTAAAAATATTTTAAAAATCAATTAGTTTATCTAGATTAATCAAAGGTGGCCAATAGAGGTTCTAATGATGATTTTCTCCTTTCATATTTTGCTATAGTGCAACAGCACTGCCACCGGTGGGGCACTTAAGAAAGCTAGGGTTCAACCACCTTCGACCCAATCTACCTTCAAGGTAATAAGGCACAACTTGGTAGATCTCTCTCTCTCTCTCTCACTCACACAAACACATTTTTTGGATGATTACTGTTGTCTTTCTCGATTGTCCATTTCTTCAAGTACGCTGATTCTTTAGCTATCTGTTTTCTCATCCATAGAAGGAAAACAATCATTGATCAACTAGATAGAAAGATGCATTCAAGTCCACATCTCTATTAATTCTTCCTTTTTTCTTTTGGAAAAAGAAAGATCTAATTTATTTATTTATTTTTATGTGTCTTCATAATTTCAAACCAGGTGAGGAAGGAAAAATTAGGTGACAGAATAACAGCCCTTCACCAGCTAGTTTCCCCATTTGGCAAGGTAAGCTCAAAACTAAGCAATTAGTGAGCCTCATGACATAGATTAAGCACATAATTACGGAACAATGCACAAACACACACACACACATATATATAGATATACACACACATGTATGTATGTATGTATAACTTTCCTTATGAACAAAACCATAAAGAAAAGTTGTTTCAAAAGATGAAAAGTCTCTTCTTTTAATTTTTATATCCAGGGTTTTCTCTTTAAACATTAAAGAAGACATGAAACATGACTTTGGAGGGTTGTGGTGGGCTTTTTTTTTTCTCTCTCTCTTTTGCAGACTGACACAGCTTCTGTGTTGCTAGAAGCTATTGGGTACATTAGATTCCTTCAAAGTCAAATTGAGGTGATGTTTCTTCCTATTCTTTTAATGTTGCAAACTACCATGAACAAGTGATAGCATATATATAGTTAAATAATTATTTCTCGAATGTTTCTTTCAACATACTTCAGTTATTGAAGTCCTAAAAACATATTCCTTTCTCTTATCCCCCTTTGAATGCAGGCCCTTAGCTTACCGTACTTGGGCAGTGGATCAGGAAACATGAAGCAGCAACAGTCAGTAAGTTATAACTAGATATGTAGACCATTTCCCACTTCCCACTTCCCAAAGCAAAACCAATCCCCCCCTCTCTCTCTCTATTTACATACATATATACACATATATAAATATATATATATATGCATATATGATGGTGTGGGTATGTGTTAATAATGTGGCATTATTGATTAATGATTACAATTTCTTTCTAGGTTCAAGGGGAGAGGAATTGTTTATTTCCTGAAGACCCTGGCCAGGTATCTATGCTTTATTGGATCCATTATTCCTCAAAGGCCATCTTTGAAAATAAATTGTTAAAAGCACAAGGTTTTCAGCTTTATAGACTTTAATCTTGATTAAATTATTTATATATATATATATATATATATATAAAGATTAGTTCTATTTTGAATCATGAAGGGCTGATAAACTATTTAATGAAAGTCCTAATTCTTTTCTTTTCTAATTTTATTTCTCAAATAGCTGTTGAATGACAACTGCATGAAGAAAAAAGGAGCTTCTGAGCAGGTATACTACTTGGCTAATATACATTAATCTATCTCTCATCTCTATATATATTTCTTAAACAAAAATCTCTAAGTTGGATTGAGTTTTTTCCCTGCTGAATATTGTTAGGATTCTGGTGAAGAACCAAAGGACTTGAGGAGTAGAGGGTTGTGCCTAGTTCCTTTGTCATGCACACAGCAAGTTGGGAGTGACAATGGAGCAGATTATTGGGCTCCAGCTCTCGGTGGCGGAGGTTTCCGGTAGATGAGATTTTGGTCATGGCACACTAGAGCTTCATGAAATGATATAACATCATGAGCAGTCACTCTGCTAAAGATACAAGGCTGATTGCTCATGATGCTATACATTCTGGTTTAGAATTGAGTGTGCTGTAAGTAATTAATTAAGGATTTGAAAGTCCTTAATTAAGACTACCTAATTTAAGATAAGCTAGCTTATCTCCTTTCTTCCTTTCATCGGCTAATACACTGCTTTCATGTATTCGCTGCGCTTTCTTTGAATGATTTAATCATTTCAGATGCAACTTAGGTAGCTCTTCTTCTAATTTCTTGTTCAAGCAATTTGATGAGCTATATATATAGTATTGGTATATTCTCTTGTCAACATCATGAAAGGCAACTCTATTCTCACTCCTCCAGGTTATAATTTCGCTCCTCCTTTGCCAAGAAAAGAGTAATAATGCAAGTTGTTATAAATTGGTGGTCCATTCTTCAACATGTAGCTTAAATTTTTAGAATAACTAGTTATCTAACATAGTATTAAAGTTTTGATTACGACAAATTCTCAATTCAAATTTCTCTTCCATTCATTTAGTACTATATTACATGCACTCACCCTCGTCAATCGTACTCTGCTATATCAGTGTATCAACACTTAAACGTGTTAGTGCAAAAACAAGTTGCCTAAGGAAGTGTTATAAATCGTTAGTCTATTTTTTAACAAATTAAATTTTTAAAACAACATGTGATTTAACACAAGTGACGAAAAAGGCTCATCTTTTGAGATTTTCAAGTTAATTATTTAGCTCTCAAAATTGAGCTTCATGGAGTGAAAATTATTCCATAAGTACAACATGGTTAAACAAGTTCTTCTTCTTCTTCTATTCTTGAGTCACTGTCATCATCAATCTGGGCATGTTCTGAGATTTATGACCCCTGGCAGGTTGTGGGAGCTATGTAACTGCATAGCTTTTTTAGGATAAAAAACAAAGTACTTTTGAAGGTGTCAAGAAAGCTACTGCAAATTAAGGAAGTGCCCTTTTTTTTTAATCTTCCAGCAGTAATTCTTTAATATTATATTAATCTTTTGGTCTAAAACATTTTGGCTGGGCAGGCAGACCATCAAACTGCTTGATTCTCAGCGACCAGATCATGAATGGAGTCTTCATCAGTAGAAAAAATGAGCAAAATGATGGTTCAGAAAAGAATATCCATCTATATCAAGTTTTTGATAGATTTTCTTGTAGAGCTAGCTATGTAGGTATCACTAGGCAAATAAATATATTTCTCATTGCAGAAGACCTTGTATCGTTAATATTTTTCCTCCTTGTCTGGGTGGTTTTTCTCTTGTATTCTTTTCTACTCTTTTAATAATAGAATAAAACATGACCATCAATTACACCACAAAGTAAAGCATTATTTTCTAGGTCTAAAATTTTAAAAGGTATACAGACACTCTCTCTAGTTTTGCTCTTTTTTTTTTTTTTTTAACAATTATAAGCATTTATTTTTTTTATGCTAATAAGTGATCACTTGGGTTTAGGATTGCAACTTGGTCCGGTGGGGTCGGGCTAGGTTTGAGACTTGCATAAGCCGAGTTCGTGATACAAATCATCGAACCCGAGCCTGAGTCTGAGAATAAACTGAAGAGTGAACCCGAACTCGAGCCCGAACCCGACAAAAGACTTGACCAGGCCCAGTTCGCAATACAAGCCATTGAACTTGAATCCGAGCTTGAGTCCGAGAATAACTTGAAGAGTGAGCCTGAGCCCGACAAAAAAGCCTAGTATTGGATTTTTTTTTCGAGCTCTGTGGAGTTTTGGATTCGGATTCGAGTTCAGGTTTCGTGTATATATATTTGAAACACAAAAAAGGCAAGAATTTTCAATAAAAATAAATTTAAAAAATCAATATAATTAGATAATAAAATAAATATTACATGTTTGAAATATTAATAAAATGAACAGTCAAAATTATTTACATGTTTAAAATCTAACGGTTCATATTAACTGAGATATAAAATATACAGTTTTAAGTAAGGACAATTCAGGCTCGATATCATATATTTTTGTCCAAACCTATAATTTTTCGGGTTGGGCTTGAGTTTACCTGCCCGACTTGCACCCCTACTTGGGTTAGACTTTGTGCTCACCCTATGGTTTTGTCAATTTTTAAATTACACAAGTCAAGTAAAAAATGAGTGAGATTACAGATGGTGGTTGTGTAATTCATCTTACAATAAATTAAATTGGTACATTTTGAGAGATTAAATTATTTTACACAAAAACCTTTGACTTGCCACAATTATAAACACTTATTTTGTTAAGCCAGTAAGTGATCACTTGGGTTAGAATCTATTCTCACCCTACATTTGATGGCAACTGGCCTGAGAATGTATATGTATATGTATGTATATATATATATATATATATATATATATATATGTTCCTCAGCTTTCAAAAATTTTGGTTTTGGCAATTGCCCCTCTCAATCTTTTTTTTTTTTTTTTATCCTTTTCTAATTTTTTTTTAAAGTATACTCCTTCAATTTAAGTTTTTGCCTTCTAGGTTTTTTTTTTTTTTTTTTTGGGTAAATGAGAATATATTACCAAACGAGAAGGAAAATACAAGCTACAAGAAGCATCCCCAGGAGCCACAAGGCAACATGACCAAACAACAGCTAAACCAAGTAAACAAATAGGAAACACACAAAAGCAGGGATAATAGCAGAGTCATCTAATCAGGATGTCTGTAGACAACCCTAGACTTGAACAAAGTTCCTAATTTTGATTAGTTGAAATTTTTGAGCATATGTTCCAGAAATGTTTCATCATTGCAACTCTATTGCAATCCCCTGATTTTCTTATTCCCAAGGCCACCCTCTGTTTTTGTAGTATATAGCATCCATGTGGACCTTAGCTCTACTTTGTTTCGGATCTCTTGACCAGGCAGAAGAAAGGCATTCCAAGAATGCACATTCTAATTTTTTAATTCCTTATTCCTATTTGGTATGATTGAGAATACATATTCTATGGAATGAAGCATTCCATTAAAAATCATTCCAAGTATTCTTTTAACCTAGATGAATAATCGTTATTTCATTCATGTCATTTTCATATTATGAAAAGACTATTCCATTCCTGCGTACGAAACATAGTCTATCTCTTTGAGCAATTTCCTAGGAAGAATGAATACATATGTTCCAAAATTGTTGAATGTAGTGCAAGACAGATATAACAAGCTGAATCCTGCCTGCATAACAAAGGATTTTTGCAGTCCATGACTTGATTCTATGAATTATTCTGTCCACTGGATCTTTGTAGAGGAAACCTTCTTGGATTCTCACCATTTCACACAATTATTCTTTGAGGATTTCAGAGCAGCCAAAGAAAAATAGAAATAGGTAAGGGGACATGGGGTCTGCTTGCCTGAGACCTATCTGACAAAGCAAGCATATGGTTGTGGAAAAGTGAATCATCTGTTGGGGGAATTCCATAACTTTCCTGACACATGACAAGATTCTCTATTCCACCATATCATAAGCTTTCATTAAAACAATCTTTAAGGCACATCTAGCAGGCTTGGAGTTTCTGTGGTAGTTTTTGTTGCATCTAAGAGAACATCATCAAACATTAAGCGAATTTTTTTTCTTTCTCATAAGGCCTTATCTAAATTTCTGACCTCGTCCCTATATATATAGATATATGTCAATTTCTCGAAATGAAATGGTTCAATTTTATATACTTAAAAGAACTTCCTATCGTAATTTTTATTGTTGAATCGTGCATAATATTGTTCGAGCATGCCGGTTCAAATCCCATCAAATTCCCGGTTGGGGCAAAAATTTTTATTCTTGGGTTTATGAATATTTTTGTTTCTTTACTTCATCTTTGCTTTGAACCACAGTGTCAAGATGATATTCTTTTCATGGATTCTTCTTCTTTTTCATCTTCGCCCATAAATATAGACTTAAAATCAAATCACATAAATTCTCTACGTTGAGGCTTTCTTTAGCTACTAAGAATTTTTTTTCCTTCTTCTTACCCTTCTTATCTTTTTCACAAGAATTTTCCAAAAAACATATTGAAAAGACACTATTTTTGTATTTCGTGTAGAATCTAAAGAGAAAGTAGAGAACACTACACATTTCATGTCTGCATAAGGGCAATTCAAGAATCATTAGAAGGGTAGAAATTAAAACCTAGACAAGCATGCCAACATTTCGACCCCATTCCAAGGGTCCACCCCTACAATCATTTTATTTTGTATGTTTGGCACATTAGAGACGTGTCATATGCATCAATTGTTGTCTATATATATATATATATATATATATATCTTGACCTCAACATATATATTGGATGGATGTGATTTTTTTGTTCTCATGCGTGGCTTCACATTTTAGGCCACGTTTGGTTGCTTATACCATCCTCCCTTGTCTCTCTTATTTGGCGGGTGTTCCGAGTTACTTTTTTAAAGATAAAAGAGTGTTACCGAAGAAAAAAAAAAAAAGGTAACACAAAATTATTTTTGTATGATTTGAAAAGTTAAATCAATACAAAAAGTAATTTTAAAAGCATTATAGGACCGACTCAAGGTAATTTGAAACTTAAAGCAATAATTCTAAATGAATTTTTTTTTTTTTTTTCGCTTTTTGAAATGCTAGAAAAATGCATTTTTATTTTTTAAAAAGTGATATAAAAAAATGTAAATGTTGAATAAAACTTTAATAATAGATTCTTACGTAATAAAAAATACATTAGTAATGAAATTAAAAAAATATATAAATTAGGAAATATAAAATAATTATTCACGTATTTTGTTTTAAGACATAGCTATATAATTGAATATTTTTCTGAAGTATTTATAAATCTTCTTGGATTAGGCCATGGCCAAAATTGGGTTAGGCCATGGCACCAAGCAAAACTCTCAAGTGTAAACTAAGCCCGTCGGATTTCATGGGCTGGGTACCCATACATGACTTATGCATCCAGAATGGCAACAGAGCAGATTTGGAGCAAGGGACTCTTTTCTTAATCCTACTCTGTGAAAAAAAGTTTCTTCCAAATTCATTTAAACTCCGTCATAGGCATGAGTCGAGTTCCAATCGAAGTTCCAATTAATTATTATAATTTATTTATTTTATCAAATTAATTATAATTAACACATTTCAAACAAAATGACACATGTGTTAAGATAATAAAAATACATGTTAATAGAGAATTAAAATGATATTATTTTCTTTTCAAACATATAATTCTGTAAAATTTGTATACATTTTTAATGAATAACTTAAAAAATATCATTATCAACATTGGTTATGTAAAACAAAATTCTTTTATTATTTTATTTTATATAATCAGGATAAGATTAGGCGGAGTGCCTCCTCCTAAGCTCCAAACCCTAAGGAGTTAGAAAATAACTTATTAAATTACCATCTAAAAACTAGACTCTACCATAAATGGAATTTGAAGTATGCTGGGCCAGTCAGTCCAAACACCCAATTTGCAGCCCTAGTTTTCTCAGAGTGATGCTACCCAAGAAAATAGCCCAACCCAAGATCACACTAATGGAGTAAAAGATAACTCGAAATTTATAGAGCATTAATGAGGTAATAATTTAATGAGTAAAATTTAGAGAAGTAGAAGAAGAAAAAGAAAAGAAAGCCAACTAAGCATGATAATTCAAAACAAATAATTTCAATTTTAAAAAAGATAGATTTTGACATAATTTTATCCTATTCAATGAGTAGAGGAATGGTCTCTCTCCAAAAGGTATAAACTCGAGATCTGAGCCATCATTTTATTTTTTTATTTTTTTAGTCTTGGATCTATCAAATTAATTTTAATAAAATTAATTTATTAGCTTTAGTCTTATTTTAAGTACAGAGAAAATGGTGACCATTTAAATCAATATTCAAAAAGAAATTGTTAGTGTATGTTTGGACTTACCATATATATGATATTTTAATTATGAAATCATTTAGAATTTAAATTGTTATTTATCCCAATTAATGAAGGCTCATACCTTATATATATAAAAGATTTGACTCTTCTTAAATTTATTTAATGTCAATGTTATATTCATTTATAAAAATTATTTTAGACTAAAATGATTGAGAATGTTTTCACAATAAAATAAAAGATAAAAAATTTCAAATTTAAGCATCTTTTATATATATATATATATATAAATATAATGAGAGAACTAAATTAAATCTATATTACTTACGTGAAAAGTAAATATTTATATTTCTTGAATAGAATGCATGTCTTAATGTCATTATTGTCAAAACAATATTAATTACTTTTACAATTACTTATAAATAAGAAAATAAATGATCCAATTGAAGAGGGCACTCACCCAATAATATATTATCTCCTTATTTTAAGAAAATTAAAATTCAAAAAGAAAATTTAAATAAATTAAAATATTAATACCACCATCCAAGAATTTTTTTTTTATGATCCACCCAAGAATTGACTAGTCTTGAAAGAAGAATAATCAACTGTCCATAATATGAAGACGGCCCAATCTGGCTGCGGGCAGCCAACACAAAAGACAGCCCCTAACGGCTCATCATATTTATGAGACCTCGAAAAGTCTTGACGGGTGGGTTTGTTACCCAACCAGAGGTTTTGATAGAGATATAGAGAGAGTTTTCAACTATTATTATATTATGTGTTAATATATTTTTTTTAATAATATTTTATTATTTGAATTAAATTATATATGGATAATAGTATTAGAAGATTAAATTATCATGTTATTAAATACTCACGAGTTGATGATGAAGTTTAAAATTTTGCAGATTGATGTATGTGATTATTAAAAAAAATTATTCAATAATCTCAACACAATAATTTTACTGATTAAATAATAAATCACTTGTATATTTACAATACACGGCTATTCAAATGGCTACCGGTTTGATTATTGCAACCATGGTCTCGAGAATAAATTATTTTACGAACTTTGTCAACACATATATTGGATGGATGTGATTTTTTTGTTCTCGTGTGTGGCTTCACATTTTAGGCCGCGTTTGGTTGCTTATACCATCCTCCGCCGTCTCTCTTATTTGGTGGGTGTTAAAGTTACTTTTTTAAAGATAAAAGAGTGTAACCGGAGGTAAAAAAGTAACACAAAATTACTTTTGTATGATTTGAAAGGTTAAATCAATACAAAAAGTAATTTTAAAAGCATGATACGACCGGCTCAAGGTAATTTGAAACTTAAAGCGATAATTCTAAATATTTTTTTTTTTTTATATATTTGTTTTGCTTTTTGAAATGCTAGAAGAATGCATTTTTATTTTTTTAAAAAAAGGGATATAAAAAAATGTAGATGTTGAATAAAACTCTAATAATAGATTCTTACGTAATCAAAAATACACTAGTAATGAAATTTACAAAAAATATAAATTAGGAAATATAAAATAACTATTCACATTTTTTGCTTTCAGACATAGCTATATAATTGAATTTTTTTCTGTAAGTATTTATAAATCTTCTTTGTGTAGAATTAGACTTTTATTGTCTTTAAATTTTTAATTTAGATTATATTATATAAACAAAACACCTTTCTTTTGTACTTTGACTGTTATTAGCCTTACATTTCTAGTTATGATTATATTACAAAAACATGAAAACATTTCTAGTTAGGATTATAAATTTGGCTAATGATCATTGTTGGCAAGCTCTGTTGCATGGCCCTGTTTTTTTTTGTTTTTGTGGAGGTTGTGCTAAGCTCTGTCTGTTGTTGTTGCTGAGGTTTTGCCTGCTTTGTATAGCTTCTTTTCTATCAATACAAATCACCTACTTACCCATTTGACTCTCTGCGTGTCTCTAATCGGTAATAATTGACTGTATAGTTGTGTTTGTTGAAATTCAAGTTGAGGTAGGCTTCAAGTAACCCAACTTCAAGCCCAAGCTTTGAGTTGAAACTAGCACCCCAACCAAAGCCAGATGAAAGCAAAGGAAAAATGATTTTCACTCCGATTCAACTAGTCGAAGTGAAAATGATATGAAAATATCATTATATTTAGTTGGTTTATCAATTCGATCTACCTATTCTATAGAATAGCAATACTCAATACCAAATAATGCGTTACTCAAGACAAATTGCCCAGAGTCAAGTTGGCCTAATCATAGCCCTTTGGAACTGGCATCGATCACAATAAGATCAGCCTAAACTAAAACGAGAAATTTTTGTACAAACTTGGTTTATGTACTATACTAATCATCATCTGTCTTGTGAACGAATTGTTTGACTTTAAAAGAACAAAAAGTTTTTTTCTATCTAGTTTATTTTGACAAATTGTGATTAGTTTAGTTTATAAATTTAATCCATGCATGGTCCACCCAATAATTACTCAAACGAAAACACCCAATATTGGGTTAGGCCATGGTACCAAGCAAAACTCTCAAGGTGTAAACTAAGCCCATTAGATTTCATGGGCTGGGTATCCATACCTAACGTATGTATCAAGAATGGCAACAGAGTAGGTTTGGAGTTGGGAACTCTTTTCCTAACCCTACTCTATGAAAAAAAGTTTCTTCTAAATCCGCTTAAACTCTGTCATAGGCGGAGTCGAGTTCCAATCGAAGTCCCCATTAATTATTATAAATTATTTATTTTATCAAATTAATTATAATTAACACATTTCAAATAAAGTGACACATGTGTTAAAATAATAAAAATATATGTTAATAAAGAATTAAAATGATATTATTTTTTTTTCAAACATATAATTCTGTAAAATTTGTATAAATTTTTAATGAATAACTACAAAATATCATTATCAACATTGGCTATGTAAAACAATTTTTTTTTTATTATTTTATTTTATATAATTAAGATAAGACTAGGCAAAGTACCTCCTCCCCAAACTCCAAATCCCAATGAGTTAGAAAATAACTTATTAAATTACCATCTAGAAACTAGACTTTACCATAAATGGAATTTGAAATATGTTGGGCCAGTCAGTCCAAACACCCAATTTGCAGCCCTAGTTTTCTCAAAGTGATGCTACCCAAGAAAGTAGCCCAACCCAAGATCATACTAATGGAGTAAAAGATAACTTGAGATTTATAGAGCATTAATCAGATAATAATTTAATGAGTAAAATTTAGAGAAGAAGAAGAAGAAGGAAAGAAAGCCAACTAAGCATGATAATTCAAAACAAATAATTTCAATTTTAAAAAGACAGACTTTGTCATGATTTTATCCTATTCAATGAGCAGAGGAATGGTCTCTCTCCAAAAGGTATAAACTCGAGATCTGAGCCATCATTTTATTTTTTAATTTTTTAGCCTTGGATCTATCAAATTAATTTTAATAAAATTAATTTATTTGCTTTAGTCTTATTTTAAGTACAGAGAAAATGGTGACCATTTAAATCAATATTTAAAAAGAAATTGTTAGTGTACGTTTGGACTTACCATAGACATGATATTTTAATTATGAAATAATTTAAAATTTTAATTGTTATTTATTCCAATTAATGAAGGCACCTACCTTATATAACTTCCAACTAAATATAACATTGACCTATTCAAAATAAATACATAGGATTTGACTCTTCTAAAATTTATTTGATGTTGATGTTATATTCATTTACAAAATTTACTTTCCACTAAAATCATTGGGAATGTTTTCACATTAAAATAAAAGATAAAAAATTTCAAACTTAATCATTATATATATATATATAGTGTCATTTTTTTAAAAAAAAAAAACTACTAAAAAGTTTTTAAAATAAAATTTTTAATTTAAAAAATTAATGATATATTTTTTATATTAAAAGACTCATAAGAGAAACTTTTAATGCAAAAAATTTTAATTATTAACTTTTATTTTAATACCGTTAAAAAATATTATTAATTAAATTAAAATAACTTTCAAGATATATTTTAAAAAATATTAAATAGTTTATAAAATTAACTACTTTTACAATTACATATAAGTAGGAAAATAAATAATCCAATAATATTACTTTCTCATTTTAAGAAAATTTAAATCCGAGAAAGAAAAATAAATAAATTAAAATATTCGTATCAACACCTAAGAAATTTTTTATTTTTATTTTCCTTTTGATGACCTACCCAAGAATTGACAAGTCTTGAAAGAAGAAAAATCAACTGTCAATCATATGAAGACGGCCGAAGCTGGCTGCGCGCAGCCAATGCAAAAGACAGCCCCTAACGGCTCATGATATTTATGAGACCTCAATAAGTAGTTCTGACATGTGGGTTTTTGGGTCTTAAGAGAGAGATTTTTCAACTAATATATCATTTATAATACACTGCTATTCACATGACTATCGATCTGATTTTTGCAACCATAGTCTCGAGAATAAATTAAATTATTTATGAATTTTTCATATGATATAACGGTTTATTTTGTAAAGTCAAAATTATTGACATCGTTATATACATATGACATGTCTATAACGATGTCTCAACTTTTGACTTTCACGAAAATCAAAGCCTTTAGATTCTGGGTGCCGAACTATCCTAGGACAAAGCATACACGGATCAAACACCCAGTTCAAGTTTGAAGTTTCCAATTCTTAGCTTTCACACATACATTGACTTTCAATCTCTCTCTCTCCCCGTATCTTTTCCCCCATTAAAGGCTCCTACAAATATCTTGGTTAGAGAGTTCATCTTCTCCCCCATTGAAGGCTTTTCCAAATATATATATTGGTTAGAGAGAGAGAGAGAGAGAGAGAGAGATGGATAGGAGTCTGTTGCTGGGATGTTTTGTTTTGGTGGTGGTGGGTAGTATCATTGGAGTAGATGGTGCAGTTTCTCCAAGTGTGGTGAAGAAGCTGAGTAAAATAAACAAGGATGGTCCATATTTAGGCATTGTAGTGCCAAACGGCTTTGAGATGAGCCCTCTTCTTCAATCTTCAAGCTTTGTGGCTGATCACAAGTTTCCCTACTTGGATTTTTCAGGTATATTATAACATGATCGCTTGAAACTATTATTTTATTACCTACCCCACACACAAATACTTTAGAAAAATCTGCTTTTCTTGTTTGTTTTTTGTTTTTTTTGGCTGAAATTTGATTCAGTTATGTAGAAAATTTAATTGGAATTCCATTGAATGTTAAATCAAATTTAAATTTGATCTCTTCAGTATTAGTTGTAAATTTGACTATTTGGACAAAATCTGAGTTCTAGGCGAAAATAAAAGGGAAAAAATGCCCAATATTTTTTCTTTTTCTTTTCTTTTGGGTGCTACTTGGATTATATATATATATGATCCTATACATAAAGACAGAACAAAGGCAAAATCCTCAAGAGGATCTAACATGAGCCACAGAGGCTACATCCATGATTCTATTAATGAATTTTTTTACTCATAGGCACAAGGTAAGTATCCCATTATAATATATACATGTGTGTGTGTATAACTGGTGTTCATATCAGTTTTTAATTTAAACCCGTGTTTGGATGGAACCGCATCTATGAGTTTAATCAACCACTTTCTGAGATTACATGACAATCTCACTTACCAGTTGATGTTGTTTCTTTGATTGGTCATCTTTATGCACCTTTTGATTGCTCAAAAAACCATGAACAACTGTGGAAATTCAGCATTGTTTTGGTTCAAAGAATTCCAGAATTTGGTTCTGAAAACATCTCTTTTTCTCTACAGGAAGAAGGTTTAGAATAGGAGAATTGGAAAAGGAAAAGGTTATTATTGTCATGACAGGGTTGAGCATGGTATGCCCAGTAAAACACTTTTTGCTTTCCAAACTTGTGCTTTCTATTCTATGGAAACTGGTATATTTGAAAGTGTTCTAATATATATACATATATATTGCATATATAGGTTAATGCAGGTATAACCACACAATTACTGCTAACTCTATTTAAGGTGAAAGGAGTTCTGCATTTTGGGATTGCAGGGAATGCAGATCCTGATCTCCAAATTGGAGATGTTACTATCCCTCAATATTGGGCCCACACAGGCCTCTGGAATTGGCAGGTATTGAAAATTATAATTTCTTTTATGCTCTCTCTCTCTCTCTCTCTCTCTCTCTCTCTCTATATATATATATATATATATATATATTAGCTACCTAATTTTTTTTCATGCTGCATTTCCCCCTAGACTCCCACTGGATAAAGTTACAGATATGGAATTCTTATTCCCTCTTAATTTTTAGCTGCACCTAAGCACCATGCATGAAAAAGCAAACACATTTACTTCAAATCAACAAGTTTAAGTTCTTTTCCTTTCCTTTCCTTTCTTTTTTTAACTTCTATACTTCAAATATGAACAGAGGTATGGAGATGGGCCTTCTGATAAACTAGCTTTAGAATCTAATGGAGATTACACGAGGAGAATCGGTTATCTTAAATTTTCGAACTATAACAATGGCACAAACAATGGAAAGTCCTCGGATAACCTTCTCAACAATGTTTGGTATCAACCAGAAGAGATTTTCCCCATTGATGGAATTCCTGAAGCTAGGCAGCATGCCTTTTGGGTTCCTGTCAACAAGCATTACTTTTCAATTGCTAAGAAACTTGAGGTAACTAAGCCCACTACTCACAATTTTCAACTTCAATTTTTTTCCTTCCAAGAAGGAAAGACATTTCCATTGATATGGGGATTTTGTTTTCTTTTCTGCAGGGAATGAAATTGGAGGGCTGTGTCAATTCCACTTGTTTGCCAAGAACACCTATAGTGACTAGGGTGGAAAGAGGGGTGAGTGCTAATGTGTTTGTGGACAATGCTGCTTATAGAGAATTTTTGTATTCCAAGTTCAATGCTGACTCCAATTGACATGGAAAGTGCTGCAGTTTCTCTAGTCTGTCTGCAACAAAAAATGCCATTTATAGCAATCAGAGCTCTCTCTGACTTAGCTGGTGGAGGTTCTTCAGTGTCCAATGAAGCTGACATCTTTGGCTCATTGGCAGCTCAAAATGCAGTTGCTGTTGTGATTAAATTCATTGGTTTACTGTCTTCATAAATTTAGCATTCTATATAAGAAGTTATTTACTATGAAATTGATCATTGCATTGATATATGTTATTGGGAAATCAAATTTTCTATTTTGCACTGGCCTTTGTCCTTGGAATTCCATTAATTACAGCAACTTGATGATTAACAACATTGATATGTATTCCACCTCAATTGTCCCACTTTTTAATTCACCCTCTTATAAGACGAGACCCATTATCTATGAGGCCCGCTAGTGGGTCCCACACATTGTGAGAAGGTGGGCTATAAGATGATGATAATTGAGATGGATATACATCTTTATTTGACGACTAAATATGGATGGATTTGGTTTTTACATATAAGCATATGTAAGTTGCTGCACCAAAGCACCAACTAATGTTTTGTAAATTACGTAATGGAGTGGAGTACATCTAAACCTCTTCAGACCCCACAGTGGAGTGGGAGTGGGGTAGTTGAGCTAATGTAGAACTTAATCATTGGAGCTCTTTTACATGCTACAATGGTCTCTAGATATTAAGGTATTCACCATAGAGTATTATTATCCTTACCTTAATATTTTACTAAAAAATTTATCTATTGACGTAGTTGTTCGAGTGCTAGTGAATTCAATCTCTCAGTACTAGTCATGTTAAGTGAGTCTGAAAGACTTAATTGATTAGCACCAAGAAGCTTAATTGACTAGTACACGTATATAATAAGAGGCTTAATTGATTAACACCCACATATATTAAGATGCTTAATTGACTAGTACCCGAACAACTACGTCAACAGATAAAAATATTTAATAAAATTTTATAACAAAAATAGCATTACTCTACAACATGAGTGATTTTTTTTTTCAGATTCATGCCATTTTGATTCACTGTTTTCAAACTCAAGGCAGAAAAATGTCTTTAAGAAGCATTTTTTTCAAAATACACCTTTTTCTTTTTGGAGGAATTTAAATTTTAAAAGACTTCAATTACTGTGTAAGAATGTATATTTTCAAAGACACATGTACACGCATCTGTTAAAAAATTGCCTCTTGCCTAAAATTTTGTTAATAGGCATAAGAGATTCATGTTACTTGAAACATGAGTTTGAGAAATATGTTCAGAATTACTTGGATTTGAAAATTTTGTTTCAAAAGGGTATGGGTAAGATCAAAATCTCTACAATAAGCTATCAACCTTCTGTGGTATCTTTTACTTCTTGTTTAGAGAGGCTGTAGGGTTGGAGCATCATTAAAGGGACAAGGAAATTCCGATCCAATAACACATTGCTTAACGGGTCTGGATCACGGGCAACATATTAAGGGTCTAGACCCTCTTAAATACGTCCAGATCCAGGTCAAGTCCGACCCGTTTACAAGCGTAGATGGAATGGAAGATATGGGTAATGGTAGAGCTACCTTCATTGGGTAGCACTACACCCTCCAACTCCTCTACCAAAATATTTATAAAAATATATATATACATATATATATATATATATAAATGTTTAATAAGCGAGAAATGGGGTGTAATTGAAAAAAAAAATTAAATAAAATAAAATGGTGAGGTTAGACATAACGGTCCCTAATAATTTTGATAAATTTTTCTTGAGTTGACTTGAGCTGTTCAATGAGCCGGAAGTGTTGAGATGATGGATGTGTCTCTGCTTGGATGTTCCAACTAGACAAATACCATAACAAAGTATATAGAGAAAACTGTAAATATTATTTAATAGCTTAGGGTATATATGATTTAATTTTGGAATAATTATATTAATCTTTCTATGATAGTTGATAATTACAGGACTTTTTCGGTAATTTTTTATATTATACTGATATTTCTTGTGATATTTAATAATTACATGGACCATTCTCAGTAATCTTTGAAAAGATAAAAAAAAAATTAGTGTAAGATACAAAGGTAATTTATGACACATTTGGATGAGCGGTGAAAAAGTGCAGATTGAATTAAGTTATGAATATTTGAATGAATCTATTTGAAATAGGTTATAAATAATATTGTAATATTTGAATGAGCTGTTAGAAAGTGTTGAATATGTTATACAGATAACAATTTGACTTCATCGGAATTGGAGTTTAGAAAAAACTCCGCATTAACAATTTTTTGAAATGGGCGTTTGAAAACACCCAAACAAACATTTAAATATCATAAAAATCTGATTTGGATTCCAAAATATTCATTTCAAAAATACTACTGCTCATTTAAACATGCCTTAGTCATATAAAAAATTTAGTTGAAATTCTAATACCATCAATGACTAATTTTGTACATATCAGTGAATCTGTATATTGTCACTGTAACAAAAATAAATTTAGTATAATTGTTAGATCATTCGAAGGAGATAAAATGTAATTATTCCTTTAATTTTAATTGGGTTTGAGGAGATGGAGTGAAGAATTCCATGAAACCACAAGGTGAATGGCCGAATGGAGAATTTAACCATACATTTATAAATAGACAAAACCAAAAATGACAAAAGGAAGAAGCCAAAAGTAGCTTCAAAAAATCTCTCCTGGAAGCAACTGAGATATTGAAATAGGTTTTGCTTAAAAGGGCCAAGCCGGCTTGGGCGGCAATCACTTTCTCTCTGCACTGTTTTCCACTCTCTCCAACTGGGCTCACTGCATTCACTTATTTTCCTTCTAATCCCTTCTCAATTACCATAATACACCTCCACTTTTTGCTTCATATTAGCTGGCTACAGTTGTATTAATGCTACTTTAAATTACTTAAATGCCCCTCTATAATTCTTAATTTATTATAGACTTGATGTTGCAATAACCTCCTAACTGTTTTATATCATTGCATTTTACTCAATATCACTATATATATATATCTGTGTGTGTGTGTGTGTGTGTATATATATCAACTTATCAAATGATTCTCTTGAGGTGGGTTGCATATCTCGTTCTTTTTCCTTTTTCTTTTACAAGATTAAATAAAATTATATTTGTCTCTAATTCAGATCTCACAAAGTGTAAATTTTTTTAAACTATCTCTCTACAAACACAAACTTATGCAAAAATAGTTTTGAAAGAGATTCTGATTTATAATCCGACTACACGATCGAAGGTTGTAGTTGATGAAGTCAGTTCGAATTACCAAAAAAAAAAACTTTATATAAAATCATACTCTATCAAATGAATAACATATTCCAAAATCATAGAGATTGCTAATGTTTTACTAGGTTAATAGTCTAAATATTCTAATAAATTGTTTGAATGCTTGTTCAAAAAATTAAGAAAAAAAAGAATTAAATAATATTAAGGTCCATATTATCATCTTTGATTAAAAAAATAAAAATAAAAATCACACCGGTTTTAATTAATTCAAAGGTGAGTTATAACAAAAAAAAAGAAAAAGTTTTATGAAAATGTATCATATGATGATATCGCGATCAAATTTGAATATTTTATGAAACACATGTATATCTCACGTGAGTACTCAAATCCGAACAATAGTACCATCATAAAAACTTTCTACTAGACTATTTTTTTCAGCTAAACATTTTTTTCCTCTCAAGGTTACATTAGTCATTTCAAAGGGCCGTCCCATAGTTTTCGCGCCAGCATGTAGAAACAGGTATTTCCGTTATTATTTTCATCAAACCAAAATCTTTCCGCAGGTTACCTCCACCCATTCCAAAAACTCAAAAAACCAAACAGCCCTCCAACTTCCTCTTCCTCCACCACCGGAGCACCATGATGTCCACCACCACCACTTCTGCCGAAATCCTCCACCACACCACCGCCTTCATCTCAGAAACACTCGCACAATCCGACCTCCGCCATCGCCTCTTCTCCATACTCCGCCATAAAATCCAGTCTGCGGACCAAATTAACCTCAAACCACTGAACCTCGCCACCGAAACTCTAGACAATGCCATCTCTACCACCAACGCCTCCGTTCGATCTTCCTCACTCCGCCTCACTGAGAAGCTCCTCCGCTCTTACCCCACTAACCCATTTTCTTCTTTCCTTCTTTCACTAATCTACACTCTCTGCCACCGTCCCATCGATGCTGCTCTTAGCCTTCTTGATGTATTCTTTGCTGACCCTTCTTTGGCAAGATCAGAAATTGCAGCGGTCTTGTTCGAAGAATTGTTTCTCATTCATTTTCTTCCTGTGCTTCAATGGTTCAATGATCAAAGATCGAGTATTTTGTCTAACCTATCACCGAATTTCTGTTATGCTGATGATGAACGGTCAATATGTGACGATTCAGTGGCTGTTTCTTGCACGAGATTGCTGTCAAAGATGAGCGGCGATCAAACTTCGGAATTGAAGGAGTTGGAGAGAGATTATGAGAGCGTTCTTAATGAGAATTGCAAGGTTTTTGTTGGGTATTTCAAAGAGGTTTTGGGAAATAGAGATGGGAATCGATTAACTGACCCGCCATCTTTGGTATTGAAAAAGATTGAAGAAGGCAATAACTTTGAATGTAGTGAAGATGAGAAGATCAAAGTGGAAGAATCTGGATTGAAAAATGGACGGTATAATGTAATGCTTTATTTTTCCTAAGATTATTCCATTGGTGTCTGATAATTTTTCTTCTATGCTCTTTATTTCTGCTTAGTACAGTTTAAATTTTTCAATAAGATAAATCTTTTTTAGTGAGTCAACTTTTATTTTGGTAATTTCCAGTTCAAAATTATCATCTTGCCATCGTCGTCATCTCATTATAATTATTGTCATCAGCGCTTTTCAACAGAGTTATCATGGGATTCTCTGGAATAACATTAGTGGGTATTAGATTATTACATTATTTTTCTAATATTATTCTGTTGGTGTTTGCTAATTTTTCTCCTATGTTCTTTATTTCTGCTTAGTACAGTTTAAATCTTTCAATAAGATAAATCCTTTTTTAGTGAGTAAATTTTTAAGTTAGCAATTTCCAATTCAAAATTATCATCATCATCATCTTCTTCATTGTCATTTTAATTATTGTCATCAGGGCTTTTCAGAGTAATCATGGGATTCTCTGGAATAACATTTGTGGGTATTGATTATTGTTATTGTTATTATTATTATTATTATTATTACTGTTACTACTATTAATGCTAGTTTTCATTTTCAAGTAGATTTCGGTTGAAATCTTCTTTGTCAAGATTATTATTATTACTGTTACTACTATTATTGTTTGTTTGCGTTTGCTCCATCACTGGAAGTTTCATGTTTGACTTTGTCATCACTGAAAGATTCATCCGTGACCCTGTCAAGCAAGAAAAATAAAGAAGCTATTAAACTTAATTTTTTTCTTATGGAATGAAGTTCATTAGCTGTTGCACACGGCTCCTCTTTGGACTATTCGATTAGTGGGTCAGCTTTTTGTTTATATTTCAAAATTAATTGAGATGATGCAAGAGCATGATTACTAAGAAAAACAAATGAAAGGCCCACTTGATAAACAATTTCCATTTATGAATATGAGGCATTTCTACACTATAAAAGTGAAGCATTAAAAATCTTAAATCAATCATTTCAAAATATTTACTTTGCAAAACTCTGCTATATTTTACCTTTTTATTATTATTATCTGTTTTTTATGTAAAAACGAAAAAGAAATTATCAAATTCTATATAATATATTAGCAAAAGTGCAGTGCCTTCAAGGTTTCCTAATTCTTTTGTCTTACCCTCTTATAATAATGTGTAAATTGAATTCATTGAATCATTCAAGCTCCCACTTGCAGAAAAGTTTACTTGACATTAGCTTTTCTCTACCAACTTTTCCATTGTCAAGATTTCTCGTCTGATATATATGCATGTGAGATTAGCATTTTCTCCATGTTTTATGTGTACCAGAAACAATGATTGTCAGAGTCAACCAGCAGTTTATTTAAATTCAGTTTGACTATTTCAAGCTTTTATTCCTGTGTTATTACCCACTAGTTTTCTTGCAATTTCCATGTAGCCAATATGGGCTGAAGGAGAAAATTCAGTTGAATTCTACGGCGGCAGTGCCAAAAGGCTATCCAAGTTTCCATCTTTTTATCCTGAGAGAGTTTCTCCAAAAGTCCTCACAAACCAAAGATCTTCAAGGAAATCAAAATTGGAAACTTCGCCCAATAAAATTTCTGATTCTGAATTTGAGTCGTCTTCTGATGACAACTTGAATAATTCTTCTTCCTCAGATTCTGAAGCCGAAATAGAGGTAATCGATACTAACAAAGAAACTTTATATTCTCTATGGACTGATTTATCTATGCAACTCTGCTTAGCTATAATAGTTGCCCATATATCTTGTAGGAAAAGGACAAGAAAATGGCATCGTTCAATTCTAGAAGGAGCCAACCCCCAAGACAAGAGCGACCATTTTCTGCAGAATCAAGGTGGTATGTCATTTTGAAAAAAGACTCATCAGCATTACATTGTCTTCTGCGCTATCTTATACTTGGACGTTTCCTGTTTCCAGTTCACCAGATCCTTTTATGGCAGATATTGATAATTCACCTGGTGGTGGAAAACAAACACCTCCCAAGGACTTTGTCTGTCCCATAACCAGTCACATATTTGATGATCCAGTGACTCTTGAGACAGGTCAGACCTATGAACGTAAAGCCATCCAAGAATGGCTTGAGAGGGGAAACTCCACATGCCCAATTACGCGCCAGAAGCTACACAGCACTCAACTGCCTAAAACAAATTACGTACTCAAAAGGCTCATTGCAAGCTGGCTAGAACAAAATCCCAATTCAAATTCTATCCAATCTGAGAACTCTCACCCAGAAAGTGAGTCAATCTTCAATTCAGCGATGCGTTCAACTTCTCCTAATAGTGTCATAACCCAAGCCACCATTGATGGCACAGTAAGTGAGCTCCGACTGGCAATTACCAACCTCTGTACATCAGAAATATTGAAGGAGTCTGAAACGGCAGTCCTTCGAATTGAGCGGTTCTGGCAAGAAGCTAGTTTGGAAGCGGAGATTCAGACTTTGCTCTCAAGACCTCCAGTTATTAATGGGTTTGTTGAGATCCTTTTCAATTCTGTGGATCCCAGGGTCCTCAGGGCAACAGTTTTTCTGCTGTCTGAGCTGGGGTCAAGAGACACTGGGGTGATACAGACACTTACACAAGTTGATTCTGATGTTGAATGTGTTGTTTCTCTTTTTAAGAAGGGGTTGTTGGAGGCTGTTGTGCTGATTTATCTGTTAAGACCCTCTACCACGAGCCTTGTAGAAATGGACATGGTGGATTCCCTCTTGACAGTTATTAGAGAGAAAGAGGATGATCTGCTCAAGATGTGTATGAGGCCAAAAACAATTTCTGTGCTTTTGTTAAGACAGATTCTTGGAAGCGATGAGGAAAGTAAAGTTTCTGAAATTGCTAGGAATGTGATTTCCGATGAAGTGCTTGAAAGTATTGTAGGCAGCTTGGAAGCTGAGTGGGCAGATGAAAGGATTGCCGCCGTTGGGATCTTATTGAGATGCATACAGGAGGATGGCAAGTGCAGGAATGTCATAGCTGATAAGGCTGAATTGGCTGCTGTTTTGGAGAGCTTTATTGGGGCTAATGATGGAGAACGGTTTGAGATAGTTCATTTTCTCTCCGAATTAGTTAAATTAAACAGGTATTTCTTTTTCTCAACTTTCATTTCAAGTCTCTATTTATATATTGATCACTTCCAATAAGTTGGGCTTATATGAGCATGAATGAATTTCCATATTTTGTTATCTTCAGGAGAACGTTTAATGAGCAGGTTCTCCACATTATAAAGGATGAAGGTACTTTTAGCACAATGCACACCCTCCTCATATATCTACAGACAGCCCTCCAGGACCAATGTCCTGTTGTGGCTGGTCTCCTTCTTCAACTTGACCTCCTGGTTTGAAACTCTCTCTCTCTCTGTGTGTGTGTGTGTGTGTGTGTGTGTGTGTCTGCACGCACGCTAGTTAAACTTAGTCAAGAATGCTTTTTAGCTGATATATAACAACCATTGTCTTGGTATGCAGACAGAGCCAAGAAAGATGAGTATATACCGAGAAGAGGCAATTGATACTCTTATTTCATGTCTTAGAAATTCAGAATTCCCTGCTTCCCAAATAGCAGCTGCTGAGACAATTTTGGCCCTGCAAGGCAGGTTCTCATCTTCGGGGAAGCCCCTGGCTCGTGCTTTTCTCCTGAAACGTGCAGGACTTGAAAAAAGTTATAAATCTCTAATGCGAAAGGAGCCGCTAAGCAGCATATCTGGAGAGATACAAGAAACTTTGGTTAGCTCCAGTCATCCACATTTTGGGATTTGTTTATAATTACTGGATAGTACCATAATATCAAATAGCGGCCATTTTTTAATCTTCATATTTGTGGCGTTTGCTTTATAACTGCGGAAGTATTACATCTCTCTTCTACCAAAATCTTTTCTGCTAATGTCTACTGTATTTTTTCTGTGATTACATCTGAAGGAAGAAGAAAAGGCTGCTGATGAATGGGAGAGAAGAATGGCATTTGTTCTGGTTAGCCATGAATTTGGTTTACTGTTTGAGGCATTGTCAGAAGGCTTAAAGAGCAGATATGCAGAATTATGTTCAGCATGTTTTGTTTCAGCCACATGGCTTGTACACATGCTTACAGTTCTTCCAGACACAGGCTTACGAGGAGCAGCTCGAGTCTGCTTGCTCAAACGCTTAGTATCAATATTCAAGTCTGCAAAGGACACCGATGACAGAGCCCTTTCCATGCTTGCTCTGAACAGTTTCATCCGTGATCCTGGTAGATACTCACACACAAATTCTGTATAAAATCATGTTTTCTGGAGAACAAAAAACAATATATATTGATAAAAGATAAAGATGCTATGGCAATCAAAATGTAGTCCTATTTCTCTTTGGCATTTAAAAGAACCCACGTCAATATCTGCATATCGGATAAGAATTTTATTTTATTTTTGATAAGTAGTGTCCTGGGTCTATTCAGTCAAATCCAGTTTGTCTCCCTTGCATTTTCAATTTATTTTTGGGATTCAATAAGTAGTGAAAATAGTATTTGTGCTTGTCATTGTGAATTTCAGAGGGACTGCATGATTTAACTTCACACATGAAGGATATACTGAAAGGTTTGAGAGAGCTTAAGAAATCCTCTGTCATGGCATTTGATATGCTGAAAGTTTTCTCAGAAGGCCACGAATCTAGTGTCGTAAGTTTGTTATACTTGAGTATAGTCTTCTTCCTGAAAGATTAATTATCTTAAAATCATCTTCTGTTGTTCTATGGCAGCAGGACCTGTGGAATCATCAAGAATTAGTTCAAGAAGATTGTAGTGTAAATGGAGAAGTGTTGTCAATAACTTGCTTCAAAGATAAGATAATTTCTGGACACTCGGATGGAATTATAAAGGTAATCAAGCCAACAAATGTTATTTTCAGATCATTTTATGCTTTCCATGGTTTCACTTTTCTAAATTGCTGTATATATAAATAGCTATGTTTTATACAGACGCAGGCACATTTTCATTTGTTGCCAATTAATCATAAGTTTCTTTCAGAGCTGTGCATTTTTCTACTACCAAAACTATGGAGAAATGTTCCTTCTTCGTCAATTTAAGAGTAATGTCCAAGGAAACTTTGGGCATGACCTGCCATCTGTCAGTATTGTTGCTGTTCAGATGCGCCTGCTGCATATGGTTTTTGGCAATATTGTATGTCTAGAAAAAGAGTATGAATTAGGACTTTGACTCCCTAATATATGAAGACTGGTCTATACTATTTATAAATAGATTTGGCATGAATAGGATATTAATCCTCATAATTGAGATATAATGTAACATCATCATAGTGTATCAGAAATGAGTGTGTGGATTTTTTTAAGTCTGTTGACATTCTTTTCCAAATTCGGAAGGTCTGGACTGGAAGAGGTAGCAATCTTCATCTTGTCCAAGAAATCCGAGAACATACCAAGGCAGTTACTAGCTTGGAAATTCTACAGTCGGGGGAAAGACTATACAGTGGTTCACTCGATAGAACAGTCAGGGTATGCTCTATTCTTCCCTCTAATGCATATAGGTGTAATGGATATAATTTCAGTTTGCTGAAACTCTCTTATCTGTTATGATTAGGTCTGGACTATCGGAAATGAAGTAATGAACTGCATACAAGTTCATGACATGAAGGATCAGGTTAATAATCTAGTAGTTGCAAATAGCATTTCGTGCTTAATTCCACAGGGAGCTGGTGTCAAGGTATGAAATTAAGTCCATTCATTAACTTGTCAATGCCTTTCATTTTCTACATATAAGACTTTAAATAGAGGTATATAGAATTGTTTGATCATTGTTTTGTAAACAACACTATTGTTAGACCATCGTAGTTACTTAACCTATCAAGGGAATTGATAATATGCGAGGGACAAAAAAAAAACATAATTATTTTTTCCTTTGCCTTTTTTTGGTCAAATGCACTTGCTGAAGTGCTAACACTTGTTATTATATTCATCACATATATATATATATATATTTACATATATTGGTTATATTTTATTTATTCGAGGGTAACTGGTTTAATGGGGCATTTATTTCTTTTCCCAAGTTTAAAACCATGCATTTTTTTGGCTAAGGTGCATCCAGAACTCAAAGGAATATGTAACTAAAATGTTTCTTTCTATTCTTATATCAGGTGCACTCATGGAATGGAGGATCCAAATTGTTGAATTCAAACAAATATGCAAAGTGCTTAGCTCTTGTTCAGGGAAAGTTGTACTGCGGTTGCCAGGATAACAGTATTCAGGTATAAAAAACTTATATGTATTTGGCACCTCCTGAGCCCATCTCATTGTTAATGTATGAATTCTAATTTTCAAAAAATTTCAATTTTTCAGGAAATTGATTTGGCCACAGGAACAATCAGTACCATTCAAACTGGCTCTAGAAAATTAATAGGGAAAGCAAATCCTGTCCATGCACTGCAAGTTCATGAGGGACAAATATATTCAGCCACCTCTCCCTTAGATGGAGCAGCTGTGAAGGTACTGCATAAATCAAGAAAATAAAAATAAAAAGGAATAAGAAAAAAAATCTTGATTTTGTTACAATTTCATGAATTCAAGCACTTTCACTTATAAAAGTTATCGTTCAGTATCATTTTCTTTTCTTTGTTAAACAATAAAAACATTGGAGTTTGTTATAGTAGCCACCAATTAATTAGAAGGCATTCTGTCTTTTTCAAATTGCATGATATATACCTAATATAGGACTTTCTTTAGAAGACTCATAATTCATAAAGCTCTTTGTGAAACTACATTTACTTTTATTCAAGCATTGTAATATCATTAGATTACCGCCTTTTCGTAATAATTTTTGGTTTGTGTATGGCATAGATATGGAGCACTTCAAATTACAGTATGGTTGGATCATTGCCTTCTACATCAGAAGTGCGTGCCATGGCCATAAGCTCAGAGCTAATCTATTTGGGTTGCAAAGGTGGGATTGTGGAAGTTTGGTGCAGAAAGAAGCACAATAGAGTGGAAACACTACAAACCAGGTACATCTGGTAAGGTTCTGTGCATGGCTGTTGATCGTGATGAAGAAGCTTTGGTGATTGGAACTTCTGATGGTAGAATTCAGGTAGACAACTTCTTCCTTCTAAAAGCACATGTTCTCAGTTTCAACTTTGAGACAGTTCTTGTTTTTCCAGGGGAGGGAGGAAATCCTAAATATTATGTGTGTGTGCTATGACTCAAACCAGAGTCGTGTGTATGGGAGAGATGAATTTTTCCATCTCAGATAAGCCAACTTGCCTAACTTGAGACAGTTTTGTCCCCCCCCCCCCCCTCTCTTTCTCGATAGAAGCAATGTGGGGAGGGAGGAAATCCTAAATACTGTGTGTGTGACTCGAACCAAAGTTGCGTGTATGGGAGAGATGAATCTTTCCATCTCGGATAGGCCAACTTGCCTAACTTTGAGACAATTTCCCCCCCACCCCCTACAAGTGATGTGGGGAGGGAGGAAATCCTAAATACCATGTATGTGTGTGACTCAAACCAGAGTTGCGTGTATGGGAGAGATGAATTATTCCATCTCAAATAGGCCATCTTGCCTAACTTTTAGACAGTTCTTTTTTCCTCCCTTGATACAAGCGATGTGGGGAGGGAGGAAATCCTAAATACTATGTGTGGGGAGGGAGGAAATCCTAAATACTATGTGTGTGTAGGGTGACTCGAACCAAAGTCGCGTGTATGGGAGAGAGATTTTTCCATCTCGGAGAGGCCAACTTGTCAAACTTTGAGACAGTTCTACTTGCCTGCATATTATATTACATTACATTATAACACTCACAGCAACAACAATAATAAGGTATTAGCTTTTTCAATTAACAGAAAGAAAATTTTCTATTTCTTTACAGGCATGGAGACTGAGCTAAAATGAAGATGCTGTGCATTCCCTCAATTTCTGATAATCAAAAATTGAATAATTTCAATTGAAATTCTTTGGGAAACTTCTCCATTTGAGAGCTATTCTTGAAAAATGTATATAGTTCAAATCAAAATATGATAACCTTTGTTTTTTTGGTCTCAGCCCATTGAATTATAAAGCCAAATTGAAGTAATGTACAGAAACTGACTTCTACATGGAGATAGTGCATAATAAAGAATTTAAAAAGAAGACCATATATTTATCTTCTAGCATCTGTTAGATGTTAACTCTGATAGTTTATAACACATAACAAAATCAATGAGTTTAAGCTAAGGGGCTAAGCTATTAAAAGAGTTTATCACCAATATTTGGCAAAGAAAATTGAATAAACTCACAAAGAAACCAACAAGAGATTAGCATCAACAAAGAAATTTTTTTTTAACGTCTAGCATTGATATATATATATATATATAGATAGATGTATATATAACGATGCATTAAGAAACGTGAATAAGAATTGAGCATGCTAAATTTTTAGTGTTGAATAACAAACACAAGAGAACAAATCTCTAAAATTCGAAATCTGAATATTATTGATAAAAATGAATATTAGAAATCTATTACATCTTATTTATATAGATAAGAAACTACTAATTTGATTAGGAAACTGCAACTACCAAACAAATCCTAATATGACTGGGCAAACTGAAAATTTTGGATAAAATGAAAATTAAGAATTTTTTGAAATGAGCCCAAAATTGAAAACTACATAAGATAAGAAGAAAATTGTTACAGACAACATCTTAATCCGAATCTTACATGAAGTATCTGAAAAATTAAAAGTTTTCCAAAATAGTAAAACACGCATAATTGAATGTTTAAATGTGCGTAATTTGCCAAAAAATAATGTACGGCACAACCATAAGGCGAAAAGTTTGGTCAATCTCGTCATTGCCCCAAAAATGTGTCCACCACTGTCACTAGACAATTTAATTTAGAATGGAATTCCCTGCATTTCCATTCCTCCAAACACTCTCCTGTCACTTGTTCTAATATTGGTTGTTTAATTGTAATATTCAGAACCATATGGAAGAGGCCATAGGATCCTTGAGATTATCGTTTAGCATCACTAACTTGTCATGAGTCCTAGTTTGAATATCTACCATTAAATGCTGAAACTAAGGTTCATGCCTAGAAGCAAGTCGGCATTGTCAAACCTTTACAACAACTATAGATAGGACTTTGACCACAGAAATGAGGTGCACATGCATGGTTCAACAATTTCAATGCTTTGACTTCTTTTTTCTTTTCTTTTTCTGTGGATACAACGATGTGGAGAGGAGAAATCAAACTCACACCATTTATGTGGAGAGTAGGCACTTGCATCACTTGAATAGAACCTTAGTCCTCACTACTTTGTCTTCTTATTGCAATTAGAATAATATTACAAACTCATAAACAGAACGAGCACATTGCAATTAGAATAATATTGCAAACTTATAAATATGGGATTTGTTTTATGGATGCGATGAGTATTACAATCAATTCAACATTGCAGTATTACATAGTTACAAAAAATCACACAATAAGAGCCTCTTAAATATGGGTCATGGACAGAAAAATAAACTCATTCCATGACTTGATAGAAATAATGCTCACATCCTTCCTAATAAAAAGAGTGAGACTTGAATTCAAGACTTTTCTTTAATGAAAAAGACATGGTCCTAATTAGTTAAATATGGACTTAAACCTTCATTACAAACTGTGTTTTCTTTGCTATCTTATAAAGCAAAAGAGACCCAGCCCCTTATCCAAAGCATATTGCTCTTCTTGCTGTTGGAAAATTGATGGCATTCCCAACAAATAGGGAATTTCATTAAATCCAGGACCTTTCGACATAAAATAGCATGTGTAGATATCCATGTTTGCTGCTACTGGCTGTGTCATTCAATTACCAGAGCTAATTACCACTGTCCTCAAAGCTTATTCCCATAGAGGAATTAATCACATGATTGCTATGATAATGAACCTATCAACCCAAGTAAGCTTTTTCTCTTCAACTTCCTGGTTTCCTCATTGATATGATAAAAAATGCTACCATCGTTAAGATCAAGACATGTGTACTTTAAGTTGCATACCACCCCAGCTACAGATCTAAACTTGCTAAGTTACAAACTTGAAGATCTGGATAATAGATCTCTGATCCAGCTTGGCAATCACACAAAAATCTCTTTCTCCTTAGTTGGTTGCCTTCAACACTATAATCTGAGCTTAGAATGCCAAACAGACTTATCGGCACACCTATGGCTACATATCTGGAATACTTGTTATATACTTCGATAAAAAAAAACTGTCACTTTTGTGCTTATTCGATTGATACGGAAATCCCGTGATTTGCTCCATGAGAAATTCTCTCAAAAATTGCAACTAATTTTCTATCTGAGGGAGGCAAGGTACCAACTGAAATCCAAGTTCAATTCTTGTTTAATTCTTTGCAAGATTATTGCTTCCTTCAAATTCTGACTTGATTGTCAAAGTGCAAAGGCGGAACCATGAAAAAAGTTTAAGGGGGTTATAATTATTTTTTTGAGAGAAATTTTAGAGGAATTTTTTTTTTCTAAATTGGAAAAATCTTTTTTCCCTCAAAAAGAGATGATAGGGGGAAAAAAAATTCCTCAAAGAGGAAGATAATAGAAGAAACTATTTTTTCTCAAATTGGGAAAATTTTACATGTAAAATAAAAAGTTTCTATTTTCTTTCCTTATTCTTATATTTTCTTAATAATCAAACAAAGATTAAGGAGACAATATTAACAAGAAAATAGCAAAACTCAATAAAAAAAATTTGAACATTAGGAAACAAGGGGTTATGTTTAATGTTGGGTTGGGCTTAGCTAGAAAAAGGGTTGGGCCAAAACTGGTGGTGGACAAAGCTTTGCAAATTTTGTTCAATGCTTTAGGAATTAAGAGGTTATTGATAATAGTTAGGTAGAGTTTAGTTAGAAATAAGGTTGGACTAAAACTTGGGTCGAGCTTATAGTAGTATTGCTTTTTCCAATTTTCATTTTAAATTTAAGAAATTTGAAAATCCTTGATGGTATAGTTTGACAATGAGCATTTAGGTATTTGTTTAACATAATTAACTTAGTACATGAAACTCTTGTCACTATGGGATCTGAAAAGAGTTAAATGTATGTAGTCTTACTTCGAAAACGAAAAAACTGTTTCTACAACTCAAAGTAACTTTCATATCATAATAAACAACCTTACCTCATTTAGGTAGTTGTTTGAACTTTAAAAACCAAAATGGTGCAATTTGAGTAGTTGTAGAAGGAGTGTCCTGTTACGCTATTGTGGGCTGCAAAAACAGAGTCTAGTTTTTATCGACAGCACCTTTTAAGTCTTTTTCAACAAATCCAATGAACTTCTCTAACATGACAGCGCTGGGGGAGAGAACATATTGAGCTGAGCTTAAAGGCTTCAGAACATAATTTAATGTATCTTTGATCTTTCAATTCAGCACTGATGTCCATGCAATATATATAAAACAATAAAATAGAGGAAACCCTTTTCTTAACCTTAAGTAAGTCTTTTTTATGTTTCAGTATTTAGGATACCCTTCAATGTGAAGAGAAGGACATATATATAAAACAATAAAATAGAGGAAACCCTTTTCTTAACCTTAAGTAAGTCTTTTTTATGTTTCAGTATTTATGTGAAGAGAAGGACATGTTAGTTTAATCAAACATCAATTCCAAGTCACAGTTGAAAAGCAGAGTTAGTTTCCTTTCTCGTCATATGGAGGGTATATGACAAGTTAAAATGACACCGAAGGTTTTTTTTTTTTTTTACACAACTAGTTTATCACTTTTGTAAAGCAAAATGTTAAATATAACAATTTTTCTTGTGTTTAGACACAAAGTAGGACTTGCGTACATTTATTATATTGAGACCCACTTTTGTGTCTACGGTGAGGATAGAGTAAGAAATTTTTTTATACATAACATTACTCTGTTATGAAACAGAATGAAGAAACAAAATAGAAAAGTGCAAAATCAAACAAACAAGCGCAGCAAGACAAAGAACACCAAAGATTTTACATGGTTCAACAAGTTACCTAACTCCATTGGTGACGATGATTAATTCACTGTGTGATGAAGAGATTATAAGAGCACAAACACTCACAAACTCAAAAACCTCTTCACACCCAAAGATGGCTTACAAAGTGGCTTCCCCTCTCTCACAGTTATCATAATCCTGAAACCCTACAATAACACTCATATATATAGCTTAAGAAATTATCAAATCTGAAATCAAGTCGGCGTGGAAAACCTTACATGCATCAGAAAGGGGAAGCCTCTCCATTCAGGAAGGGACCCAAATCTCCATTCAAAAAGAGAATCCAATAGACAAAAAAGGCAGGTTGCATTAGGTCGTAAATGAGTCATCAATGATCCGAGTGAATTCATGATACCCAGACAACATACTCTTCTATAAACTATTATGTTTCATAGAATATTATTCAGTGTTGAAAGAAAAAGAATCAGTTTCCATCATTCTGGGGAATTCAGAATAGATAGCATTTTTTTTGAAGAACTTTAGAATTTGTTTTCCACAGGACATGGTGTCCTTTTGCTCCAAATGCAGGGGTTGTCTTGAGTTATACTGAATTCCTTTGTATCAAACTCAACTTTAAAACAGAGGAAGCAGCATCAAATTAAGAAGAATGACATTCAATTTCCATGACAAAGATGCCTTCTATTTCATTGGTTTTCAACATCAACAATTGAGTGAGAGTGATCAAATGAGTTGGTCCAAATTTATCTTGTTTGTAGGGCAAGAAAAAAAAAATTAAAGCAGTCCTTTTTTCACATTAATGAAAGGTATGCATTACCTAACATCCATTTCTTATAGGATTTGCTTCAATGTGAATCAGCTAGCAAGTTGATCATATCACTTTCACCTATTATTATTGTTATTACTAATATACTATTATGATCATTTTCATCATCACCACCATCTTTAGTTTCCTTATTGTCTCTAAAAAAAGAAATAACACAGCACGAAATATGATAAAAATTTACTATGAATATTATTGATAAAAATGGAGTAATAAAGACTTATTACATTATATTTATAGAGTTAAAAAACTATTATTTTGAATAGAAAATTACTACTTTTATAATAATCCTAATATGACTAGGAAAATAGAGAAATTTGAAATAAATTAAATTAGTTGTTGCTTCTTTTATTGTTTCTTCTTCATCTTTTACAGTAGTATCTACTGCTAGATGTGCTCTGTTTGAGCTCTTGGTTGGCCACTCTTTTTTTTTCTATGTATAAGTGATAGAAGAGTTCTTAGAGCAATGGAAAAGTATTGTGAAGGTAGTTGAAAATGCTTTCGAAAAGTATTTCGAAACTTGTCACCTCAACATACCCATATTTGAAACCATCATATTTTGATCCGAGACAGCCTAATAGACTCAACTTGTTGGTACTTGCTAAGAATGACTGATTCTGAATTTTGACTAAATTTACTCGTTTAAGATTTCAATATGATGTAATTAGATTTTTTTTTAACCATTTATGATGAGTTTGAATTTGTCAATTACTTAAGAAATTTGGATTGGTAGTACAGTAAAGTTGAAATTGCAGCATTTTAGGATGCCATCATTTGTGTAAAACATAATAAATCATGTTTTTGGTGACATCCAAACACGCCTTAAATTAAGACACAGGAAAAATAAGGGTCCAAGTCTCTGCAAAGGTAGAGAAAGGAAGATTAGTGGAAATTTAATACCATCGATCCTATTGATTGTTAGATTTTTTTATTAAAAAAAAAAACTTGAAAATGTAGAACATCGGTATATATCCAAACAACAGCGAACATGTATAACAATTCTCGAAAAAAATTGAACTCAAAAGTGTAATATTATACTAATCCTATTCTTACTAAAAAGTTTTACTAAAAGTTGTTTATCAAATAATATGATATTATTGTATTGACACCAAATCATGATGTGATATACATTTAATATAATATCATCATATCATTTGAAAAGTTATTTTTTAAAAAATCTAGTATTGTTCATAGAATTATTGATAAAAGTGATTTGATATGGTGGCATACAATGGGTAAAACACAAAAATATAAAAAAAATAATAAATTTGAGTTGGGTTGAAATTTAAATAATATAAAATCCTAAAAGAACTTAAAACAAATAGCAACCAGAAAAAACCTAACTTTTTTTACAAAAAAAAAAAAAAAATCATTAACAAAATTGAATTTTTTTTAAAATAGCATAAACACATTTTTCGAGACCTAAACGATAACAAACAACATATCTCATGCTAAAATTGTGACTTTCAATTTTGAATCAGATGAGTAAAGTATGCTTATGTTGAGGTAACACACTTTTGTCACATTAACTACCAATTCAGCTTTTGATGGTTTAATTAATCCCACGACACTAAGAAAATTTGTGGCTGAAAGGGTGTATGAATCAAATCAATCAATTTATATTATGCATACATGTTTATCTTTAAAGAGATAAAAAAAAAAGTTCACTTGCATGGCATAAAATAGTTGGTTGGTCCATTGACTTGATCAATAGATCTAATTTACCTAAAAATTTCTCATAAAATATTTTGACAACATCTTCTTTTTATAAATAAAAAAAAAAAGAAATTTATCACATAGAGATCTGGTTGAACACTAAAGGCGCTGAGGATAAAATTCAAATGTCTTGAGTTCTACTCTCATCTGCTCTAATTGTTTGGAATTAGAACTTAAAGGGTAGGCTTCGCTCTCACGATGAGAGCAACTTAGTCTGGTGCATGTAAACTAGCCTGGTATACTCCCTTACCGATTCATCAAAAAAAAAAAAAACTTAATATGGTGCGTATAAGCTGGTTTAGGATAGTCTGGTAAAAAAAAAAGGTATACTCCCTTATCGATTCATCAAAAAAAGGTATACTCCCTTATCACTTCATAAAAAAAAACTTAATTTGGTGCGTATAAGCTAGTTCAGGATAGTCTGGTAAAAAAAAAAGTATACTCCCTTATCGATTCATCAAAAAAAAAAAAAACTTAGTCTGGTGCGTATAAACTGGTTCATGATAGTCTATTAAAAGAAAAGGTATACTCCCTTATCGATTCATTAAAAAAAAAAAACTTAGTCCTGGTGCGTATAAACTAGTTCAAGATAGTCTGGTAAAAAAAAGAAGGTATACTCCCTTATCGATTCATCAAAAAAAAAAAACTTAGTGTGGTATGTATAAGCTAGTTCAGGATAGTTTGGTAAAAAAAAAAAAAGGTATACTCCCTTATCGATTCATCAAAAAAAAAAAACTTAGTCTTAGTACATATAAGTTGGTTGAGGATAGTCTGATAAAAAAAAAAACTTAAAGGCTTTGGATGGATGGTATTAATATCTCCTATTAGCCTCTGTTTCTCTGAGTCTTACGAATACATCAATAATATTAATATCTCTATTAGCCTCTATTTCACTCAATCTTACGAATACTAGAACTCTACTTTTTCTTTTCAAAATAAGCAAATAATATCACTAGGTCAAATGTCCATCACTTGGACACTTCAAAAATCCTTTTCACAACACGAAAACCGCGTCATTTAAGTAACATATTTGAAAGTAATTATATATATAAAAAGACCGTCATATCATGTCATGAGATGATTTGTCATCCAAATTTCAATTTTTTTATGATTTAAGTATGTAAATTTTTCATAATCTAAAAAATAAAATTTAAATTTTTATAACAAAATAATTACACAATGACCTGCTACGACGGAATAATTTCTCCATGTAATAAGATGATCAAGTTGGTATCAACATCGTAGTTCATATAATGAAGCCAAATATACATGGGTCCCTTTGTATGACAAAAATCCAAAACAACATGCAATACAAAATAGCCGTTTTACAATGGGTAATCTAGGCTGATAAATGCCAAGCAAAATATCATATGCTCCTCGTTTTCTCCACGACTCTAGTTATGGTTTGAACAAAGCTTCCTCTCTATCTCTATCTCTATCTCTTCATCTCTTACCTCTGATCTTCTGCTACGAAAGAAAAAATCTCTGCAACCAAGTAACCAACTCACTGCAAAGGAAAGGATGGAAATTTCCTCAGATGAAATGAAGACCAAACAACAGGTTTCAAGGCAAAAAGGTGGTCTTAGAACCATGCCTTTTGTGATAGGTATTGTTTGTCTGACTCCTATTTCAAATTTACTTGTTATCTAGACCTTCTCAACATAGAACTTCTAGCAATTCTATACTTATTTTGAACTTTTAGGATTTTAGTTTAATATTTTCTTTTTTTGGTAACGGCGAGAAACTTCTGATCACCCTTCTTACTAACTGATCGGATAGCGCTGCCAGAGGACTCACATCAGAGGAAAATCCGCTGGGTGAAAAAAATTAGAGGAGGCTAGAAATTTTTTGAAAAAAATAGTAGTTAAAATTTTGGAGCAAAAATGAGAAAAATGATTAGTAAAGATTGGATTGGGTCATTTTTTGTGTGTGAGAGTTAAAATTTTGACTAAAAAATAAGAGAAATAATAGGTAAAAAATTAAGTTAGGTAAAGTTTTAGGGTAAAGTAATTTAAAAAAGATTAAAATTTTATATGTATAAAAAATATTTTAAAAAAATTGGAGTGAAAGAGAGCCCGGCCTGACCCACTCATACTACTGCCCTTGCGGGTGTGCACAAATACCCCACTCCAGACATGGGTAAATTAGGGAGGGCTCAAAACATGTCCCAAAGCCTAGCCATCCTTCCACGACCCTTGGCCACATTATAGTTTGATGTTTTTTTTTTTTCCATAATGACTAGGAATCTCGCACATGGCTTGTGCCTCGAACCGGTAAACTTTACTAAACCCTCAAAACATGTGATACAACGTTGGTTGTCCGTGACGTGCCCCGACCACTCAAACCAGCAACCTGTAAGCATGTAATACACTGAGAGATTCTCATTTTAGTTGAAAGTTAATCACAACATAGCTTGATATGGAAACATAAATTAATTTTTTTTGGTGAAAAGAAAGGATGAGATTCTTGTGTTGGATTATCTGACTTTTTTTTTATAATTTGCATTTGTATAGCAAACGAGGCATTTGAAAAGGTAGGCAAGTTTTGGGCTTCATGCAAATATGATATTGTATTTAATAAATGAGTATCACTTGACCAGTGCCAAAGGAGCAAGCATTTTGTTCTTGTGGGGAGCCATCTCTAATTTCATGCCAACCTTGGGAGCTTTTCTTTCTGATTCTTACTTCGGTCGGTTTCGTGTCATTGCTATGGGATCAGTTGTCACCTTGCTTGTAAGAATCCCTACATTAATTAAGGATTGATGCCAATGTATCATGTATATATATATATATATATATATATATGTTAAGAGTAATGTTAAGTACACCGGTACACCATATTGGTTTACCCGAGTGATTTGTCGGATGATATCATTTATCATAATTCTTCTTTAAAATTTAAATAAAAAACCAAACATATTTATTAATTACACAAAAAAAAATCATTCAACCAAATTGCGAATGTCCAACTATCACGACTTTCGCTAGTATTTTTCATGTTTATATTAGAATCTCTTTATTTGATAAACCATGAGGCTAAATGGTATTATATTCTTCTCCCCCAGGGACTTCTTGTGCTATGGTTGACAGGCCATTATTACACATGCAAGGCCTCCCCATTGCATCCAGCATGCACAAAATTGTGAGCAACCAAAACCAGCACAACTCTGGCTCCTGTTCTCATCATTCATCCTCATGTCCATCGGAGCCGGTGGCGTTAGGGCATGTTCTTTAGCTTTTGGTGCAGATCAGCTTAACAAGCCAGACAACCCAGAAAACCAGAGGGTCTTACAGAGCTTCTTCAACTGGTATTATGCATCTGTGGGAATTTCCATCATGATTTCAGTGACAGTTATAGTTTATGTTCAAACTACAGCAGGGTGGGTTTGGGGTTTTGGTGTCCCAGTTGGCCTTATGTTGTTATCTACTGCTATGTTCTTCTTGGGTTCTTCTCTGTATGTCAAGGTGAAGGGAAACAAGAACTTGATTAGTGGTCTTGCTAGAGTGGTTGTGGTGGCTTTGAAGAACAAACATCTTGATTTTCCACCTAAGAATTCTGATGGATGGTATCATCACAGAAAGGGTTCAATGCTTACTGCGCCAACAGAAAAACTAAGGTATTTTGCATCATTATTATCATCACCATGTATATCATCATCATCATCATTTTTGACATGATTCTGGTATAATCATTTTGTTATTTGGGTGGTCTGTAAAAATTATATAAAATTAATTCTATATTGTGAATTTTTCCTTTCACCTTTTATATATATTATATATTTCAAGTAATGTGCAAGTTACATACCCAAAGATAAAGCTCGTAAAAAGTCAAAATCCTTTAGAAAAATAAATTCTTTTTCAAAATCCTCTTTTGCAAACGAGATTTTGTGGAACCCATGTGCAAAACATGATTTTAGAAGAAAAAAAAAATGACAAAACACCTATATTTTGGACAAAACCCCATTTGGCCGGGGGGTATGAAACCAGGTTTTAGGGGCCGCTGAAACGCGCCCCCCCCCCCCCCCCCCCCCAAACCCAAAACACCCACATAACAGGTGTCCACAAAACATGGTTTTGAGTCCCCTAACGGGACTTTGTGAAAAAGATTATGTATTTGACTGGATTTTGCAAAATGTGATTTTGTGTGAAGGATACAACAAATGACAGTTGTGAGAGGGAGTTTTGCAAAAGTTACTTCTCTAAACAACTTTGATTTTTTACATGCCTTGCGACTGGATCCACCACTTGCACATAATACGTAAAATCGAAATGCTGAAAGAGGAAATTCCTAATACAAAATCACTTCTACATAATTTTTTTCAAACACTTAAATATGAAATTAATTATATTATAATTAATTCTTCAGAATCTATTCCTTGTTAATCAGTTATCCACAATATCAAATAATAATAATAACAATTAAAATAAGGTATAAGATGTTGGAATGATGCAATTATATATGATCTTTTAAGCATTTACAGAAGAATTGTGCATTTCTTTGGTTCTCAGGTTTCTAAACAAAGCTTGCATTATTAAAAACCCAGAGGACTTAAACCCTGATGGTTCAGCTTCAGAACCATGGAATCTATGTACGGTTCAACAAGTAGAAGAACTAAAAGCACTGATCAAAGTAATTCCCATCTGGTCCACTGGCATCATCATAGCAGTAACCATAAGCCAATATTCATTTCCAGTGCTCCAAGCCAGCACCATGGACAGACACTTCATTTCAAAGTTCAAAATCCCACCAGGCTCTTATGGTGTGTTTGGAATCCTCACTTTGACACTCTGGGTAGCCACCTATGATAGACTTCTTGTTCCCTGGATATCAAAGTACACGAAAAGACCCCGAGGGCTTAGCCTCAAACAACGAATGGGGATCGGATTATTCCTCTCGTGTTGGGCCACTGCAGTAGCAGCATTGGTGGAGAGAAAGAGGAGAGGGAAAGCAATTGCTGAAGGATTGTTAGAGCACCCAAATGAGATGGTGAAGATGACAGCAATGTGGCTGGTGCCACAGCATTGCTTGACTGGGCTAGCTGAGGCATTCAATGCAATTGGACAGATAGAGTTCTATTATTCTCAGTTCCCTAAGAGCATGTCTAGCATTGCAGTGGCTCTTTTTCCACTGGGAATGGCTGTGGGGAATTTGTTAGGGAGTCTTATAGTGAGCCAGTGTGGATGATTTTTCCAAAAGAGGTGGAAAAGTGAGTTGGGTATCAAATAACCTTAACAAGGGTCACTATGACTACTATTATTGGATTCTCACCATTTTGTGTGTGGCCAATTTCTTTTACTATCTTTTCTGCAGTTGGTGTTATGGGTCTTGTGAGGAACAAAAGGTTTGGGATGAGGAGGAAGAAGACATGAAAGAGGAAGGCATTGCTAAGTCTAAGGATTCTCCTTAGTATTTTCTGTTTGATTATATTTTCTTCAAGGAAAAAACTATTCTTGATGGAAAATTTTCTCTTTGTTTAATGGTTTCTTAGCTGAATTTTATACATAAATACATACACTCCACTCTTTAATGTATGTGATCATTTATGTGAAATGTAACTGATTTACAGCTAGAGAAGCTTTTTTTTTTTTAATGATAGATTGCATAGGATCCCCTTCCTGATTTGAATATAACATATGACTCATATTAGTCTCCATGTTGTTACCCAAATTAGGAAGAAACTTCTCAGAGTTAGCTCAACTGGTAAGATATTGATCAGAGCCTCTCTTACTTCGGATACATGTCCCAACTATAATTTATTATGTATGAAACACATTAATTTTTTTAATTAATTTAATTTTTCAATTAAAAATAAGAAAAATAAAGAGCCACGTGATATTTGCTTGATCGCACAGTGGAGGATAGACACATACTCCAATATAATAATATTTTTTCTATCTAGTTTAGAGTTGAGTAGTATTCAATATTATATGTCATTTGACTTTTCTTTGAGCAGAAAGTGTTATATTTTAAAAATAAAATTACTTGATTAGCCTTACATGCAAATAGATGCCATTACACTCATTTTCAATTAAGAGCATTTTTGTAATTTCTTTATTCAATTAAGTGCATTACACTTGAGCAAATGAGTATTAAAAACATCAGCATGTGGCCCACAAATTATACTGATACATTTGATATTCACCAGCCTGTAAAGAGGCCCAGCCCATAAAAGGCTCCTGCTACTTTAAACCAACCATGGTGTTAAGTAGAGGGAATATAGGCCTTATAAGCAGCACAGCGGGGCCGTAGATGAGCGATGTGGGACACAATTCCAACACACCCCCTGGCCCACAGGCGCCCATAGAAGGCAGTAGCCCAGAACAGGCTCTGATACCATGTAAAGAGGCCCAGCCCATAAAAGGCCCCTGCTACCTAAAACCATGGTGTTAAATAGAGGGAAGATAGGCCTTATAAGCAGCACAGCGGGGCCGTAGATGGGTGATGTGGGACACAATTCCAACACAGCCTGGGTGCAATAGTCATGGAACAAATGAATACCATCTCCTATTTTTATAATTGTTTATCCAATTCATATGAAAATGGCATTTATATTAAACAAAATGTTACACCAATATATATATATATATATATATATAATAATTGCATGCACATCATGACATGAGGGTAGGCCAAAGATACCAAGCAAGTGCTTTCACAAGTTTCAACTACAAAACCAAGAATTTGCATTGCCTCACCATCACTGCCAACTCTGTATATACACCTCTGCTTCCTCACTTTTCCATCAAACTATTGTCATCAGCAGCCACAAACTTACAACTATGGCCCCTATTGCCATTGGTGATGTGATTCCTGATGGCACTCTTGCCTGCTTTGATGACCATGATCAGCTCCAACATGTGTCCGTACACTCTCTTGCCACTGGTAAAAAGGTCATCCTCTTTGGTGTCCCTGGTGCCTTCACTCCCACTTGCAGGTAATCTTCTTAACTTCTCCATTAGTGCTCACTATCCTTTCCCAGTTGAACAGGCTTATTTGGGTCTAACTCAGAGTGCTTTTGTTCTTAATTTCTGAGTTCACCATCTTCAATTTGGGTGAAGACATGGGTATAACAAAGAGAAATTATCAGTAGTGTGAGTGTCTCTGCTAAATGTGTTATCTTGGCTCATTAAAATTAAAAAGTTTTAAATTGTGTTTAAACTTGTTTTGTTTGTCTAGAGTCTATCTTGAGCGACCCTTCAATCGAGTTGAGTACGAATAGTTTCAGTTTTTATATAACATTAGAATACTTATTACTTTATCGAATCAAGTTTGAACCAAGCTCAATAAATTGACGAGCTTTAGAATACATTGATGTTTGACTTGTCAGTCAAGTTGATCACGAGTTCGAATGACTTGGTTCGATTTACAGTCTCATCATATGGTCATGGCTCTAAATGAAAAGGTGGCCCTTGATTACATGGCCAGTTTGGATTGCATCTAGAAGAGCCCACACCAATGATGAATGATTTCTTTTTGACTTAATTGGTTTAACTTAACTATGGGAACAGTGGATGATTGATTGGATTTTACTTTGTTGGACATGGCACAGCTTAAACCATGTCCCAGGCTTCATTGAGAAAGCAGAGGAGCTCAAATCAAAGGGTGTGGGTGAAATATTATTAATGAGTGGTATATTTCTAACTTCTTTTTTTGTCTATTCATTTTAATCCCTCTATGTTTCCTTTTTGTTGAAACCCATTTTAGAATTCTTAGGAAGTGTTCGGGGACCCACTTATAGAAATTGAATGATTCCACTGACTCTGGTATCTTATAAGGAATGCTTTCTTTTTTTCGCATCTCTGTAGCATCTGAAATGCCTTCACTTGTTACTATATGATATTCACATAAGGTCATTTTGAGACTTCCATACATGTACTTTGTTTTTTTTTCTTACTGGCATCATCTTGGCAAATGAGTCTATATCTCCATTCTCTGCCCAACTTGTGAATGCAAATGCATTTTAGAAAATGATGGAATGGTTTCGTTACCATTAAGATCCAAAAGCACCTTTAACAATGGTTCATTTGTGGTCCCCTTGTATATAAACTCTACCTAAAATAATGGTTCAATTGACAAAGTCACTTAATATTTTTTGGTCTTACTAACAAGAATCATATGTAAAAAATCATTGGCATCAAAATGATACCAAGGTTATTTTGGAGTTCAGTATATCTAATATTCTCGAGCTAAAGTCCAAGAGACCACAGGAATGAAGAATACACTGTCTGAAAGTGATGTGAAAATGAATCCAATGGAGGTCTACATCCATGTTCTTTTTTTAAAACAAAAATTTACTTCTGTTTGATATGTCCTAACTAAGCTGAAGTGAGGTTCATGGTGTGCATAACTTGCCTTAGCAAAGTTTCCCTTCAATTCTTTTCCATGAAACTTCAATTCCTAAAGAAAGAAAAAATTGCAAATAAGTTTTCTTATTCATTCAGCCTTACCTCTACAATCGGAGAGACTATTTTTACAACTTGAACTCATGACTTTCAGGTCATAATGGAACACTTTACCGTTGTGCCAAGGAGAGATTGGTAATTGTTACATATCAAGAAGAAAAGGAAAAAAAAAACTCAAACAGGAGTGGTCAAGTGGGCGGTAGATAGCAACTAAGGAACTTGCCTCCCAAGGTTACCAAGTCGAAACCTAGCGGATGCTACTTTCTCTTTGGGTCGCTCTATACGGGACGTCACCCCATCTTTAATCGTACCCCCCGCTAGTGGGTGGTGGGATTGATTCCCCAAATTAGTCAGCCCGAATGATTGGAAACCGAATTGTCACAAAAAAAAAGGAAAAAGAGATTGGTAATTGTCATGTAAGATAGATAGGAACATAACATCAGTCTTGTAGTACCATTTGTACTTATTCATTTGTTTGTATAAGCCTATGTATTTGTGTTTAAAGACTCTACTGAGTATAAAATTAATTAATTGTGAGTTTGGCAGCACAAAATCCAAACTTTTGAATCAAAATTAGTGGAAAAAACTAGTTTAAAGTTTAAACTAATATGTTTATTAGTTCCAATCCCAAGGCATTAATTTCATACTACCAAATGCAACATGTCTATATTTGATTTTTGCTCCATTTGTTTATTGTCTTTACTATAATTTTTGGTTCTCATTTGCAGTAAATGACCCCTTTGTGATGAAGGCATGGGCAAAAACTTACCCTGAGAACAAGCATGTCAAGTTCTTAGCTGATGGCTCAGCAAACTACACCCATGCACTTGGCCTTGAGCTTGATTCTACTGAGAGAGGATTTGGTATCCGATCGCGGAGGTTTGCTCTCTTGCTTGATGACCTCAAGGTGAAGGTTGCAAATATTGAATCCGGCGGAGAGTTCACTGCCTCTAGCGCCGAAGAAATTCTCAAAACTCTTTGATTTCCTTGTTCCCTCATGCCTTTTCCTCTCATGTTAATGTGTATTCAGTCTCTGTTGTGAAGTTGTCTTCAACCTCTACCCCTTTGTCCTTGATGTTATTGTATTGATGCAGAAGAAGTCTCTGTTTATAGTAGTGTTGATGGTGTTTTATGGAAATAAAGGAAAGGCTTTGTTTCTTGAAGTTTTTGACAGTTCTTTTTTTTTTTAATGTTTTGAGTGCTTAATACTGCCATTTTGACTAAATTCACTCGTTTAGGATTTCAATATGATGTAATTAAATTTTTTCAATCATTTATGATGAGTTTTAGTCTGTCAAGTATTTCGTATAAGAAATTTGGAATGGAAGTACAGTAAAGTTGAAATTGCAGCATTTTAGGATGCCATCACTTGTGTAAAACATAATAAATCACGTTTTTGGTGACATCCAAACACGCCTTAAATTAAGACACAGGAAAAATAAGGGTTCAAGTCTCTACAAAGGTAGAGGAAGGAAGATTAGTGGAAATTTAATACCATCGATCCTATTGATTGTTAGATTTTTTTTATTAAAAAAAAAAACTTGAAAATGTAGAACATCATTATATATCCAAACAACAACAAACATGTACAACAATTCTCAAAAAAAATTAACTCAAATAATATGATATTATTGTATTGACACCAAATCATGATGTGATATACATTTAATATAATATCATCGTATTATTCGAAAAGTTATTTTTTAAAAAATCTAGTATTGCTCATAGTATTATTGGTAAAATTAATTTGATATGGAGGCATACGATGGGTAAAACACAAAAATATAAAAATAATAATAAATTTGAGTTGGGTTGAAATTTAAATAATATAAAATCCTAAAACAACTTAAAACAAATAGCAACAAAAAAAACTTAACTTTTTTTACAAAAAAAAAAAAAATCATTAACAAAATTGAATTTTTTTAAAATAGCATAAACACATTTTTCGAGACCTAAACAATAACAAACAACATATCTCATGCTAGGCTGTGTTTGGTTATAAATTAAAAATATATTTTTTCATTTCACATTTTAAAAACTTGTTTGTTTAGTCAACAAAAAACCAAAATCCAAAACTTAATCTTAAATTCAAAAAATGGTTCAAATTCCAAGAAATTAAATCCAAACAATGGTTCAAATTCCAAAAAATTAATTATCAAATTAAATTTTATTTGATTTGACAATGATATTAATATATATTATATTTATAAAATATTATATTATAATTTATATTATACATATAAAATATTATTTTATAATATGCCAAACTTATGATATATAACTTTAATTTTAAAAAATATTATATAATTTAATAATTAATATATGTTATATTAATTAATCAAATTTGTTAAATCTTGTTATTTTATTAAGTTAATTATTAAATTTGAATAAAATTAAATTTTTTATATCATATTTAATTAAATGTATTAAATTCCGATCACATTTTTTAAGAATATTAAAAATTGTGAAAATGTAATTCAAATATAATTTGTTTCAAAATATTGATTTTTTAAAAATTGTGAAAATGTATTTGGATATGATAATCTAAATTATAAAATAGTAAAAAAATTTAAAATTAATAGTTTGTCAATAGCGTATCCCACGTTTTAAAATTAAAAATTTATTTTTTAAAATCTAAACAAATAAAGGGGGGGGGCAGTTTTTATTTTTAAAAAATATTATAATAAAATAATAAAAAAATATAAATTTCATATATTTTAAAAATAAATACTCACCCCAAGCGAATAGGACATTGATCTTAAATCCGTCAATGGTCTTATTCATTGAGAAAACAATTGATCTTCCTAAATAAAGATCATGTAAGCCATGCCTTTTATTGGATGACCGTTTCCTATAAAAAAAAATAATAATAATCAAGGCTCACCAGTATATAATAATAATTTTGAAAAAAAAAAAGGAATTTGAATGGCTTGTCAATGGATCAATGTTGGATGTTTACCTGATAGTAATTTAGATAAAAATTTTTGAAAAATATTTTAAAAAATTTTGTAATTAATTTTTTAAAAATTATAAAAATGTATTTCGATATGATAATCTAAATTTTAAAAACTAAAAAAAAATTAATTTCAAACACATATCCTGTAATTTGAAATTAAAAATCTTATTTTAAAAACATAACCTACTTTTTTATATTTTTTCAAATTAATCAATCCAAACAATGGTTCAAATTCCAAAAAATTACTTAAAGACACTTCTCAAAAAATTTCTTAAAACTCTAACTCTCAAAAACTATCCAAACATAACCTAAAATTGTAACTTTTAATTTTGAATCAGATGAGTAAAGTATGCTTATGTTGAGGTAACAGCACTTTTGTCACATTAACTACCAATTCAGCTTTTGATGGTTTAATTAATCCCACAACACGAAGAAAATTTTTGGGTGAAAGGGTCTATGAATCAAATCAATCAATTTATATTATGCATACATGTTTATCTTTAAAGAGATAAAAAAAATAAAAAAATCACTTGCATGGCATAAAATAGTTGGTTGGTCCATTAACTTGATCAATAGATCTAATTTACCTAAAAATTTCTCATAAAATAATTTGACAACATCTTCTTTTTATAAATAAAAAAAAAAAATTATACCACAAGAGGTGTGGTTGAACAGTAAAAACATTGGAAATAAAATTCAAGCATTTTGAGTTCGAGTATCCTTTACTCTAATCGTAGACAATTAGAATTTAAAGGGTAAGTCTTGCTCTCACGGGGAGAACGATTTAGTCTCAGTATACTCCCTTATCGATTCATCAAATGATATTAATATCTCTATTAGCCTCTGTTGCTCTCATTCTTACGAATACTTTAAACTTTACTTTTTCTTCTCAAAATAAACAAATAATATCACTGGTCAAATGTTCATCACTTGGACACTTCAAAAACCCATTTCACAAAACGAGAGCCACGTCGTTTAAGAAGTAACATATTTGAGAATAATTATATATTTAAAGAGATCATCACACCATGTCATTATAAGATAATTTGTCATTAAATTTTAATTTTTTCATGATTTAAGCATGTAAACTTCATAATTTTAAAAAAAGATTGAATCTTTATGAAAAATAATCACAAAATGACATGATATGACGGAATAATTTCTCCATATAATGAGATTATAATGAGACGATCAAGTTGGTATCAACATCGTAGTTCATATAATGAAGCCAAATATACATGGGTCCCTTTGTATGACAAAAATTCAAAACAACATGCAATACAAAATGGCCGTCTTACAATGGGTAATCCAAGCTGATAAATGCCACGCAAAATATCGTATGTTCGGCGTTTTCTCCACGACTCCAGTTATGGTTTGGACAAAGCTTCCTCTCTATCTCTATCTCTATCTCTTCATCTCTTACCTCTGATCTTCTGCTACAAAAGAAAAAATCTCTGCAACCAAGTGAGCAACTCACTGCAAAGGAAAGGATGGAAATTTCCTCAGATGAAATGAAGACCAAACAACAGGTTTCAAGGCAAAAAGGTGGTCTTAGAACCATGCCTTTTGTGATAGGTATTGTTAGTCTTAGTCCTATTTCAAATTTACTTGTTATCTAGACCTTCTCAACATAGAACTTCTAGCAATTCTATACTTATTTTGAACTTTTAGGATTTTAGTTTAATATTTTCTTTTTTGGTAACGGCGAGAAACTTCTAACCACCCTTCCTACTAACTGGTAGGACAGCGCCGCCAGAGGACTCACAATCCTCTGGGTGTACTAGGGTGGAGCTAGGAAAAAAATTAGAGGAGGCTAGAAATTTTTTAGAAAAAATAATAGTTAAAATTATGGAGTGAAAATAAGAAAAATGACTTTTAAAGATTGGATTGGGCCTTTTTTTTTTTTTGTGTGTGTGTGGGCTAAAATTTTGACTAAAAAATAAGAGAAATAATAGGTAAAAATTAGGTTAGGCAAAATTTTAGAGAATACTAATTTAAAAAAGACCAAAATTTTACGTGTATAAAAAATATTTTTAAAAAAATTGGAGTGAAATACAGCCCAACCTAGCCCACTCATACTACTGCCCTTGCGGGTGGCACAAATACCCCACTCCAGACATGGGTAAATTAGGGAGGGCTCAAAACATATGTCCCAAAGCCTAGCCATCCTTCCACGACCCTTGGCCACATTATAGTTCGATGTTTTTTTTTTTTGTTTTTTTTTAATGACTAGGAATCTTGCACATGGCTTGTGCCTCGAACCGGTAAATTTTACTAAACCCTCAAAACATGTCATACAACCTTGGTTGTCCGTGGCGTGGCCCGACCACTCAAACCAGCAACCTCTAAGCATGTAATACACCGAGAGATTCTCATTTTAGTTCAAAGTTAATCACAACATAGCTTGATGTGGAAACATAAAAATTAATTTTTTTTTGTGAAAAGAAAGGATGAGATTCTTGTGTTGGATTATCTGACATTTTTTTTTAAAATTTGCATTTGTATAGCAAACGAGGCATTTGAAAAGGTTGCAAGTTTTGGGCTTCATGCAAATATGATATTGTATTTAAGAAATGAGTATCACTTCACCAGTGCCAAAGGTGCAAGCATTTTGTTCTTGTGGGGAGCCATCTCTAATTTCATGCCAACCTTGGGAGCTTTTCTTTCTGATTCTTACTTGGGTCGGTTTCGTGTCATTGCTATGGGATCAGTTGTCACCTTGCTTGTAAGAATCCCAAACTTCCTTCAACTATTTCATTAGTTAGTTTATGATTCATTAATTAAGGATTGATGCAAATGTATCAGATATATATATATATATAGCAAGAGTAATGTTAGGTACACCGATACACTAGATTGATTTACTAGATTGATTTATCGGATGATATCATCTATCATAATTTTTCTTTAAAATTTAAATAAAAAAATCAAACATATTTATTAATTACACAAAAAAAAAATCATTCAACCAAATCGCGAGTGTCCAACCACCACAACTTTCGCTAGCATTTTTCATGTTTATATTAGAATCTCTTCATTTGATAAACCATGAGGCCAAATGGTATTATATTCTTCTCCTACAGGGACTTGTTGTGCTATGGTTGACTGCCATTATTACACATGCAAGGCCTCCCCATTGCATCCTGCATGCACAAAATTGTGAGCAACCAAAACCAGCACAACTCTTGCTCCTGTTCTCATCATTCATTCTCATGTCCATCGGATCCGGTGGCATTAGGCCATGTTCTTTAGCTTTTGGTGCAGATCAGCTTAACAAGCCAGACAACCCAGAAAACCAGAGGGTCTTACAGAGCTTCTTCAACTGGTATTATGCATCTGTGGGAATTTCCTTCATGATTTCCTTGACAGTTATAGTTTATGTTCAAACTACAGCAGGGTGGGTTTGGGGTTTTGGTGTCCCAGTTGGCCTTATGTTGTTATCTACTGCTATGTTCTTCTCGGGTTCTTCTCTTTATGTCAAGGTGAAGGGAAACAAGAGCCTGATTAGTGGTCTTGCTAGAGTGGTTGTGGTGGCTTTGAAGAACAAACATCTTGATTTTCCACCTAAGAATTCTGATGGAGGGTATCATCACAGAAAGGGTTCAATGCTTACTGCACCAACAGAAAAACTAAGGTATTTTGCATCATTATTATCATCACCATGTATATCATCATCATCATCATCATTTTTTACATGATTCTGGAGAATTGATTATGGTATAATCATTTTTTTATTTGGGTGGTCGGTAAAAATTATGTAAAATTAATTTTATATTGGAAAATTTTCCTTTCACCTTTTATACATATTATATATTTTAAGTAATGTGCAAGTTACATACCCAAAGATAAAGCTGGTAAAAAGTCAAAATCTTTTAGAAAAATAAATTCTTTTTCAAAATCCTCTTTTGCAAACGAGATTTTGTGGAACCCATGTGCAAAACATGATTTTAGAAGAAAAAAAAAATGACAAAACACCTATATTTTGGACAAAACCCCATTTGGGGGTATAAAAGTATAAAACCACGTTTTAGGGGCCGCTGAAACGCCCCCCCCCCCCCCCCCCCCCCCCAAAACCCAAAACACCCACATAACAGGTGTCCACAAAACATGGTTTTGAGTACCCAAACGGGACTTTGTGAAAAAGGTTAAGTGTTTGACTGGATTTTGCAAAATGTGATTTTGTGTGTAGGATACACCAAATGACAGTTGTGAGAGGGAGTTTTGCAAAAGTTACTTCACTAAACAATGATTTTTTACATGCCTTGCGACTGGATCCACCACTTGCGCATTATACAATACGTAAAATCGAAATGCTGAAAGAGAAAATTCCTAATACAAATTCACTTCTACACAATTTTTTTCAAACACTTGAATATCAAATTAATTATGTTATAATTAATTCTTCAGAATCTATTCCTCGTTAATCAGTTATCCATAATATCAAATAATAATAATAACAATTAAAATAAGGTATAAGATGTTGGAATGATGCAATTATATATGATCCTTTAAGCATTTACAGAAGAATTCTTTTTTACAGAAATGTGCATTTCTTTGGTTCTCAGGTTTCTAAACAAAGCTTGCATTATTAAAAACCCAGAGAAGGACTTAAACCCTGATGGTTCAGCTTCAGAACCATGGAATCTATGTACAGTTCAACAAGTAGAAGAACTCAAAGCACTGATCAAAGTAATTCCCATCTGGTCCACTGGCATCATCATGGCAGTAACCATAAGCCAACAGTCATTTCCAGTGCTCCAAGCCAGCACCATGGACAGACACTTCATTTCAAAGTTCAAAATCCCACCAGGCTCTTATGGTGTGTTTGGATTCCTCACTTTGACACTCTGGGTAGCCACCTATGATAGACTTCTTGTTCCCTGGATATCAAAGTACACGAAAAGAACCCGAGGGCTTAGCCTCAAACAACGAATGGGGATCGGATTAGTCCTCTCGTGTTGGGCCACTGCAGTAGCAGCATTGGTGGAGAGAAAGAGGAGAGGGAAAGCAAGTGCTGAAGGATTGTTAGAGCACCCAAATGTGATGGTGAAGATGACAGCAATGTGGCTGGTGCCACAGCATTGCTTGACTGGGCTAGCTGAGGCATTCAATATAATTGGACAGATAGAGTTCTATTATTCTCAGTTCCCTAAGAGCATGTCTAGCATTGCAGTGGCTCTTTTTCCACTGGGAATGGCTGTGGGGAATTTGTTAGGGACTCTTATCGTGACCAGTGTGGATGATTTTTCCAAAAGAGGTGGAAAAGTGAGTTGGGTATCAAATAACCTTAACAAGGGTCACTATGACTACTATTACTGGATTCTCACCATTTTGTGTGTGGCCAATTTCTTTTACTTTCTTTTCTGCAGTTGGTGTTATGGGTCTTGTGAGGAACAAAAGGTTTGGGATGAGGAGGAATAAGATATGAAAGAGGAAGGCATTGCTAAGTCTAAGGGTTCTCCCTTAGTATTTTCTGTTTGATTATATTTTCTACAAGGAAAAAACTATTCTTGATGGAAAATTTTCTCTTTGTTTAATGGTTTCTTAGCTGAATGTTGTACATAAATACATACACTCCACTCTTTAATGTATGTGATCATTTATGTGAAATGTAACTGATTTACAGCTAGAGAAGATTTTTTTTTAATGACAGATTTGCATAAGATCCCCTTCCTGATTTGAATATAACATATGACTCATATTAGTCTCCATGTTGTTACCCAAATTAGGAAGAAACTTCTCAGAGTTAGCTCAACTGGTAAGATATTGATCAGAGCCTCTCTTACTTCGAATACATGTCTCAACTACAATTTATTATGTATGTAAGACATATTAATTTTTTTAATTAATTTAATTTTTCAATTAAAAATAAGAAAAATAAAGAGCCACGTTATATTTGCTTAATCGCACAATGGTGGATAGACACATACTCCAATATAATAATATTTTTTCTATCTAGTTTAGAGTCGAGTATTATTCAATATTATATGTCATTTGACTTTTCTTTGAGCAGAAAATGTTATATTTTAAAAATAAAATTACTTGATTATCCTTACATGCAAAAAGATGCCATTACACTCATTTTCAATTAAGAGCATTTTTGTAATTTCTTTATTCAATTAAGTGCATTACACTTGAGCAAATGAGTATTAAAGACATTAGCATGGGGCCCACAAATTATACTGATACATTTGATATTCACTAGCCTGGGTGCAATAGTCATGGAACAAATGAATACCATCTCCTATTTTTATTATTGTTTATCCAATTCATATGAAAATGGCATTTATATTAAACAAAATGTTACACCAATATATATATATATATATATATATATATATAATTGCATGCACATCATGACATGCGGGTAGGCCAAAGATACCAAGCAAGTGCTTTCACAAGTTTCAACAACAAAACCAAGAATTTGCATTGTCTCACCATCACTGCCAACTCTGTATATACACCTCTGCTTCCTCACTTTTCCATCAAACTATTGTCATCACTAGCCACAAACTTACAACTATGGCCCCTATTGCCATTGGTGATGTGATTCCTGATGGCACTCTTGCCTACTTTGATGACCATGATCAGCTCCAACATGTGTCCGTACACTCTCTTGCCACTGGTAAAAAGGTCATCCTCTTTGGTGTCCCTGGTGCCTTCACTCCCACTTGCAGGTAATCTCCTTAACTTCTTCATTAGTGCTCACTGTCCTTTCCCAGTTGAACAGGCTTATTTGGGTCTAACCCAGAGTGCTTTTGTTCTTAATTTCTGAGTTCACCATCTTCAATATGGGTGAAGACATGGGTATACAAAGAGAAATTATCAGTAGTGTGAGTGTCTTTGCTAAATGTGTTATCTTGGTTCATTAAAATTAAAAAGTTTTAAATTGTGTTCAAACTTGTTTTGTTTGTCTAGAGTCGCTTTTGAATGACCCTTCAATCGAGTTGAGTACAAATAGTTTCAGTTTTTGTATAACATTAGAATATTTATTACTTTATCGAATCAAGTTTGAACCAAGCTCAATAAATTGACGAGCTTTAGAATACCTTGATGTTTGACTTGTTTATTTTATAAGTCAATTTTGAGTGAGCCTCCAGTCGAGTTGATCACGAGTTCAAATGACTTGATTCGATTTACAGTCTCATCATATGGTCATGGCTCTAAATGAAAAGGTGGCCCTTGATTACATGGCCAGTTTGGATTGCATCTGGAAGAGCCCACACCAATGATGAATGATTTCTTTTTGACTTAATTGGTTTAACTTAACTATGGGAATAATGGATGATTGATTGAATTTTACTTTGTTGGGCATGGCACAGCTTAAACCACGTCCCAGGCTTCATTGAGAAAGCAGAGGAGCTCAAATCCAAGGGTGTGGGTGAAATATTATTAATGAGTGGTATATTTCTAACTTCTTCTTTTTTTGTCTATTCATTTTAATCCCTCTATGTTTCATTTTTGTTGAAACCCATTTTAGAATTCTTAGGAAGTGTTTGGGGACCCACTTATAGAAATTGAATGATTCCACTGACTCTGGTATCTTATAAGGAATGCTTTCTTTTTTTCGCGTCTCTGTAGCATCTGAAATGCCTTCACTTGTTACTATATGATATTCACGTAAGGTCATTTTGAGACTTCCATACATGTCCTTTGTTTTTTTTCTTACTGGCATCATCTTGGCAAATGAGTCTATATCTCCATTTTCTGCCCAACTTGTGAATGCAAATGCATTTTAGAAAAATGATGGAATGGTTTCATTACCATTAAGATCCAAAAGCACCTTTAACAATGTTTCATTTGTGGTCCCCTTGTATATAAACTCTACCTAAAATAATGGTTCAATTGACAAAGTCACTTAATATTTTTTGGACTTATTAACAAGAAGCATATGTAAAAAATCATTGGCATCAAAATGATACCAAGGTTATTTTGGAGTTCAGTATATCTAATATTCTCTAGCTAAGTCCAAGAGACTACATGAATGAAGAATACACTGTTTGAAAGTGATGTGAAAATGAATCCAATGGAGGTTTACATCCATGTTCTGTTTTTTAAAACAAAAATTTACATCTGTTTGATATGTCCTAACTAAGCTAAAGTGAGGTTCATGCTGTGCACAACTTGTCTTAGCAAAGTTTCCCTTCAATTCTTTTCCATGAAATTTCAATTCCTAAAAAAAGAAAATACTGCAAATAAGTTTTCTTATTCATTCAACCTTACCTCTGCAATCGGAGAGGCTATTTTCACAACTTGAACCTGTGACTTTTAGGTCATAATGGAACAACTTTACCGTTGTGCAAGGAAAGATTGGTAATTGTTACATGTCAAAAAGAAAAGGAAAAAAAAAAACTCAAAGGGGAGTGGCTAAGTGGGCGGTAGACAGCAACTAAAGGACTTGCCTCCCAAGGTCGTCAGGTCGAAACCCAGCGGATGCCACTTTCTCTTGAGATTAGTCCATATGAGGCGCCACATCATCTTTAATCGGACCCCTCGTTAATGGATGGTGGGATTGATTCCCTAGATTAGTTGGCCCGAATGATCGGATACGAGTTGTCACAAAAAAAAAAAAAGAGGAAAAAGAGATTGGTAATTGTCATGTAAGATAGATAGGAACACAACATTAGTCTTGTAGTACCATTCATTTGTTTGTATAAGCCTATGTATTTGTGTTTAAAGACTCTACTGAGTACAAAATTAATTAATTGTGAGTTTGGCAGCACAAAATCCAAACTTTTGAATCAAAATTGGAGGAAAAAACTAGTTTAAAGTTTAAACTAATATGTTTATTAGTTCCAATCCCAAGGCATTAATTTCATACTACCACATGCAACATATCTATATTTGATTTTTGCTCCATTTGTTTATTGTCTTTACTCTAATTTTTGGTTCTCATTTGCAGTAAATGACCCCTTTGTGATGAAGGCATGGGCAAAAACTTACCCTGAGAACAAGCATGTCAAGTTCTTAGCTGATGGCTCAGCAAACTACACCCATGCACTTGGCCTTGAGCTTGATTCTACTGAGAGAGGATTTGGTATCCGATCGCGGAGGTTTGCTCTCTTGCTTGATGACCTCAAGGTGAAGGTTGCAAATATTGAATCCGGCGGAGAGTACACTGCCTCTAGCGCCGAAGAAATTCTCAAAACTCTTTGATTTCCTTGTTCCCTCATGCCTTTCCCTCTCATGTTAATGTGTATTCAGTCTCTGTTGTGAAGTTGTCTGCAACCTCTACCCCTTTGTCCTTGATGTTATTGTATTGATGCACAAGAAGTCTCTGTTTGTAGTAGTGTTGATGGTGTTTTATGGAAATAAAGGAAAGGCTTTGTTTCTTGAAGTTTTTGACAGTTTTTTTTTTTTTTTTAATGTTTTTGAGTGCTTAATACTGCCATTTTGTTCAATTTATTGCTAAATCTTGATTTCAAACCACATACTACACTGAACCTACATGCATATATATTATATATAAAAATAGACAGATATATAACCTACTGATTTAAAATCAGTTAACAAAATCAAGAATCTATTCCTTTTTGAACTTATTTTCAATGGAATTTTTTAAGTTGTATTGCTATGAAGCCAATTTGATGAACAGTTCTGCAAATCTTCCTGTGGCTATCTCTAAAATAGAAGCCATAGAGAAAGAAACTCTTGAATTTGCATTGCAACCTCATATAAAGGTAGGTAACTGTGGACGGCCTTGATGTCGTGGAGGTTCCTAAAGAGAGTGAGGTGAGCACAAGATTCTACTTGTGAGGAATTTAAGTACTACGGGGTTCCAAAGTTAGCTTTCGGAGCTGTTTGCCGGGCGGTGGGAGCAACTTTGGGCATCGCGGGGACACTGTTTTGGACAGAGGTTTGAACAGCATTGAGTTTCAAGAATCAAATTTTTAGACTTGGAATCTCTCAATTCTAAAAAGTCGAAGAAATGTCACGCCAATGTTCATGACATTATTTGTGAAACTCAATACTTTAGTGACCATGTCACAAGACTCTAATTATCTTGAGAGAATGATTTACGGCATGATGGTTAAACCATAGTCACACACCAGGCCTTAATGAGAGCAATCATAAGAAGAAGGGTGAAAGAGTGAGAGCTCATGAGTAGTTGGGGAGTTCCGTGAGGGGTTGGGACTATAAAGTGAAATTTTTTACCCGACTCGGGTACTTTTAAAATTTATTGACCCGACCCAAGTCCTTTTCAACTTAATTCCCGGACCCAAGTACTTTTCAAAAGCGTGTAAATCTTATACGCTTTTGAAGTTTTTTCCGTTTGAAAAGCGTAGAAAATTGATACGCTTTTAAAAGGCGTATTAAAGTTATACGCCTTTTAAAAATGTATAAAATTAATACGCCTTTAAAAGGCGTAAAAATTTAATACGCTTTTATGCTGTTATAAACCAATACACACGGATATAAACCAAATATTGGGTGAGACTTCGTTTTTCTTGATCTGTTTTTCTTTATCTGTAGAGAGAGAGATCAGTTTTTCTTGATCTGTAAAAAGAGAGAATGTGTGTGTTCTGGAGAGAGAAAAAGGAAAGAACCAGAGGTGAAAAGTTTGCAGGGAGATTAAAATAAAAAGGGTAGGAAAATTCACGCTTACAAATAGAAGAGTTGGGGAAAAAATGTCTTTTCAGAATTTTCTTTGTTTTCTATTGCCTTTTTGGTAATTCTGTTGTACTCTAGGATGAGATCGGCTTTTGATTCTAGTTTTGTCGACTGTTTTATCGACTGAAATGGTGGAGATTTGGGCAATTGAGAGCTAGGGTTTTTGGGGGGATATGAGGGTTTTGTAATGCTGTGTTTGGAGGTTATTTATTTGGATCTGAGAAGATCGAGATGATTGCGATGGAGAGAGAGGTTGTGGGATCAGTTTTGGTGTGGTTGATCATGGTGGTTCATCCATTGAGGTTCATTTGTGCTAACATGGAAGGTGTGTGTGTTTGTGGAGTTTGACCGCGTGTATTTGTGGTCTAATCGATACTTCAACATCTCCGTCATCTTCATCTTCTTCATCAAGATCATCTGACAAACCATTTTTTTTTTATTGTATTTATGAAAGAATCAAAGTTTCTCTCCCGTCTCTCCCATCGCAATTTTCTGAAGTGTTTGTGGATTTTCTCAGTAACCAAACAAACAAACAAATAAACAAAAAATTTCATCAACCAAGGCGTTCAAGTTCTGGCGTTCAAGTTCTTCCTCGTTCTGGCATGCGTTGCCTTCTTTCTAAGTGCGAGCCCTTCAAAGGCGTATAAGATTTATACGCTTTTGAAAGGCGTATAAATCTTATACGTTTTTCATACAAAAAAAATTTTTAAAAGCGTATAAGATTTATACGCTTTTAAAAATTACCTGGGTCCGGGAAATAAGTTAAAAAGAGCTTGGGTCGGGTCAATAAAATTTAAAAGTACTTGAGACAGGTCAAAAATTCCTATAAAGTGACTTGGCCAAGTTTGGTACGAATTAGGAAATGGGTCGACCGAGTGATCCGAGTGATGGGACCTGCATGGCACTTGCACTAAGACAAATAACTAACATGAAGTTTAATAAAGCTAACATGGTGCCAGCAATATCAATTTACTAACTCATAACTATCTTAATAAACTGTCATGACTCTTCCACCATCCATGAATTACCCTCATAACCAAAACTATCAATATTAGAGGATAATTGCTTTTATTCTATATCTAAAATGTAATTAACACATCAATTCAAACAAACACACATAACTATGGTGTTCCCTTGGATTGCAATTATATGACTAATCCATTTGTTCTTTCTTGTCACAGCATGTGTTGCCATGATCATGTACAATTACACTAATTAATAATTATGCTAATCTACTGGTTAGCCGTTCCATGCAATATTTTACAGTACTAATAAATCATTACCCATTTTAAGTGGGCAGTTCCATTAATTAATTTTCTTAATCATCGCATTTATCGATTAATACATTGTTTATTTTTTGTTTTCATCTTCCTTTTTAGGTTTTATTTTATGGAGACATCTATAATACGGCCTGTCGGATATAGAATGAGCCAAATTTATGCATGCCGCCGGTGTTATAGATTCCCAAACAAAAAAAATAATATAAAATGAATGACACCTAGATTTTCTTTTATTTCTTGTTTGTTTTTTCTGTAAACCCATTTTGCCAAATGCCAACTTATTGTTTCAAATGGTCCATTATTGCTTATTAATACTATAGATATAAAGCTAAACATAACTAAGAAATGTGTTTTTTAATTTTATCATTTTTTTAGGACTAAAGTCCCATCTGAGTGGTGCAAGTATCTACTCACATGGAGTTGGTACAGGTTCGATTCCGCCCTCATCATTGTAAAAAAAAATATATAAAATATAGTTAGTTATTTTCATATATCTATGTAAAAATGAAAAATCAAATAGTTTAGTACTAGTCACAAGAAAGAAATTTTTTATTTGATAATATATAGCAATGATATACATAATGGAGTGAGAAAATATAATGAAAATAATCGTTATGTATAATATTTTTCTCATAAAAATATGAATAAATTGGGCCAATTTGGTTTTATTGGAAATTGATTATCTAAAATAAAGTGCAAGAATACAAAGATGTGTAGTGGTGAAAAAATATTATATCAATCCCTCACATTACCATTCATTATTTTAAGTTTTATCATATACCAATGAAAATATTACACAAATCTCTCCAAACTTAATGTCAAAATATAATTTTACTGCTATCACCTAAGGCAGCTATTATATGTATATTTATGTGTGTGTGTGTGTGTGTGTGATTGTCTTCCTCTCTCGTTTTCCAGTAACCCTCAAAACCTATAATTTTCTTTGTGTTAATGTGTTGGAATTTGACCTTCCAAATCTTAGGTCTTTTAAAGCCCATCAAATTCCAATCAAAACAGAATTAATATCGTTTGTGATGTCATTTAATATCATTGAAATTTGGTAGACAATATCTCATTGTCCGAAAACCTTTATATATTTTTTTAAATCCAAATTCATCTATGCATTATAATTCGATCATTCGACCTTCTAAACGGTAGGGTTTTTCAAGCCTCTCAAATTATGATCAAAATAGCATTACTATCGTGGTCATAATTCAAATTTATTCCAATGTGTCATAATTTAGCTTTTCAAATCTTAAGAATTTTTAAAACCCATCAAATTTCGATCAAAATGGCATTAATATGGCTAGTGATGGCATTTTGGATCGTCGAGATTTAGCTCGAAAAGATTTATTGTCATAAAAATTTATAATTTTGTAATACAAATTTATCTCAATGTATTATAATTTGACCTTTCAAAATTTGTAATTTTTTATTTATATAAAGATGAACGAAAAAGAATCGAACCTATAAATTCAGAAAGCTTTTCAAAACTTAGAAAAAAATTTTAAACAAACAATTTTAATGAACTTTCAATTTCTTAATATAAAACAAATAATATTGCTCATGCATGAGAGCATTTGACTATAGAAAATGCATTTCTTACTATGAAACTATCCCAAAATATAATTAAAAAAAATCTTATAATTTATAATAATATTATAACACTATTTACGATTCGACTACGCGACAGAAATGTTATAGTTGATGGATTCATGCAGTTGTGAATTATAAAATAAGAAAAAAAATTATAGTAATGCTATAACATTTTTTTATGAATTTTAAAATTTTTTTAATCAAACATATAAATACAACTTTTATTATTTACTTCATCTATTCAAAAGTAATATGTTTTACATAATTATTGGACGGTTGAAGTTTGTCATTTTACCAACTTTAGTTCTAGGTCCATCATTATTGAATATTTAAATAATAAACTTATCAATTTTTTAAAATCTAATACCTATTAATCGATTCTCTTTCCCCCGAAAGGCTGAAATCCTGACAACGCGCCTGAGTGTGAGGCTACAAGTCAACAACAACACTGTACATCGTACAAATATGATATTAATAGAAAAATCAGGGAGTCTATGTGACATATAATTTTGGAAAAAGAAAAAACAATGAATAATGTGACAGAGTACTGGAATGGATCCCAGCAATGAAATTCGCTAGGTGCCGTTTGGAGGAGGGACCCATCTTTACCTTTCTGCATTTCAAGAAATATTGCTGTTGGATTTGAAATTTTATTATGAGAGATGAAAAGTGAAGTGACTCTCTCTCTCTCTCTCTCTCTCGTTTTTTAGTATTTTTCTTGTAACTACACAAGTCCACAGGAACATTTCCAGAGACTGCTCTTCTTCTTCTTCTCCTTCCTCTTCTTTTCGACTTTTTCATTGATTTGAACTCTCGTTTTGCTTTTAACTCAAAACTTCGCAGACTGATATATGCTAGTGCTGTAGCTAAAGAGATAAGTTTGAGAAGATGAGTGCTTCAAAGTTCATCAAATGTGTTACAGTTGGAGATGGAGCTGTTGGGAAGACCTGTATGCTTATTTGTTACACCAGTAACAAGTTCCCCACTGTGAGTCTCCCCGAGACCAACCCATCTCATAAAAAAGCCCTTCTTTTTCCAGATTAACTTTTTTTTTTTGGTTTCTTTTTATAAATTTCTTGTAATTTTTGTTGTTGGGTTTCTTCTATAATTCCTATTTATGGGTCCCTCACCCCCCAATAATCTAAGTCCTCAAGAAATAATGAATTGTTTGGATTGGGTTGTCATTCTGTCTTTTCTTTTCCCCTCTTTTTGAAGTTTTTGTTCTAGATGTTGAGTGTGTGGTCATGATTCTGGTTTTATGCATTTTGGTTTAGGAGAACTGGGAATCTCTCTCTCTCTCTCTCTCTCTCTCTCTCTCTCTCTCTCTCTCTCATATTTTGTTCTTTCCATGGCAGGATTATATACCCACAGTATTTGACAACTTCAGTGCTAATGTAGCTGTGGATGGGAACATTGTCAATTTGGGACTATGGGACACTGCAGGTATTTATTTTTAGCTATCTCCTGAGTTTTATGAGTTCTTTCAAATCATCTCTGGAATAGTACTCTGGTTTATAGGGTTTTGTTGGTCCATTTCTGACTAATTGCTTTTTCTCCTTTGATTTAAAAGGTCAGGAAGATTATAGCAGGTTGAGGCCACTTAGTTATAGAGGTGCAGACATATTTGTGTTAGCTTTCTCTTTAATCAGTAGGGCAAGCTATGAAAATGTCTTCAAGAAGGTACTGATTTAAATCCTCATGCCTTTTCTTTCTTTTATTCTGTTCTTTTTGTTATTAAACATAAAATGGGCTTTTTTGCATTTCAAATCCAAGCCTACATGGTTGTCTGCTTTGAAATTTATTAGATATATATAGCTATATATATGTATAAATATCAGGAAATTTAGGTCTTAGAAGTTTGAAAAATGGGTGTTTTTTAATTTGGTCAGATAAAGTCTATGAGTAATTGAGAATTCCCTTTTGAACTTTTATTCAGTGGATGCCGGAACTTCGTCGATTTGCACCCAATGTTCCAATTGTCCTTGTTGGAACAAAGTTAGGTAAGCAACAACAGGAGATTTGCAAATTGTTTTTGTTTTTAATTTGTGTTTTTGCAACTGTGCATATGTAGTGGTCCATTCTAGATATCTTCAGCTTAAATCATGTTTTTCTTCTTCAGATCTTCGCGGAGACAAAGGGTATATAGCTGATCACATGGGATCTAATTTCATAACATCTGTTCAAGTATGTATTACTTGTTTTTTTCCTGGATATTAGCTATTTTTTTTACATTCTTTTTCTTGATACAACGATGGGGGATGGGGAAGCCTAACCTAAGAGTGTGTGTGTGAAGCCTCGAAACCGGGCTGTCTTGTGGGCGATGACACTCTCGCCATTCTGGATAGGACCTTGGTCGTATAATTTTTTTAAATTCACCCGAAGAAAAGCTTAACTAATTCAAAATTGTATAGGGGGAGGAGCTGAGGAAACAAATTGGTGCAGCGGCTTATATAGAGTGCAGCTCTAAGACTCAACAGGTAGATTACTTCAGAAGAAGTAGAATTTATAGTGGATTGTTTGAAATCTTTTTAAGTATAGGCCAAATTTCACTCCAATTCTCTTTTTGTGTAGTTAATTATTAAATGAAACAATAATTAATTGAGGACATTTCTTTCAAACTAAATTATATGCCTTTTTCTGATTGGTTAATAGAATGTCAAAGCTGTTTTTGATACTGCAATAAAGGTTGTGCTTCAACCTCCGGTGAGGAAGGAAATGGAAAGGAAGAAAAGACACAGAGGCTCTGGTTGCTCAATTGTGTGAGTATTGCATTTTCTTTAGTCTTTTTTATGCATAAAGATAATGTCATTGTACATATATATATATATATATATATAGACACACACACATATAAAAAAAGAATTAGAGGGTCAGAGCTATACTTATAATAGTGGACTTCACTTGAGAGGTTTTGGTAAATTTAGTTACTAGTTTTAGGTAAGAGTGATGATATCACAAACTCACCTCTATCGTAGGATGATATGGATTTCACATATGGCTTAGTACTAAATCAAAGAGCACTCAAGGAACAGAATCTTATGGTATCTTTCTCATTGACCCCTTGTAGCAGAGTCTAATCAATGAGATCTTCTTAGGTAAAAAAAAAAAAGATCTTCCATGAAGAAGAAGAAGAAGAAGAAGAAGAAAAAGAGAGAGCGAGAGAGAGAGAGATTGATTTTAATAATCATGAAGTATGAATTTAAGTCAGGTTCATTGTCTATCAAACCAAAGAACAGTCAAGTTTGTTGCCATGAGAAGGACAATATATAATTTCTTCTCTCTCTTTTTTTAAATTTTTTTTTAGTCTTCTTGTTAATTAAGCTAGTGGAGAATCCTTATAACCCTGGGATTAAGTTTAAGAAACTAAACTAGTCAGGCCACAGACTGATTAACTACCATCATTATGTATTCTGTATTTATCATAAAAGATGGCAAATTATAGAAGTGCAGTAATCCTACCTCCCTAATAGATGTAATACTGTCTCTAGTATTTGCATCTGGGAATTGAGAAATTGATGAATTTTGTCCAGTTGTATTTCTGCATGGTCTGCTGCAAGCAAGCTAACAGATTGCAGAGATTTGCATTTTGTCAACAATGTCTATAGTATCTCAAGTTATACTCTCCAAGATCAGGATCATATTAAAACCCAAGATGCCCCTCAATTAGAGGTGTCTTATGCCATCTTTCTAAGTCCATCATAGATATCGTCTGCACTTTGATATCATGTTGGATTCCCAGCCGTCACCTAGAAATATTGTCCGTTTTGGTCTCTTAGCTTACTGCGAACTCTAATCTTCCAGCCCAGTACCAAGTCCTCACCAGTTTGTCTTTTTGCACTTTATGCCCAAAAGTCTTACTTAGAGGTGTCATTTGCCATATTTATAAGTGCGTCATGGACACTGTACACATCCGATGTGGGACGGCAACAATGTTATATGATCTTCACTAGTTTTCCATAAAGTTGCAAGTCATACAATCTTTTTATCTTCACCAGTGCATTATGTACCTCTATTTTTACTATCATCTAACAAGTATATTTGTTCCTTCTTTATTTCAGCAGGGGTATTATGTGTGGAGGCTGTGTTGCTTAGGAAATGCTGATCCCATGGATTGAAATTACCCACTTTTGACATGGATTGTTTGTTTTGCAAGTGCTTTTGATGTTCACCAACTGCTGAATTCTGGCATCTTAATGTGTTCTTGTGTATTGTAGCAGCAGCAACATAGTTTGATAATCTATGAAAAAATAGTTATTTCATTTTATTCTAGAAACTGACCCAGAATAGAAGCAGAGGGAATTGTTCATTCTCTCATGCATTGTGAGTTATGTTTAAATTTTTGGTTGTGAAAGTAAGACTTACTATTACTATATGTTAATTATTCCACTCTTTAATCTCTGGAAAAAAAAAAAGGGCTGGTATAATAGTAGTTTCCTCGGCCTCGACTGAACAGTACGATTGTTCCATTGTGACGAGGCTATCACCATTGTGGGGTGTGGGGTGAGCGGAAAGACTATTTATATAACTCGAATAATTTTGCTTCTAGTTTATCTTTTTTATTTAGATAATAAAACATTTTATTTTATCTTTCTCAAATAAGATACGAGAATTATATTATTAATTTTTTTCTCATTAATTATTTAAACACGAAGGAGACATTTGCATTATCTCCTCTTTTCTTCTTTTTCTCATAATTAATATTATTATCTCTTTTTTTTTTTATTTGTGCTGTTATCCAAATGAACTGTTAAATGTGTGTTTGGTAGTGTCTTCTTTTTCATGTGTTCTTATTTAGCTATTTTCAATTAAAAAAAAAAAAAAAGAAATGATATTTGCTTTCATATTTTATCAAAGAGGCTCTCCACTTTACTATATTTGTTTAAATGAAATTACATAAATACTCTTTTAAAAATGTGAGTTTCATGACTTTTCTTTGAATGTAAGGGCAATTGTATAATTTCAGTTTCAAGAAGTTCCTCTTATGCAAAATCTCCTCCTAATCATGAGTTAAATGATTGAAACTTTAATCTTAAATCAATGGTGTTATGATCCATGAGATGCAAGAATCAAAGTCTAGCATATTAAAATAAATAATTGTCAATATTATTATTCATATAAAACTTGTCCAAACCCCAAGATAAAACCCAAAATATAAATTTTATTCAATTGTTTATATACAAAAGTAAGTGAGATATCAGAACAAAATGTTGAATAAAACAGTCCTAATTTCCAAGGATAAACCTAGCTAGTCATACATCCCATCACCAATTTTGAATTAGATTACAATATGCTATTACCATATCTTTAGTCATAAGCATTCTCTTTTACTAATGAGTTCTAACTTGGTTGATTTTAAAAAGAGTATTTGAGAGTGAAAGTGAGGTATTAGATAAATTTAGGGCACTTAGAATTATTGAGAGAAAGTCTTCTCTCAATTTGAACCCCCCCCCCCCCCTCCAAAAAAAAAAAGAGATAATAAGCATTTCTTTTTAGAACAAAAGGAAATAAATAATTAATATTCTAATTTTTTTAATCAATAGAAGAAAAAAATATTATTGCTTGAAAAGAATGTACAATTTGAAAATACAAACAAATTATTTTTTAATAGGGAATCCAACCAAAATGGAGATCCTCTAACCATATTGCAAAAAAATCATTAGAATTCATCCTAGTTGCAAGTTCAAAACAACTAAATCTGACTTATTTCTTGGGTTCAATTATTATGAAATACTAAAGATATATCGACACCAATTGTATCAGTATGGCTCAGAAATTTCTTTCTAAGATTTGAAATATGCGTAATGAAACTTATCCTAGTGACGAAGAAGCATGCAACGGTGAGTTCTATTCGATCTATTAAAAATTTCACACGAAAGTTTATAAAAACAAAATCTTCTACATGGTAGTACAACTAAACCCAAAGAGAAAATACAAAATAAAATAGATATAAGAAATATTCCCTCCGTCTCATTTTAAGAGTCCTTTATTCCATTTTAGAATGTCTCAATTTAAGAGTCTCATTTGAAAAATCAATGTAATTTAACATGTAAATTTCTAAAGCTATCCATTATTATAATATATAAAATAATCTATTGGAAGTTAAATGAGGGTATTATTAATAATTTAAATAATTTTCAAACAATAAAATAATTTTTTTAAAAAGTTAGAATTCCTAAAAGGTCCCTTACTTTGGGATAGATGAAGTAATTGAAAAGAATTTTTATAAATTCAAAGAATCAAATGCCAAAAAAATTATACATGGAACAGGAGAGAAACTCGATGAGAAAAATAAAATCAACTAACAAAAGTTTATCTTTATCTCCTTTTTAGAAAGAGGTTCTCGATGTGGGAGATTGAGAATATATAGAAAGAATTTTTTTTATTTTTTCAAAAAAAAAAAAAGGAGAGTTGGATTGCAGAGATGATTTTTTAATTATTTTTCCAATAAAATTCTAAATAAAAGATAAAATATATTAAATGAGGCCTATTTTGTGGCCAGCTATTAAAGTGGCATATCCGTCATTTTATTCAAGAAGCACGTGGTGTACGATAGCACGTGCTCTGGTCTCTTCTTCTTCCTAACAATTCAGACATTCCCCACACAGCGAAAGGAAAAAAAAACCCTACCATTACATCCAAAACAGGGACCTCTGTAAGTCTCTCAAGTCACAATTACAGATGGACCCGCCACCGTCAAAGAGCTGGAGCATTCACACCCGCCGTGAGATCATCGAGAAATATGAAATCCTAGAGCGAGTAGGCGCCGGCGCGTACTCCGACGTCTACAAAGGCCGGCGTCGCTCCGACTCCCTCATAGTCGCCCTCAAGGAGGTCCACGACTACCAATCAGCCTTCCGCGAAATCGAGGCCCTCCAGACCCTCCAGAACTCCCCCAACGTCGTCGTTTTGCACGAGTACTTTTGGCGCGAAGACGAGGACGCCGTCCTTGTGCTGGAATTCTTGGCCACTGATCTGGCGTCGGTGATTAGGGAGGCCAAGAAGGAGTGGGAAGGTGGGCTCACCGTTGGTGAGATCAAACGGTGGATTGTTCAAATCCTTTGTGGGGTCGACGCTTGTCATCGGAATTCGATCGTGCATCGGGATTTGAAACCGTCTAATCTGTTGATATCGGCCGATGGTGTTCTCAAGTTGGCTGATTTCGGGCAGGTGGTGATCTTAAAGCTCATGTTTTTCTATCCCTCTGTGTATATGAATAAAAAGATATATGACAATGTTTGCATATGCGATTGTTATGTCAAGCTATGAAATTTGTTTTTCTTAATGTTCACTTAAATTCATGTTCAGACGAATTTGTCTTTTTGATTGCATTGATATAATATGTAAAAGTCCTCATTTAGTTGCATATATATAGACAAGAAAATGAATAAGTATTTTTATCTTGTAGGCAATTGCATGTAGTGGGTGCAAATTTTGGTGATAGAGGGATGCTCTCTCTTTTGGTTAGTCTGACTTAGGCTGTGGAGTTGTTTCAAGTGAATTTGATTCCTGTTTTTCTTTCATCATAAAGATAGAGAAATGGTCTCGGATCGAATAAGTAATGACTAAAAATTTTCATAAGTGTATGATTAGAAGAGACTCCTTTCTTTGCATTATCGCGTGTGACAAACCAAGTGGAAGAAAATTCCAACAAAGGATCGTGTTCACTTATAATGCTATTTTTATTGTGGTCATGGGGTTTGCTACTAAACGAAGAAAACATTTTCATTGTTTATGTATTCTATTTACTCGCTATGCTGCATTGCTGAATGTTTTTGCTTATCCTCTTTCCTCCCCTTAAACCATATTAGCAAATAGCATGCTAGTGATTGTAACTTGCATTTCTTCAAGATTTTACTTGAGGAGATGATAAATTAAAATAAATGTTTCTGGTTCTTTTCTTTAATTGTAGTTTCTCTTCATTTCATCTCATCATGGACGTGAATAATGTAGGCATGGAAACATTTGTCAAAAGAGAAAACCAGAGCAGTGTTTTTCATTTATTTTTTCCTATTCTTGTTCGTGTTCATCTTGTGGAATAAATTCAACTCCTACAAAGCTTACCTCCACTACATACGAATACGATTAGCTGCATAAAGTCTTCTTGTTCTTTTATTTTATTTTTATTTTTATTTTTTATTTTTTATATTTGTGAGCGTGCTTGACTCAGCAATCTGTTTGAGCTATCAAAACAATTTTATCAGCCACTTATATTGAGAATACGGTGTTAATATACCTTCCTGTTTGGATGTCAATTTGTTCATGCAAATATGCAAATTTTCAGTTTGAGAACACTGTTTTTAATTTTTCCCAAAAGGGTTGAATACATTTAGTTGTCTGTTTGTTTACAGGCGAGGATACTTTTAGAGCCTGGATTTGTTGCAGGTGATGACGATCCACAGCCACATGAGCGGACCACTTCAACTCAAGCAATTATATTCCAAGCACCCGAAGTTAGTCCTGAAACAGACAATGCATGCCAAGAAGCTCATAGAAAGCAAGGAGCCGTGGGTAAAGAAGAATATAGTAGAGAGTTAGATGAGCTCAGGGCTAAAGACTCATTGGATGAAACTGATAAAGAAAGTAATATTTATGATGGAGATACATCTTGTCTTGCTACATGCACGACAAGCGACGTAGAAGATCTTTTGAAGAGTTCTTATTCTTATGAAGTTGAGGAGGGTGGAAATGACAGATATGGTGCCCTCACATCTTGTGTTGGAACTCGCTGGTTCAGGGCCCCCGAACTACTCTTTGGATCTACAAACTATGGTCCAGAGATTGACTTGTGGTCATTGGGGTGCATTTTTGCAGAGCTTTTCAGTTTAGAGCCCCTTTTTCCTGGATCTTCTGATATTGATCAGATGGGCAGAATTTTTAGTGTTTTGGGCAACTTAAATGAGGATACCTGGCCTGCTTGTTCAGAACTTCCTGATTACAAAACAATTTCATTTGGTAAAGTGGAAAATCCAATTGGTTTAGAAGCATGCCTGTCCAACCGCTCTTCTGATGAAATCCATCTAGTCAATAAACTTCTTTGTTTCGACCCGGCAAGTAGAGCTACCGCAATGGAACTGATCCATGACAATTATTTAAATGAAGAACCTTTACCGGTTCCCTTATCTGAGCTGAGGGTTCCTTCTGCACACAGTTCTCAAGATGAGGGTTCTTCCGGTGAGTGGTGTGACTACAGGGGCATGGATTCAGATTCTGATTTTGATGATTTTGGCCCTGTGAATGTTACCACCACTGATACTGGCTTTTCAATTCAGTTTCCCTGAGCTGCAAGGGCATGGAGGTACTACAAATTCATCAATTTATATGTTCTAAATTGTCTAAACCTGCTTGGAAAATTATATTTCAGTTAGTAATGATCAAGATAGTTTCTTTGAGCTCGAAGAGCATGGAGGTACTACAAATTCATCAATTTATATGTTCTACATTGTCTAAACCACCTTAGAAAATTATATTCGAGTTAGTAATGGAAAGTGCCTCTTGAAATGTACAAGGCTTAGTTATGTCATTTTATATTAATGTGACACCTTTTATTATGTGAAATAACATTCAATTTTTGTAAAACCAACAGGTTGTGTAATAAAATGGAGATCTTTTTGACTTTTTATGTTGATTACTGAAAGGCTTTCCACATATAATATGGAAACAAAAAGGAAAACTCATTTAACTGTTTTGCCTTAGGCCTGAGCATTTTTGGGTCCTCCTTTAAGACATCTTCAGTTAGTTGGGTTACTTGCATAAACTCCAATTGAAGAACAACCAACCCAACACTTATCTTTTAGAGATATATGGATTTTTTTTTTTTTTCAATTGAGGATCTTAAGTTGGTGAAAATTGCAGCAAATGGGTAGTAGAAATTGGGTGATCTGTCAAAAAAAATTGTATAATTGAGTAGCAAAAATTTGGTAATTTATGAACATTGAAATTAATAATTTAATGTAGATAGAAATGGTTACCATGCTAAATGTTGCTCTTCAAATTTTGTGTTTGGTGTCGGTGACTGCTAATGGAACTTTCTTCTTCTCTTTTTTTTCTTCTTGGTCCTTTCTTATTAAGGATTTTAAAAATATTGTATGGTGTTACTTCATTTTAGGTCCTTGGCTCATATATCTGTCTCTGGTACCCACGTCCTTTTTATTTATTTATTGGTGTTGCATGTAGGACTTCTACTGTTGTTTATGCATATTCTTTACTATTTTCCTTCTTTTTTATATGAAGTTCTCTTTGTTTGTTTGTTTGTTTCATGGCCTGGGTAGTAGGTCCTAATTTTTTTTTTTTTTATCAATAAAGTATCACTCACAAGGGTGTCCGAGGAGGGCAAATCCAAATGTACAAAAAAAAAAAGGGGACCGGTAACAAAAATTAAAACCTAACACCTCCCAAAAAAACTATGACCTTTTCTAAATACATAGGATCTTCTTTTTTTCTAATTACATAAGATATTCTTCCTTAAACCAAAAGAAAAGATAGACAAAAATCTATCCTTACCTCCAAGGGAGAATTTTCACCCCTTCAAAAATTTCAGTATTCCTCTCCTGCCGTGAGCACCATACATGACATATAAGGGCCATTCTCCAAGCAATACTCAACTCCTTCCGAATCCTCTTGCACCACCATCCCATAAGAACCTGTTTGAATGTAGTCAGTCCTATATATGTATAGGATGGCCCAAATAAAATTAGAATAGATATTTGTATTCCTTCGAATGAGAAATTGTTTGATAAACATTCCTTTGGCAGTCATGGAGGAACTGCACTTAGGAAACAAAATGACCGCCATCAGGTTATGCAAAGACTGTTAATAAAGATTTTATTAATTTTTGGTTAATAGAAAGAAAAAAAAAATCATTGCGAGAAAAGGGTGGCGTCCTCATCAATGTTGTGTGAATGTCTATACACATGAGCTAGACACAAGACCTTTTTTATCACCCTAGACAAAGACTGGACAACCCACCTAACGAAAAATACTCAAACCCAAGCACATATGACGAGAAGTCCGAACTCTATCCATCCCATTATTTAGTTTGGTGCTGTAAGGAAAGCTATGTGACATTGGCAAAGACAGTAGACCATCTTAAATTGATATCACGACTATCAAACAATGTTCTTAAATGGCCACCTGTACCCATCACCTCATTTAAATTATTTGATGCCTCAAAATGAACTGTAGTGTTATTGGATTCACTTTGAGAATGGATAGATGTTATCACCTCTCATAACGAATAGAAAAAACAGATCTTGTGTTGATAGAAGATGATGATGGTTATGTACACCATGTATACAACCAGCCTTTCCAATACAACTGGACGTGACTAATGAACAAATCAAAGAGTAGTAAAAGTAAGCATTGCATTGATTGAGCACCCGTTCCTGTGTTTGATGATCCAACCCAGTATCTCACCACGGAGAGCCGGCATCACGGCAACATCAAGAGGACAGAATAAGGACCTGCCATTCTTCGTGATGAGCTCTGACAAACAAATCTTATGCACCCTGATTTTTTTCAGTTCCTATGCACACTCCCTCAGGTGAAAACCAAAAAGAATCCCCACCTCTATCAAGGTTGAGATCTACTGGTAAGTTTCATGGTGGGCCCAATGAACTTAAAACCCCACTGAGAAGTGGGACAAAGATGAGTTAAGAGATATAAGACATCTACCATTGCTCGTTCAGTTTTCATTCCAAAAATTTGGAAGTCATTTTGCACTGCTGGCAATTCACTCAACAGCAGTTACATGGATCCACATATATTAAAACTACACTTCTTCTCAGGATAATATTCCAGCAATGTCCATGAGAACGAGGGAAAAAGAAAGAGAAAAAGGGGTAGAGAGAGAGAGAGAGAGAGAGAGAGAGAGAGATGTATGCATGTCATAATTTTATGCAATAAATCGCATACTCGCAAGGAAATTTTATAGTAGGAAAAAAATGTATGCTGCACTTAGCATATATTTTGTGCTTCAACCCCTGCTTGCAAGCAACATATGAAAAGCTACAAACAAGGCAAACTTATATCCATCATTCATATTCCCAAGACATCAGCAGTTCAAAGGAAAGAGAACATGTGTGCCTACTTGTACTATACATAGCATAACTATCCACTAAAAACTGATTAAAGCACCAATTGGACCAGAAGGGTCGGCTTAGGTCCGTAGCTCAGTAATTTGATAAGATCAAGAGGACACGGAAGGATCACACCAGATCAATTGTAGACTTCAGAGAATTGTATGTTTTGCCTAATTTAGCACTCTTCTTGCAAATGAAAATATTGTGTCAATTCATGAGGCAATTGATGCTTCAATTTTCAACAAAACTTGAACTTTCTGAGTAAACATATTTAACTGCACCACACAAGCAAGATAGCGAAAATTAACCTGTGCTTAACTAGAACAAATTAGACCGCTGAGAATTTTCACGAGGAAAAAAACTACCTCTATTCTTGGGGAAGAAGAGCAATCTCAATTTCTTGGAGTGTTTTTCCTTTTGTTTCCATGACATTCCTCTTCACAAAAAACACTGCCATCAAGCAGAAGGTACCAAACATGGAATACAAGAGTTGTGGTCCGAGTTGCTCAAGCATACGCAAGAACAGCAAGCCCACCAAGAAATTAAACACCTGAAAAGAAAACCGGACAAACAGTCAAATGGAAACAAGAAAAACCAAACTATATTTCCATTTCTAATAAATTCATAAACAGGTCCACATGAAGCTTTGTAATAAGACTTCAAGTCTTGCACTCGGCAACATACAGAAAAATTAAAAACAAAAGTGTATTACCCAATGGACTGACATACAAAATGCCATAGCCTTTGCTCTAATTCGACTGGGGAAAATCTCTGGTAGGAGGAGACCAGGAACTGGACCAGCTCCTATCGCAAATGTGAAAACAAACCTAAACAAAAAGATCAAATTGGCAATCCAACATCAGCAACCATACCAAAACATGATAATACACACAATTCTGAAACAAATAACATGACCAATCAGGCTTGGCTGCTTAAATTCAACATTTACACAATTTTTACCAAACACCCAAATAACAAACTGATTATGTCATAATCAATTCTCTAAAATCTATTCCTCGATGATCAATTCTTCAATATCAATTCTCTAGAATGTGAAGCTCCCCCAAACGGGAGTGTCACCAATATCTCAAATTCTCATATTCTGGCACATACCTCATGTTATAAGGAATGTGCCAGAATATACAGGTTGAAATCAGAAGTCAAATTTGAAAATTAATTCCAATGTTTTCAACAATGCCTTTTACAACTTTAGATAAAAATTTGACCATCTAATCTCACATTATGACCATTGACACATTTCAGATCATCAAATGATAATCATCATAATCTTACAGGCTTAAATTTATTTTGCCTCTTGTGTGTTAGCTGAAAATCAACCATGGTCTCTTGGTTATCAAGAATACAAGTTAAAAATACATAGCAATCTGACCAAATTTGCATTTGCATCCAATTTTATTCATCCGATGGACATATACATCCCCAATATTCATCTATAAGTATTGCAAGTCAAAACAGCACTCACAGCAGCATGCCACCAACAGATAGGTACAAAGCTCCAGAGCTTGATACAAAAAGACTTGCTGCAGTGATTTGAAGGACCATTGATAACGCCTGAGAAGATCAAATGCACAAAGCAAATGCCAGAGGTCAGGGTATTCACTCATTTCCTTGGAAAATAAATAGTTGAATGGAATGTGTATACGACCGTAGCAGCAGTCATGAAATGCTCTTAATAGAAACAAATGCATTATATAAGACTCACAATGTATAAACAGTCTGTTTTCTGGAAAACGACTTCTAACATATGAGTAGTTTTATTTAAATGTATAAACAGTCTGTTTTCTGGAAAACGACTTCTAACATATGAGTAGTTTTATTTATTCTGCCCAGTTCTACAAGGTTTTTTCATAACAAAAATTAATCATGTTATATTCCAAGCCAACAAATGGAGTTTTCTGGACCATTCCCCGCTCTGTTTCTTTGGCAGCAAATACATGAACGGTGCACTTTAAAGTGTGTAAAAAATCTAAGACATCAGATTTATGACATGATAATTCATGTACAAATGCACATAATATGTGCTTCTTAGTTTTCTTTTCCAAGGTGTATGATATTCAGCTTGACAGCCTTGACTCGATTATTGTAGTAGTACGCACTGAACTTCTCCAGAAAAATGAAAACTACTTTACCATGCCAAAAAAGCTCCATAGCAGCAGGACCTTCCTTCCTAGTTTATCCATCAAGATCAATGCAATAATAGATCCTGAAGAAAATTATGTTGCAGAGTCAAAAAAACAGTACCAATGAACTATATATGCAAGTGATCTCTAGAGGAACAAAGCCATACCTAATAAATTTACAACTCCTATAAAGACGTTTGCAACGTTTGATGATACTCCAGCACTTCTGAAGACAGTTGAAGAGAAATAAAATACAGCGTTTATGCCAGATAGCTGTTGTAAAGCAAACAGGGTTGATCCAATATAAACAACTGCAAAAGAAACAAGTGAATAACAAGGCATTTTGGGCGGGAAAAGACAAGGAAGAGAAGCAACAGCCCTAAAGGAATATGCCAAAACAAAATTCAAATTTACCTCTGAAATGGCGACCATGGAGCAATTCTGAGAACTTTATAGTATCAGTCTCATCCCCTCTATCTGACTTTAACAATTCTGCCATTGAAGATTTGACATGAGATCCTCCTAAAAGCTTCTCAAATTCGGCTTCAGCTTCAGCACTTCTTCCTTGCTACATTACACCAATGAAAAACTGGGGGTATTATACTTTACACATAACCGTAAAGTAAATTGAACCGAATTGTTGTGGAATTTGATCTTGTACTAAGTGAATGGAATGGTCGAAAAATCTCGACGGAGAAAGGGGGGGAAGAAAGAAAGATGCCATTTCTTGAACAAAATTAATGTAGATAAAAATACAGCAAGACAATGAATGCAGCTTTCACTAAATCAAGAGAAGTTTATTTTTCCACAGATATGAAACACTGACAGCATCTTCCATGCAAGCACATAAACAAAAGGTTCAGACTACAGAGAGAAAAATCAACTAAAATAAATCACTGTGAAAGACCATGTGAATTGCAAATGAAAGCTACTCAAATATAGGAGAAATAAAGCTTCAAAAACTTGAAAAGCACAGAAGATTTATCACAGTAATTGCCTTGCATTCAGGAGGGTTGTCAATGAGAGAGAGAGAGTGAATTCTAATATACAAGGAGATTGAGGATAATTAGTTAAGAAGAATAAAGAGACCATTTACAAGCAGCTTATCCAATCATAAGAGAACAATAATACAAGAGGATGGATCATACTGTATGAGTCATCTGCTCCTTTCACATAGCATTCAATAAGGTTTAATTCTCAAACATTTCAGTTCATTTTTATATCATTAAGACTTTGGCCATTCAGGACAACCGGCAACCATGCACACAAAAGATCAATCATCTAAGACATGGTAAGCAAATACAAATGACAGCAAACCTTGTACAGCCAATGTGGACTCTCTGCACAGAAAACCATGGCAAGGGCAAGTATTGCAGCAGGAATTGTAGATACCCAAAAACACACACGCCACCTAGCCACGTAAAGGAAAGCATATTTAAAAAGTTAAATAAAAACCCATTTTTTCCAAGACACAAAAAATTAAACTGCAAAATGACAATCCTATTTTCATAGACAGGGTTCATCCTTTCATTCTTCTTACCAGCCAGCAATACCCTTGACAGGAATTCCAATTAACAGAGCCCCCATTAGTCCAAGACATGTTGCAATCTGAATGAAGCTTCCATAAGTACCCCTCACAAAAGCAGGAGAAACCTGCTCACACATACAAGACAAAATCAGATGAGAGAAACGCCTACACTCTAAACCATGATATGTCGATGCTATAATCAAGGCAGCAGGAGAAGAAAAGGTAGTTCTTGTACCTCTGTGACATAGAGAGATGCAACAGGAGGACCTAGACCCAACCCAGTCCCAACTAGAAACCTCCCTAGAAGCATACCTACCAAATTTTTGGTTGTTGCACTGAAAATGCATGTGTTAGTATTTTTCAAACAATAAGACACAAAACTTCTTTTAACGTATATTTTTAAAAAAAGGCATAAAGAAACCAAGAACTGTTCTCTAAGCAGTATTACATGACATAAAAAGAACATACAAATAGAAGAAGGTTGTTGGGAGAATGTTTAAAAGTACACTGGCCATGTGAAAAATTTCTACAGATGACAATCTAGAAGGAAAAAAAAAAAACACATGTCAAGCAGAAAACACGAACTATTTAACATCTATAACTATTGCAGTTGGGGATTGCACAATTCATCCAATTAGATTTCGAAGAATACTTCTTTTTTATTATTTTTGAATGCAGGAAAATCTCACTTTGTTCAACCAAGTCAGAAGGACAACGAATGTCTATGAGGGTATCAAATAAAATCTATGTAATTACTGAAACCCCTTGAGGTATGAAATATGAGGCTAGTCACAATACAGTCATTGAAGTTCAGATACTCATTGACCTCGACAGAAATTGCAGAGTATTGGTTGCTGAACACCAGAAATATATGCTCTTTACCCTGTACTTGGACTCGGAGATGGAAAAGTACTTACCTTTACAGGTCATTTTATGACAACTAGTAATACTTATCAAGAAATTTTACAATAAGTAGTAGCTGAAGAAAAAGCATAGAAGGAACTTTATTTTAGAAAAGCAGTAACTATAATTGATTATCATTAAATTAAACCAGTATATGCTAGTGTATTATCCTTTGCATTCCAACCATACTACCATAGTGAGCATATTTATCAAATGCAACCGTTAAAAAATAAAAAACTTAGGTTAGGTGGTAAGAAATCTTACCATTTTATTTTCTTTCTTTCCAGTTAGAACAATATCTATTGTGGGTGTGTATAAGTAGATCTAACCTCAAATAACATCTGCAATGCCTGACTACAATTATAAAGCCATATCATGGGGCGCCTTCAGAATCCACACCAAAAGTATGGATTACTTTGGAAGGAAAAATAATCTAGAAAGAAAGACAATCATGCTAAATTACAAAGGTGTGTGAGGTGATGTTTTCAATATCATTAAGCAATGGGTTTTTATGGGAGCCAGCCATCTTTGCCTCCCTGCCAAGCTCTATCAGCAGGCCATTTCTGGTACTCCTACGAGTTTCTATATACTCACTGGTTCTGGTAAAGCTATAATAAATAATTCCCGAAAGGAATAAGCTACAAATGCTCATTAGAAGGAGAGAAAAATTCAGCTTTGAACTCATCCTCCTTGAAAGAAAGATAGCTCAAGATAAAAGTTTTGGATGGTAATGGCTAATTTTATCTGATTTATCCCAATTCTTAACAAATTAAAAAGTGTAGAGGTGTAACTATGTTTCAATTTTTATTTTTCTAATTTGATTTCAAGATATTTAATCTGATATTGAATTACTTTTTTTGGATGTGATCTCAACACTCTAAGATCCACTGGACAACTCAACTCAACAAAGCCTTTTTCCAACTATTTGAGGTTGGCTACATGAATTATAGTCATTCTATTCTTGTCTATGTCTAAAGCCATGAACACAGACAAAGCATATGTTATTGGGGTAGTTTTTCTTACTCACTGAATATCAATTGTTATTTCTGATCCCCCTCCATTTTATACATAGTCTACTATCTGAGATTGTTAACAGAAATATGATTTTCTGTGATGCCCATGTGTCATCATGCCACTTCAAGTACATGGCAAATTCTATCATGGCAAGACTTCCACTGTTACAAAATTTCCACTCCCTCTTTTGCCTCCTCCAAATGGCTGATTATGACTTTTTGGTTGAAGCCAATTTGTTTGTTTTCCCTCAACACTCGTACACAATCGTGTCCATGAAGATACCATTCTCCTAGAATGGTTTCATTCATAGTTATCAACTTATCATAACCGAACCGAACAATGAACTAGTGAAGGGGCCGGTTTACGGTTTATTGGCTCAACTAGTGGTTCAACCAGTTTTATAATTAATATATTTAAAAATATATTATATTATTCATTACTGTTTCATTTAAATATATATTAATTTTTTTATAAAAATTACACAACAAAACACCAGCCTAGTGGTTAAGGAGTAAATTCTTGACTTGAAGAATGTGGATTCGATTCCCTGTATAAAAATTGTTTAACATCTGATGCGCATAACATCATTATGATGCTACTGATGTTAACATCAGTATCGAAACAATAAAGGAAACATCACTATCGAGACAATAAAGCTGTGATGTCGAGGCATTAAATGCACACACGCAGCTTTCAAGACACAATAAGCAAGGCTTTAAATGCCGGTTCGAGTGCGGTTTAGCTAGAAATTATCTGGTTTATTCTGGTTTAATCCGGTTTGAGAGCACAACCGATCCAAATAAAATGCCAAACCGGCCAGAGGTCCAGTTACCGGTTGAACCGGCCAGTCGGGTCCGGTTTTGATAACAATGGTTTCATTTGTAAGTTTGTAACACTAATGACCTCCTGCAACCCTTGTAAACTTCATTCTTTCTAAAAGCACTAGCTACTCAATTATCATATCATTTTGGTAAAATCACTGTCATACTGTTTTTTTTTTGTTTCCTTCTCAAAAATATTCCATAATTACCTTGTATAATTATACTTTATAAATATCAAACCACAGTCTCCAACAAAGTAGCCCTTAATGAACATGCCTAAGCAAAAGGTCAACAAACTAGTGCTACAAATCGGGTGGGTTTTGCAAGAGGTATTTCAAATCAAAACAAGAAAACTTATTATTCTACACTCATATCTACCATGGACATGATGCTATTATAGGTGACGCAGGTTGTTTAAAAACATTAAATAATAATAATAACCAATTTTCATGGTAAGAAGATCACATGAGCTCAACTTGAATAGGTAGAGGAAGAATCAATGGCGGGACACAAAGGGGGGGCTGGGGGGCCCCAAACTTTTAGAAATTTGATTTTTTACCCTTAATTTGTATTAAAAAAAATTAAAAGAATTAGGAATGGCCCCCCAAATTTGTTAATATCTTTATAATAGCCTCCCTTAAATTTCAATTTTTAAATTCTCTCTCCCCCCCACCCCACCCCACCCCACCCCCTTTTTTTCTATCTCAAGGGTCTAGATCCGCCACTGGGAAGAAATACACTGAATTTGAAGATGTTAAGATGATGGTGGTGATGCTAAAGACAATCACATTGGGGTGTTGAGAAGTGACAATATCAGTCTATATAATGCAATACAGTCAAAAAAAAGCATCGAAAAGCCGGTGGGTCACCATAGCAGGCTCGTGAGTCGTGACATTATTAAAACATGTTAAGAATTATTAAAAAAAAAAAAATCCAAACACATGGTAACCAACAAAAAGGAAAAGAAATATTGAATTCTAAGTCAAGCTAAAATGCAGAAGTACAGGTCCTGAGATAAATTTATAAACTGAAACGGACAAGAAATGCTGAGATTCCCGAGTAAAAGTTCAATTAATTATCACTTAGAATGAGATTACGTGTGTATTGAAAAAAAGAAGTTAATAAGTGCAAACATTTGCTTAATTATGCATACATATTACCTGATAGAAGCACCAATAATCATTGGTAGAGCACATAACTGGAAAGCCCTACGACGACCAACCTCATCAGCCATCCAACCACTGAATAGAGATCCCACAAAGGCACCACCCAGACATGTACTGACCACTAGGCCTTCATTTGAAGTAAACAGACAACTACTAAAATGGAGATCCAAATGCAGGAGAAAAAAAACTAAAAATAGATTAATCCAGGTAAAATGATGAAAGATTCAATTTGTATGTTACCTTCTGCCAAGGTATTCCCACTGAAACCAAGATCCATAGAAATGCTTTCAAGTGGTTCATTAACTACTCTGTGTGGCAAAAAGTAAAAAAAAGAATGTATATTACAACAATAAACAAAAAAAACTTAAAAAGAAAGGAGAAAACTAGAAAAATACAGAAATTTCAGGATAGAGGACAAACCCAATATGGTAACCAAATAAGAATGCAACTATGGTTGCCACAAGTACATGCGGTAAAGAATGCTTCCATGACGGATTCGCAATCTCTTGTCCCATACCGTTCTGTAAAAGAGCTAAAGACAGACACGAACTCAGTCCAAATATCACCCCTAACTTCTCTGTTTCATTCATAATCCAAAATACGTCCAAAGAAAGTGCATAGTGAAAAAGCATTAGTGAGAAAGATGCATAGTCAATTTCTCTACTGCATGCAAGCAATCTGCTTTTTTTATTTCTTTTCCTTTTTTGTCTTTTATTAATGCATACATTTAGATGATTGGAAAAAAATCCCAAACAAATGCACCTAGTCTCCATCAAAGTATGAGTTTGTCAAATCCATAATTCCAAAATCTTCCTCACCCACTTGTCATAGAGAAACTCCCAGAATCAACCCTATCAGAACAAATTTAGTATTCAAGAAGAATTTCAATGCTTCAAGCAACAGATAGTGTTACCTGAATTATCTTCTATGTCAACTGAGTTTGTATTATCCGTATTATCCCTCGTTGACATTCGTTTGTACATCGAGGAAGTACCATGAAGATGTCCCCACATGCCACAACTTCACCTAACTTCCCTCCAAATCACCTAACTTGGAGAGAATTAGGACAGCACTGCCACACCACATCAAGACAATTATAAATCTAAATTCCAGGCTTCAATAGAAAAATATATAACCTGTTAATATTTTGAATTTTATATCTTTTTATTGTGTGTTTGGTTTCTGATAAATTGTAAGAGGAAAGGAAATAATGAAGTACTGACCTACACATGCGCAGGTAAACAAGAAAATGCAAAATCAAATATCTGGAACCTAGATGCAAACTGCCTGCCTTACTTGAGGTAATCTTTATATAAACAAATTCTCTTCTTATGAAATTAATACAACAGATGCAAAATTTCATTTAATTTTTCACATTTTTTCTTTGTTTCTCAGCAACCAAACGGCTTACAATCAGAATTCTAGTCAGTAAAATTTCAAAACTGTCCTCACCATAACTGTATACAGGAAATGATCTTAGATCTACAAAAAAAGAACACCCATCAAACACTTATTTTCTTCCTTTTTTGCTGATGCTTCAGACATGTATGCAATAAATATATATATATATATATATATATATGTATGTATGTACGTACAAACAAACATACATGTATACATATATCAGTGTGTCTGGTTTGAGATTTAAAGCGAATGAAGCATATTTGTATAAAAAAAAAAAACAAAATCAACCAACAATAATAATAAAGATGTTTAATTCAAAAAAATTAATGAAAATCTGTAAAGCTAAGTACAACGATTTGAGGTTCACTACCTTGTTTTATGTTCCGATCATCCAGCGATCGAAGAACGGATCTCGAATTGCAGATATTTTGAGCGAAAACGCTCGAAGGTTACTGTTGAGTCCTCCTCTGAATCAACTCTCAATAAACAAAGCTTCGCAAAGGTTTTGATGCGCCTTATATACATACATATCAATATAGAGAGAGAGAGAGAGAGAGCCGTGAGAAGGAAGGAGTCGGTCCTAAGATGCGCCAGGTTGTGTGTTGAATTCACTACTGAGTCGAAATCGATGTCCTTATGTACGCAGAAGGGAACACAGAACAAATCGCCACCTGTTACTGGCTTAATTTTAATTGTTATTAATTAATAGTTTTTTCTAATATTTAATTAAATGAATACGCACCAATAAATAATATGTTTGGAAAATGGGGGATGCATGTAATCAATGTTTAGGTACGAGGATTTGAAGATTTAGCTAGTCTGTAAACTGACGGCATATAATCTGCCAGACGTCACCAAAAGATTGGAGGAAAGGCCGACCTAAGGATGATATGGTCATTTAACATTTTTCTATGACTTTGCGAATCTTTGTTTCATGAAAGCTGGCCGGTCGGGTGTAGCAAATGTGGATATTCGGGTTGTGGGAAAGTATAACTGGTTGACAGTCTGTTGACCGGTAATTAAGAGGCCACGTGTTATGTTACTTCCGTCTCGATCGTCGTGCTTTTTATTATTTCGTCAATAGTCCCTCCAGTCAACTGAAATTACTGAGGGAATTCTTATTTATGTAGTTCCCGACCCTTAAAAGCGCGTAAGGACTTCTACACGCATCATTACGTTCATCAGTAGAAATTTGGGTAAATCACATCGCTTATTCTGAAATTTTTAATAATTATGTTAATTTAAAAAAAATTATTTAAAATTATAAAAATATTTCTTATTTTATTTAATAAATTATAAATTTTTTTTTCATTCAAATTTTTTTTAAATGACAAAATTATCTATTTCTTGTTTTTTATACATTTTTATTTAATTTTTATCATTTGAAAAAATCATTTTTAGATAAATATTGATTAAAATTGTAAATTTATTTTTATATAAAATAAAAATAAGTTATTTATCTTAAATTTTTTTATATAAAAAAAAATCTTTAAAAGAAAGTATAAAACTTTTGTCAAAATTTAAAAAAAATGCAAAAAAGAAAAACATGAAAGTGACAATTTTATCATTAAAAAAATTGACTCAAAAAAAGTATTTATAATTTATTAAATAAAATTAAAAAAGTTAATATAATTTTAAAAAAATCATAAAATATTTGCAAAATGATATAATTTGGCAAAGAAATTATTGGATAAGATCGTGTAACTAACTAACTACAGTAATCTGTATAAATAATATTGGCTGCCTCTATTCCCACTCCACACTAATTACACATACAACTCAACAAAACATTGTCTCAATTATTTGGTTTCGGCTACACGTGAATATCTCACCATTCTTCTCTAAATGAGAAACTCAGAATTCACATGCAATATATACCTAACCCAAACCTCCTTTTGCTCCCATTCCATATACAAAAAGGATTCAGGAATAGTCATTCCTGTACCAAGCAAGACAACAAAGGCAAGCTGATCAACAGCACTCATCCAGTCTCAGTCCCCTCTGGTCAGCATTTTGCTCAACTGCGTAGACAGATCTGCACCCTGAACTGCAAGATTCCGGGCTAAGCTCCTTGCAGTTACGGCTATGAGTCTTCAGACAGTAGCTGTTCTATTTCCTCACCAAAGTTATCAATGTCTTCTTCTTGTTCTGAGTTCTCATTGTCTTCTTGTTGTTCAGAGTTCTCATTGTCTTCCTGTTGTGGGGGTTCTATGGCAGGGTGCTGTCTCATTCCTGTTTGTTGATAGAACAATTCTTTCTGGACATTCCAGTCTCCAGCAGTCTTCTCCACCACATCTCCAATCAATCTCTCATTTTCTGCTATGTGCCTTATGTTTTGGACATCCACCACGTCGCTAGCCTCTTTAACAGGAAAACAAGTACAAAAACACCATCAATAAACAAAAAAGATTAAGAGAGCGAAAGAGTCAAAATAGGCCAGTTGAACAGTTTGATGTTATTTAAGAAATAGTAACACTGGGCTTCAAAACTTGTATAGTTCCAGGGACTACTTTGGAATTCATAATTTTGTGAGGGGCATATTTGAGAGTCTGAAAGGCAGAGTAGCCAGGATAAAGTTAAAAAATTAAAAAGGAAAAAGGCATGAAAATTACAAATAATCTGGGAAATTTCAACAAATAGATTGGGAAGATCAATGCATGTAGCAAACAAAAGGCAAATGTTGTCATTCAAGACGCCGAATAAATGGGATTCAAGAAGTTCATGAATAAATTGGAAATTATTCACATTATTCCATGGCATTCATGAATAATGTGAATTATCCAGAGTATTTTGTTTGGAGGAAAAGTCAGATTTTTTTAATTTTTTTAATTTTTTGTGGATTTTTTTTATCTTTTAGTAAAGACCAAGGATTTTGTCACAATCCTTGAATGAATGTGTCACAGGAGTGTTAGAAGTCTCCTACGGAACCAACAAATAAGATTATAAAGGAAAAGTTTCTCAGGGAGCATAGAGAGGAAAATAATTGATAATTGCTTGAAGTCAGCTTGTACCCAATTTTTTCAGAATGAAGTACACAAATAACACTTGGCAGCACATAGGGTTAATCATTCAGAAGTATAAAAGAATATCATAATTGTATGTCTTATCATTTTATTTTTGCAGTTGTAAACTAGAAGCCAACCTTTGATGGCAAGTTCCTTGGCCTCTGCATAGTCCTTCGACATTTTCTTGAGCTCATCAACATCAAGTTCCTTACCCTACAACATTTGGAGCTTAAATTTAGCTCTTCGAAGTCAGAAGATGGATGTCACATTACATGCAGGTTAAAGCACAAGTAAATTTGGAGAAGCACTTTAGGAGGAAAATCCACGCTATCGGAAGAAAATTGTGAAAACAAGGTTAATTGTGGCCAAAAAGTGGGGCAGCCAAAACCTGCAGATCTTTCAATCCATATGAACCCACAGAAAATGTCTAGATTTAGTCTTTTAATTTTCATTACAGAGTTCCATTTGCCCAATCTATTAAAATAAAATTGTTATCAGCTGACCTCGAGATCCTATGAGTTAAAAATGCAATTAAGAAAGTCATTAACATTCATGTTTGACAAAATTCATATCTTCTAAAGCAGCCTCTCCGATTGTAGGAGTAAGGCTGTATACATTTGACCCTCCCTAGACTCTTTAGTAGGCAATAACCTTGTGCACTTGGGCTGCCCTTAAAGCAGGAATGAAAAGTTGGGTCTGGATTGGAGCCAACTAAGTTGGGTAGGTGGCTTTGCTTTTCCAATTCGTTTAATTAATAGATTAGTTTAAGTTAGTTAATCAGCACTTATTGCCACTTTCATGGAAAGTTAATCGCAAACTGTACCTATCTTGTCTAGAGAAAAGGAACATGGTGAAAACTAGGTGGGTGAAAAGCACATACATGTTTTTTCTTATCTTCTATCAAACAAATTTGACCTAATCTTATCATAATTCTAATGGTAAGTAGTAAATAATATCAAAAAATAAGGAAATTTAGTCAAAGGCATGAGTACTGCAATAATTTATTTATCAGAAAAAGGAAAAAAAGACACCAGTACTGTAATTATGATAATTACACAACAAACACATCTATGTCTCATATTTTCTTGAATTATTTTGAAAATTCTTCTCAAATTTTGTTATCACCAGTCACTCACCACTGCTACCCAATAATTCTCCTTGATTTTTTTATGAACAGTTACAATTATCAAGAAACCCAAACACCCAGAAATTACATGCTGATTTTAGAAACATATCAACATGTTTCACCATTTGATGTCTCTTTAAGTGAATTCCATGCAGATGGGTATGTATCCTGAATGTCCACCCTATGAGTGCCATAAACTTCCTTCTCATATTTTTCTTATAAGAGGTAATGAAACTTACCAAATCCATGTGAATGAAGTGCTTCAATCCGAGAATTTGCAAATAACCTATTCATTCAAAAGGAAGGCAGCAGAGATCACGTGATAGGGTGGCTAATATGTCAAGTGAAAATTAAACAGAAAACAAACTGGGGGTTGGGAATATACTTTTTGTATGCAACTTGAATGCGGGCATTCTGTATATCTGTGAGTTCATTTACCCTCTCTGTTACAGAGCCTTCATTTATGTCAACAAAGCCAAACAGGAAGATGTTCCGTTCCAACATCTTTTTTACCAAAGCGGATACCACTTTCATGCCTTTTCCTTTTGCATCAACAACAAGGTTCTTGAGCCCCTTCAGTTCTCCTGTCAAATGGGAAACAAAACTATAGTTAAAAGAAGGAAGAAACTAAGAAAACAGGAAGATAACACTGACAGAAGCAATAGTCATAAAACCACATTCTAGCCTTCATGATCTTATCACTAGTCATTCTCATTGAGAAACCGAAGTATGCTCACAACCAAAAAAAGTTTAAAGAGGAAAAAAATGAAAGAAGCTCAGAGTCTTTCTTAAGAGGGCCAGGAGTTAAGCATGTACACTTTGATTAACTCTAATGTTTCACAAATGTTTTAGACCTTTCTTTTTTTGATAAGTTAAATGCTTTAGACTATTATATTAGGATTGTAGATCAATTTCATTAGAATCAAGGAACGTCCACCATCTTTTATCCATTAATTTTTAAGCATAAGAATTGTCTTTTGTGTGTTTGTGCAAGTGCTATTATTTTTCCTAGTAATTAGATTATTTTTTCTATTTTTGTGATCAATAGTATGTTTCATTGGGCTTGTACATGTTTACTAATTTTTTAATCATAATTCTTAAACAAGAAGTAGGTGCATGGCATATGCCATCAGCTTGTATGTATTTATCCCTATTTGTTAGACATGAAATAATGGTTGTCCATTGGACACATAATTGTGTTTTGATAAATTGTTTTAATTAAAAATAGAGCAGGACAGTGAGACAAGCCGATCCCAAATAGTTGGGATAAGGCTTTATTAAGTTGATTTGAATTTTTGTTCAGTTTAACTTCCAAAAGTAATAATCCCCAAGGAAAGAAAAGAGGTGATACAACTCTATCCCACATCCGTGGGCAAGACGAGTTTGATTAGCATATAAGACATCACAAGTCTTACTACTATTAACTTGGCTGAAGTATCTTGATTCAAGTGGTTGGACCATTTCTTCAAGTTATTGGGACAACAAGCTTGGGTGTTATAAATGGTATCAGAGTAGACCATGAACCCATAACGGGCGTTGTGAGGGTATGGTACTCTACCTGTGGCCATAAAGGGACACATAGGGTAGGACCGTAGGAGTGTGGTGGATCTTTGGGGAGGTTGGACCATAGGGGGGAGCAAAGTTGCGTCCTACAACTACCAGCCAAAGAAAAAGTTATTGGGTCTTGTGGGCCATATTATGCGACGAGGACGTTGTAGAATTAAAGGGGAGAGATTATGATATCTTTATCCCACATCAGTGGGGTGAGAAAAGTTTGATTGGCACAAGTATTGCTACTAATAACATGACTTAAGCATTTTAGGCCATGTGATTAGGCCCATTTCTTCAAGTTATTAGTTGCTTGGGGCGTTAAAAAAGGTACACAAAAAAATGGGATGTAAGTCAAGATACCTGGAGCACAGGTCATCACACACACACACACACACACACATATATATAGAGAGAGAAAGAGACAACTAAGTTAAGATACTTGGTGGTTGCCATCCTATGAATACGGACAGGGACAACCTAACACTTATGGTTATAAACAGTATGGATCATACTATGATTTATAACTCGTTCAGATAAGAGTAAGTACAGGTATTCATAACCATATAGTCTTGGATTAGATGGATATCCCATAACTTACAATCACATATGGTAGTCCAAGTGGAGTTCCTAAATTCAATTAGCCATGAACTTTATGTGTATGTAATTTATTTCGATATGCATGCAATAGTTTGATTCTTACTTTATTTATGTTGATGCTAGTTAATTTTATTATATTAAAATGATTGGCCTCCTTTATATTCTCAGCATAAAATAATACCACCAACTGTTAGCTTAAGTGGAATCTCCTACCACTCCCAAAGGGGGAGGTGCAGGGTTCAAGTCCTAGTTGGGACATAGGTGTGTGCGTATTACCTCTCAAAAAGAAAAGGAATATTCTTAGCATACAATGCACATTTTTATAATACCATACAATTCAAATATATATTTTAATTGCAATGTTTTGATTCAAAATGATCATTAACATCTTTACTAACACTTCTAAAAATTTCATTAAAAATATCTATAATTTGACATTAATATGCAACTTTAAAAAAAAAAAAATTGTGATATTGATACTTGATTGCAATATAGATATGTGTGTGTGGGTGTGTGTGTTGGGGGGGGGGGGGTGGGTGGGTTGGAGGTGGAGGTGGAGGTGTATTTAGGCTTTCAATATATTCCTTTTTATTGATATTTTATTCCTTGATGTAAACATAAAATCAAATATTTCAACACAACCTACAAGTTTAGTGCTTAGCTAGTTCAAGTATCCTTCAGAGGCAACTCAATGTAGAGATAAAGTAACCTACAAATAGGTACCTACATTACATGGACTCTTGTATATGCATTGAAGTACCTATGTAAGACACCCGACACATGCACATGAGTATGGGATATGTGTCTGACATGTCTAGTTGGGTATGCACCCAACAATGTGTTCGGTCCCCTAATTCAAGTTTACTATACAATTTATGTAAAACTCTCTTATTAATGATAATAAGAGATCCTTTAGTTGCATGGTTGCTTCAAAATGAATGAAGTGCCCATATTGAACACTATATTACATACGTACACCCATTTCATTTTAGAACTAAGAAGAAAATTAAATATATATATATATATATAAATATTGTTGTGTCCATGTGTTCTTGTTTTTGGGGATATGGTATGTTTGGTGCTCAGACACATACCTACACCCAACACACGTACCCAACTTCATTTAACAAAGACAGGTACATACAGGGCTTAAGTCAATTAACCATCTATCAACTCTAAATTGGATTAAAACATTGCAATCAATTTATTTAAGTATGCTACCAAAAATAATTAAGCTTTGGTATCAATTAAAAAAAGAAACTAGAGTCCTCGCCACTTGATATATATTCTTTAAAAGGTCATCATGTCTAAACCATAGATTAAGTTTGTTTCACAGTTTATAGAGAGTTTAATCATGTAATTTGTTAGCCAATGAGCAGCTCCGAGATTCATGAGTGACAAAATTTACCTTCATGAAGTTGACCTTCCTAGAGCTATTAAAGGTAACATTCACCTGGTTAGGACAAGTTATACTTGTATTCTCCCTAACTAGAACCCAGTTATGATTGCAAGAGTATTCTCATTAGTTAAGGCCCTCTCCTCATTTTGTAGCCTACTTAGTCATGCTTAGCTTTTCAAAGTTCAGGCTTTCATGTTCCCTACTGTCTTTGTACTTATTTTTCTTAAATCAATACACAGGTAGGGTCCATGCCAAGCTCCCCTCCTACTTTGGAGGTTTTCCTTAAAAAAATATTACAATATATCATACTCTTTGCAGTTTCATTTGAGTGCCTTTGAAATAACCTTCAAAAAGCCTATCCAAGAAGATTTACTCATGTCCCATAAAGACTATTAATTCCTTAAGTCAAGAGTGAGTAGAAGGTGCTAAAATTGCAAGAGGAAGGGCAAAAAGGTAGCATTGGAGGCAATGAGAAAGACATGCTTATGATTTAATAGAGAAATAGCCATAGGTTGGGCCAAACAACAGAAGATGATTCATATAACCACTCTAACTAAGTGGTATAAGGTTCCATGAGTTATCTTGAACAAAGCATACAAAGTTTCAAATTTAAATTCGCATCAGCAAAACTAGACATGTAAACCCAAAGGCAAACAGTTATCACCCATGAAGTATGGACACGAATACAAGATATAGATACAACACTGATACAAAAACACTAATACTGACAAATATATATATTTTTTAAAGAAGCATATGGATACATCAAGGATACAACAATATATGTGTTTTATAAATATATTAAAAAAAATCATTTGATGTGATACATTGGACATATTATGACAAACAAAATTTTTATAAATTTATTTGATATTTAAGTTCCTAACTTTTTATCGGTAATTCCTAAGTTATAGTATTAGAATTCACGTGAGAAAAATGAGGCTATGTTGCATGGATATGGACTTGAGATCAAATCCAACATGATCTCCCTCAATTATATCTCAAATCTTATTCTTTATGAAATAATCCAAATATTTAAAACTTGTCATTTTTTTTTAATTCATATGCTACAAGTAGAAATATCGCACCTCAATGTTTATGTGTTACGAATTAAAAATCTTATGTTCAACTCATGGCATGGGTCCAAAAAGTATTGGATACGACTGTGATTATTCGAGAAGTATCAGTATCTGATATAGACACAGCACCAATACATGACCTTATAGAAGTATTCTAACTTTATCACCACTACATAAACATATAATTTCAACAACTCCAACATCTGAATTTAAACTCCACAATGTGCATCACAACTTCACAAGCCCCCTTAAACAAATAAGACATAACTTAATAATCTTGCAATTAAAAGATAAAGATCATCATATTCATCAAACTAATAAGACCATTAAGAATATGTCCCAAGAAAGGGTGCAATCGTACCAAGAGATAAATAAATCTTGAAAGGAGGTTTGAATGGTTGAGTCTCATAAAGGCAGTAAAGGCAATAGAGTCCACCCAGTCTATGTGATAGAGAAGTAGTAGAGACCATATAACCTGCATAAGAATATATATAAATATTGTAGCGTGGATAAAACATAAAAAGTACCATTGAATAGGCAACTTTCGAGTTCGACCTTAAGCTTATACATGTATATATATATATATATATATATTATTTGTAATTATTGCAGAGAGTATATAGATTTAGTATCTTTAAAGTTAATATAATGGCTCTCAATTTGGTATGTTTGGTAATGCTACACAGAGAAACTAATCATCAGTGGCATGTAGATCACTCAGCAATAAAAGCAACTCTACAAGCGATGAAAGACTATAAGCTATCAGCAACTACACATAAAACTTAATTCAAGGAATGAATCGAAGTAAAAAAAGGACTTCAGAAGTAAAATAGATGAAACAGGTCAGATGAATAATCAATGTGGACACAATAAGAAAATTCTGGTGACAAAGGGTAAGGAAACCAAATAAAAAATGACATTGGCACGAGTGCTCAAAAGTTGAATTAGAATATCAAGAAGTTGGCAAGTTTTAGTAAATAGTATCTTTTAGAGAGTTGAAATTTTCTAGTCATATAGTCATAAAAACAGGTTTCAAAAAAGCAAACAATTGTAAACTTTGTCATTTACTAAGAAGCATTATTACTGACACGAATGCGGACACGCCACCATGGAATTTTTCAAAAAGTAGGACACACATTTTGAATAATATGTATTTATTTTTATATCTTACTAAAAATAATTGTATATAATCAGTACCGGCTCTAGCATAAAGCAAGAAAAGCAATTACTTTAGACCCCACTTGTAGAGAAGGACCCAAATTTTGTACAACTCCATAGTATAATTTAAGAGTCTAAAGCTCATAAAAACTTTAAATAACAAGCCTCATAAATGTCTAAGTCCAAGAAAAAAGAAAATTCTAAATCTGACCAATTATATCTTGTAACAAAAATACAAAACCAAAAAAAGTTGAACGTCATGTAGAAACCGAATCAACAAATGATTTTTTCAGCCAAGACATCAACCTATTTATCATGTTTCTCTCTCTCTCTGTTATTCCTCTCTTTCTTTCTCTTTCTCTTCCAATCTCCTTGATTGAGCATCATATAACATTCTTTGAGTTTCTTTTTTTTTAGCATCATATAATAAATTGTGAGGACTATTTGTTCAAAAAAAAAATTACAACCACCAAGAGAGAGGAAAATCAAACTATCAATTTCAATTTTTTTCAATTGAGCTAAGTTCATCATTTTTATTTTTTTTCGTACATCATTTATCTTATTTGAATTAAAAAATTGAATAATCCTAACATAAATGCATTTTTTGTATTACTTATTTATAATTTTTGTAAATGATTAATTCTATTAAAATTAGTGGGGGTCCTATCTATTACGTACTATGACTATATATATATATATACACACACACACACACACATATATATTCAATGAAAAACCCAACGAGGTGTAGTATGAAAGAACATACCAATTGAATGGGCGTACAGCGATTGCATAAAGAAAGCCAAATTCGTAGAAGGACTAGCCTCAAAAATGAAGGAAAACTTTTTAGAAAGCCATACTCTCTTCATATCAGCCAAAGTTGTTGATTCAACCTATGAGTTAACAAGTTCCATAAGAATTAAACTATGCAGAGAAATGAGATAGAACCATCTCCATTCAATAATTACAAGTAAAGAAGAAAATGCCAGGACAACTATTTAAGTAATACCTCCGCAAATTCATTTATAAGTTCATCAATGTCCAGCTTGAATGGTTTGAGATCCATTGCATTAGAGATTCTTCTACTCAATTACAGACAGGTAGAAATTTTCTTGATCACTGTCACGACTATTATTCCAGGTACAAAAAGAAAAGCTGAGAATTAAAATAGGAGAAATTATAGATGTAAAATGTATGATAAATATACAAAACACAATGACAAATAATTTTCTTGATATCCATATAATTTCAAGTGAAGGCTCTAATGTATACACATATAGACAAGTTGAAGAAATTCGCATTTTGATTGCTTGGAACTGGGGTTTATGATCTGTAATTGATGGCTCCAACTTCCAATTACACTGTTTGGTTGATTAATATACTAGTGAATTCAGAAATTATAACTAACTACCCTAGACCCAAATCCACAAAAACAATTTACAAACAAGAGCAAGAACTTTGCATTCCACAGCATCTACAATGTCCCAAAACCTGATACTACATAACCAAAAACAGCCTCACAACTTACCAACAAAGAATCTGTTGAACAAAGTGAAAAAAATAAATAAATAAATAAAGTAGGCAATCAAAATTGTTATAAAAAAAAAAATCCCAAAAAACTTTTCTTAAGCCTTCGTGAAAAGAAACAACTTGAAAAGAGACTAAGACAAAAAAATATTTACCTTCAACTAGATGTTGCCAAATATTGCACAATTGGAATAAATGCACCACCAATAATTGTCTCAAGTCTGAACCTTGACATATCAGTTCAATCTTGGGCTTCAAACCAAATCTAAAGAAAATATCAGATGAATAAAAAAAAACCCAAATTACTATGATCGGGAAAACCACCACCTTTAATACAAAATCAATAACAGTACACATCACCCTTCCTTTGTAAAACTAATGAACAATTATATAAATAAACGATCTACAAAACTGCATGCAATCGTACACAAACCTTCACTTCGAATAAGACAACCCAAAACAAAGACTGAATCGGAAAGAAAAAAAAAAGACGGCGAAAAAAAACTAGGGATAGGTTTAGGGTTACGGTTATTACGTGTACCACCGTTGGTTCCATTCCTTTGTTTGGTTGTAATAGAAAGAATGGAATAGGGTTTTCATATATATATATATATATATATATATATGTGTGTGTGTGTGTGTGTGTGTGTCTGTGTGTCTGTGTGTCTGTGTGTTTAACATATATAAATATACACACGGATTCATGAAATCATATTATAGGATTTATATATTATACAGAGAGACAGAGAGAGCATCAAATCATATTATGGGGTTTATACTAAACCCACAACAATTAAACAAATTAAATCAAAATTCTAATCAAACAAAACCCTAGTGTTCTACAGTTAAATCAAACAAAACTTTGATTGAAAATCGGTGGATAGAAAACTTACTACTTTCTTCCAAATTCTGTCAATGCAAAGGCTTTGGAGGCCATAGATGAAACTATTGCAACAACAGTTGGCTTTGATTGAAAATCAGTGAAGGAATGAATGGCAAGCAGAACCATTGTTGCGGAGGAAATTGGTTGTTGTCGTTGTCAGAAGATTGCTCGGAGAATCCTCGAAGATTGCTCGGAGAATCCTCGGTCATTAATTCCGACCACCTCTGTTATCTTTATTGTTGGTAGGGTTTCTATTGTTAGAGAGATTGAAGAAACGAACAAAAACTGGGGAGGGAAGGAGCTTGATCATGCGACTGATGTTATCCCAGTGTTTTCCTCGCTTTTTTTTTTCGGATTCCCTTGGAATGAACTTCATTCCATAGGGGACAGAAAGGAATGCATATTCCCGCTACAGGGGATTTAGTCATTCCAGCTTAACATTATGTTTGGATGAAAAAAAAATTAGAAGAAGAAACTTATATCATATCTATTTTATAAATTAAGAAAAAAAAAATGGAAAAAGAGCTTATATTATATTTATTTTAAAAATTAAGAGAGAAGGAGAATGAGAGTTTAACCATTATTTGAGTAATTTTGTTATTCCTCTAAAATAGAAGAATATTGAAAGAAAAAAAACAAAGATTTAATAAATTTTTTAAAATACTAATATTATTTTTAAAATTATAAAAATCAAAATAAAAGAATTATAATAGTAAAAGAGTATAATAATAAAATAATATAAAATTTTTTCTTTTCCTTTTTTTCATTTATCATTCTCAAACAAGATGAAAGTATTATATTAATTTTTTCTCTTCTTTTATTTTATTAGTTATCCAAATATAAAAGAGTGATTATCTTTTTCTTTCTTTTTTGTTCTCTTTCTTATAATTAATATTTTTCTCTTATTTCTTTTTTTCTCCTATTTATTCAAACGAACGGTAAAGAAACTACAAATGTAATAGTTTAATAAAATAAAAAAGCCTGTTCCATTCCTCCCCCCTTACCAAACGAAAGGTAGAATTGGGCATGACGAAAATAAAAAATAAAAAATAAATTACACAAACTTTCTGTGAGTTTCCCAATTTACACTTTAACTCTCTTATAGTCTGTTTCGATTGGAGGGATTTTGAGGGAAAAAAAAAAAAGAAATGTTATTTTTTATTTGGTTTAAAATTAATAAATAAAATGAAAGAAGAGGATAAGTCTCTTAATTTTTAATTTGTTTTTTTTCAAATAGAAATAAAAGAAAACGAAAGAGTTTTAAATTTTTTTTTTAATTTTAAAATTATAAATAAAAAAAATAAAAAAGACACATCTATCTCAATGTATAATAATAAAAAAGTATATATATATATATATATTTTTTTTTTTTTCTTTATTTTTTTTGTTGTTCTCTTTATTGTTGATAAGCAAAATAAAAAGATTACATTCTCATTTCATTCATTTGTTATGCAAGCACCAAAAAGAGATTAAATTCTTTTTTTTTTTTTTTTGTAAGTTTGTAAGTTTCGATCTTTGAGTTAACCAAATTTTGGACCCAAGCTCTCCATAGAAACCCCACACTCAAAATCCTTTTGATAATGTAATAAGACATCTTGAATCCTTTCATTAATGTACAAATTTGGCTCCATCATCATTTATGAGACTATGACCAACATCTTTATTTGTTTTTATTTTAAAATTCCACAACTTCCCCAACAACTCAAGACTATGACCAGGTAGGTTGAATGATACATAAGGATTTACAAATTTGGAGAAGATGTCGCGTGGCTAATTGGAGGAGAGACGGAATTTAGAGCAAAAAAAGTCTTCAGCTTCGTTTGGATTGTAATTCAGAAATAATTTTTAAAATATTTTTTTAAAATATATTCAAAATTTTGTAATTAATTTTTTAAAAATTATAAAAATATATTTAAATACGATAATTTAAATTTAAAAAAATTAAAAAAAATTTTAAAATGCGTATTTTACTTTTTGAAATTAAAAAACTGTTTTTTAAAATATAAACAAACAAAGCCGAATACTCTCCTTGTTGGAAGGACAAAATGGAAACATGATAAATTATCTAAAAGGTAAAAAGTCATATATTAAAATTAGTTGACATCAGTTTATTAAAAAATAAAATAACCAATCGTCCTACATCTCAAATTAGAAACGGGTGTGAATTTTACAATAATAGGATATATTTATAAGAGACTTAAAGTTAATTAACTCTCACACCAACCAATTTTAAAACATGACTTATTAAAAAAATCATTTTCAGTCATTATTTGGTAAATGGGAAGGGGACAAAATTCTCATTCATCGTCTTATGGCCATTATTTTTCAAAACCCATATCTTATCATCCCTTCGATCATTATCGTGATTAATCGCTGCCCCATTCCTGTCCACTAGAAATGACCACCACTGCCATATTTGATCGATGCCAAACTAGCAAAACCAAAGGATTCATTTGTGTGTTATTCAAGCATAAGAAGCATATTAACAGGGTGTCAATTTTTGACATGACACGACAATACGACTCGAATACGACACGAAATTAATAGATTTGGATTTAGTATAAATAGGTTTGGGTCATAAACGGATTGACATGTATAACACGATTAACAAATATGTCAAATTTAGATTTTAGTAGTGTTAACCTGTTTAACACGATTTAACACGTTTAATTATAAAAAAATATCATGAGTTAAGATAATTCGTCTCATATTGAAAGTTTATCAAGGTTTTGAAATTTTTATTTATAAAATAGGTTTCTACTTTTGATTTAGTATATGTTCAAAGGTTACTAAATATGAAAATTATCTATACATATTGAAAGATAGGTAAATTTTTTATTTAAAAAATAAAAAATTAAAATAAACGGGTTAAGTGTGTCGACACGTGTAACCTGTTTAATAAATAGATTAGGGTTTGAGTTTTGAAACTTTGACACTAATTAGTTAATAGCAGTCAGGTTAGGGTTAACACTATTTTTAAATATGTATACCTTGACACGATTCGAACACACGATAATACGAATTGACACTCCTGAAACAAACATATGAAGCATGGCCAAGTGGAATTGGCAGGGGACAACCAAAGTAGAAAAGTCAATAGCTATGATTCATCTAGATTCAGTGAAATAAGGGATTGGATTTTCCAAATCTAATCTAGCAAGGACAATGTTAGAGAGGAGACGAAACAGATACAGAGGAGTTCCGTGAGATTTCCATGTGAGAGAAATTGTTTGTTGCTTCATTTTTTTTTTTTATTTTATTCATCATCTGCCTCAATAACAATGGTCGTCTCATCAACTTGGTGAATATTGATTGGGCCCATGGTCATCACTTGAATAACAGAGAATGGCTTTTACCATTAACGAGGTATGGATTTTCATGGCAACTCAAGCTACTGCATAATCGCAAGCCCTTTTAAACAACAATTTTTCTTTTAATAAGATTTTTGATGTTGTACATGGTGAAGTTTTCACTGTCTTAGATTTAGTGAATTTGACAGTTTCAACGACAGTATAATTTTACAGTTTTAGAGCCTGTGCAAAATTCAATCAATGTGGTAAGGGTGAACTGAAGATTGTGTGGTAGGAGCACGGTTTAAGATTGATTTTCTATTTGTTGAATACCATACATAGGGGGCCGTGATGATGAGATCTGCACTAGTCTCCCTGAAATTTAGGTCATATGCATGAGTTCAAAGGACCCTGCCGTAAAATGGTTCTCCGTTACCAAAAAGAAAAAAAAAATTCAATCAATTTACTTCAAATATTGAGTTCTTTTTTTTTTTGTGACAATTTTTAATACATTGAAAGTTTTTTCGACAAGCCAAAATGTGGGTCAAAAGCTGAATAAAATAAGTAAAAAGTAAGTCTTTTATCTGTTTTTATGAAATAGTAAAATTTTATTGTCTCATTGGTTAAAATTTTACGATTCCAGAACTCATTTTTGTCTTTTAAATTTTTATATAAAATATAAATCTTATTTAATAGATTTCAATTTTTAGAACTAAATATATAAATCTTATTGAAAATAAATTTATATTTTATTAGTTATATAATTTTAAAATTTTGATTTTTTCTCTCTAAAACATGGACACTGTTCATGAATTTAATTTCACTTGTTTAGAATAAAATATTGTATGAGTATTTTAATTCCAAAATTATTGAAGGATTTATAGAATTAATGTGTTTGATATCGATGATAATTATAATTTTTTTTTATGAAATAACTTTAAATTTCATATCAAAATATATATATATATATATATATATATAAAAGAATATAAATGGAGTCACGGATTTGGGGATCTAAAAATAGGCTATTGCAGAGCTATTTACACAAAAGAAAAAAAACAGAAGGAAAAAAAGCCTACTGACACTTTATTTTCACTTTTCCGTGCTCGTTTCTCGCGTGTCAGCAGTAATGTCACTCACAATTAGGAGCGCGCATGGGATAAAACCTAAAATAAATTGATATTTTCGCGCTTGTCCAAAGCACCCAGCCCAAAAATCACCTTGTGCAATTATTAGGGTTCATATATTGTATATTAAGCACAGAGAATCTCGGCGAAGCATCACTCGAAAAGGGAGAGAAAAAAAAAATGGGGTCGAGAGAGAAGGATCAGACGACGCCGCATCAGCCTCTCCTGAGTAGCCTCGTGGTACGGCCCACCGACAGCGGTGGCGGGGGTGGAGGTGGAGGAGGAGCGGGCGGTGGTAGCGATTACGAACCTGGTGAGGTTCGTCGCGATCCGCCTCCGTATTCTCGCTCTGACCGATTCTCCGATAACCCTGGTTTGTCTCTGCTTTCATATTTTATTTTATTGTTATAATTATTTCCAACTTTCGAATCATTTGCGAACCCTAAGGCTGTTTTTGATTTTCTGTATGTCAGAATTCTCAAACCCTAATTGTTAATTTAAGATTTCTTATCAACTTGATGATGCTTTGTTTATTCACTTGTTTCTTTTGTGTGTATATTTATGTCCAACGTACATGCGCACTAATTTATTTATTTTTTGTATGATGTTTATACGATAGCTTTAAGTACGTCAAATTTATTATTCAAAAATCCCAGGTTTAATTAAAAATGGAACTTCTGATCTGTTTGATGGATGATGATGATGTTGATGAAATCACTTTTGTTGATTTCCTCCTGTGTGGCAGCTACCATGGTGTCCTTTTTGTTAGAAGGACGAGACTCTTTCTGTAAAATTTCAGCTGGTGACATATTAGCTGCGTTCTGGTGAAATTTCAGTTTATATATGTATCATGTGTGCATGTCCACCAAAATTACTTGTTTATAGTCTAAATTTCCTGAATTTTTCTTTTTCTCCTGTTTATTGTAGAGGTGGTTATAGCATTTCTTTCTGTTTTTGTACAGTTCATGACTATGTATTGCAATATAATCGAATTTTGTTATGACCGTTCCTTGCATGAATTTGGAAGTCCGATTAATGTGAAATAGAATACAGTCCAAGTATCTATCCAACTCAACTCAACTTAACTCAACTCAACACAACATTGTCTTATCCCAATTACGTGGGGTCCGCTACATGAAGCATTCTCGCTATTCTTTTATATTTAAGGTCATTCCAAGTATCTATCCACTGTACAATTAATGGAATTGTAAGCCGTTGGGGTGGTTGATATATATATATATAACAAATGGGGAAATGACTTTATAAGTTGTCTTAGATGGTATGGCTTTTTGCTATTGTGGGCCTGCTATTAATTACAGCCTTGTTTGCTGTGTTTTTTTCAGTATCTGGCTTCTTGCTTGTAAAAAGTTTTTTTTTTTCTTTGTTGTTTTGTGATTTGTTTTATTTGGTTCATATTCTTATTTAAGTTTAAGGAAACCCCACATGCACGAAACTTGAGTTATCAAAACATAGTGTGAGAGCTTGAGAGTGCCGGTTTGAAGTTTTCTTAGAGTTCAAGTGTTTGTAGAGTGCATATCAACTTATTTATCATGCATTTTATTTTTCATATTTACTTATTTATGTATGTATACTTTTGTGCATATTTAAGAATATCTAATACTTAAAAAAAAAAAAAACATTGAAAGTGAAATAACAAAAAAAAAAAAGATGCAGTCTAAGGGCTGTAGGAAGATTCAGAACAATGGTTGAGGATCTTCTTTGTCGTTTGGGTGTGTTTGAGCCTTCGAAGTTTTTGGACAGTTTGAACCTGATTTCACATTTCCATGATTTGAATTCTTAAATTTAACTCAGATACATGGGCTGACTAATATATGCAGATTTCTATTCGATTTGGCAATTAGGAAACTTAGCCCCAAACGTGATTTTTTAGGATTTTCGTTTTCTTTTGCAACCTTTTGATCAGTACATTAACATGTAGATCACAGCCCAGGGATAGGCTCATGCTAGTGATGAAATTAAGCATGTTCAAATGTTTCCTGGGCATTGGAACCCCATTATGTGTATGAATAATATTGTGTGTAATTTCAGTATTTTAAATGGCTATTTTGTTATTTTGTTTACATCATCATAAAGAATTGTAAAAATTTGAACTAGCGCATTTCTTAAATCTTAGAAGTGATCCTAATTCATTGGCTATGGAGTATGGTTGCTCCACTTTCTTTAGTGGCCTTATTCCAAATGTTGGATTTGTCTGTTTGAACCCGATGCAAACAACATTGGACCCTTTTATGTTCTGCTGGCAGTCTGACCGAGCATTTTCTCTCCTGTCTGTCTCTATGTGCGGTGTGTGTGTGTGTGTGTGGGTAACTGATTATTGTGACTGAAAAGGTTGTTCCAAGTGTGGACTTTTGTCACTTTTTCATATCTTTTCAACTGACTAATGTTCTTATGTTATGTTGGAGTAAAGCGGTTTTAGTTTTTTATATACTGTTTCTGCTCACATCCTTCCTCATTATGCGATTTTTCTCTCCATATTTGCTTCCAGTTGAATTGTATGGGTGTTTTTTTATATGCCAGACAAATGAGAATATAATTTATTCTCTTTTCTGGTAATTTCTGTGACAGATGTATGGTCTCAGAACGTAGTATATTTATCAAATATAGTTTTACTGATATGTAAATGTTAGATATATTACAACACATGTTGTACAACTATGACCTGTTCTCTATGTCTTGTGCCCTGCCTTGTGTGTCGAGCATGTGGTTCTGCTACCGCTTATGAGTGTTGAATTGCGAATAAATTTTGCTATTGTGTTTTACAGCTGTGAATGTTGCCTCGTGCAAGAACTTGGGTCTTGATGAAGGCATGTTGGTGTGAGTGCTGGTATTGGATTGTGGTTTGGGGAATTGTTTTTTGGGTTTTGAATGGTAAAATATTAATGTGGAAAAATGTCATTAATGGGTATTCGTGCATGATTTATGAAGTCATGGGGTGCTTTATCGCATACCATAAGTGCATGCCTCTCATTTCATTGCCAAGCCATGGTTGGGTGTTTTTTGTTTGGAAATTGGAATGCTGTGGGAATGTTGACTTGGTTAGGCTTTTCAGTAAAAAGAACGGTGACTGGTGTAGTCTTAAATTTTCAGTAAAAGGAATGGCGACCTGCGCAGGCCTAGAATTGCTACTGAGCTTTTCATTTGTCTGCCAGCCACCAATGGTGCAGGTTGAGAAGAGTTGGAATACCTGCCATCATCAGATGATTAATTGGAGAATTATGCGGTTATTGTGGTAGCATTAATTGTTGTACACTACAGTAAGGTTGACTTACACTGAGTCCACTGTGTTAAGTTGGGAAATCCAGTAGTATTGTTGAGTGCTACAAAATACACATTTATGGATGCTGGCTTTTGTTTCATGGAAGACAATATTTGCTGGTGAAGGTTTTTGTTGTGGTTTGTGTTGGTTTCATTAATTTATGAAAAAATAAGGTGCTGGATTTTCAGGTAATTGATAATTTCTAGTTATTCATATCTTTATTTTTGGCTTCAAATTATCAATGAGCCAATGGTTATGGTGGAGTTATCTAAAATGTACTACCTTTGGATGGATGGTTAAATAGAGTTCAATTGGGTGGTCAAGAAGTTCTTCAAGATGCTGCTACTTTGTCAGTGTTACTACAGTGGATGCACAAACACGTGGAAGTTTGGGAGCTTGTGTCATGTTGTCTAGCTTCTGCTGAGTTTTGTAGGTTTTTGTTAAGATGTTTTTGTTCACTGGGTGGTGAACATCACTCTGGATTTTGTACACTTTCAGGCAACCATTTTTCTTGGATTTTCAGCACCTAATAATTCTGCTGTTTCCTAGTTAAATGGCATCTCGACTAACAGAAAATAATGAGGAATAACTCTGGGATTGGGTTTGCTGTTGAGTTTTGGCAAATACTCGTCTGAGTGATTCTGTGCACAATATGGCTTGGGTGGACAGTTATTTAACTTTTGGGGTGTCCGCTTGAAATCTCTCCTCAAAAATGTTGTGATCCTTTGTGAAAGGAAGCAGATAAATGGATTGCGCGTGAGTTTTTGGATCATTTTGTTATAAACACTCGAGCGAGGTTTGGCAGTTTGTTCCCTGTAGGTTTGGGTGTTTTCGTCTTGCTGCTGCTGTCCCCAGGCACATTTAGACCTGAAGGTTTTGGAATGAGTTTTCGCTGGATTCTTATTGTTGCAGCTGTGTTCTTATTTATTAGACACCTATGCACCTTTTAGTTATCTGGCTATCTGCAGGTGGCAGATATGGATGAGTTCTTCTACTAAGTACCGCCAAGATACTTGATTAAGTCTTGATTATTCCCGATTAGTATTTTTGGGTCAGTAATTTCAGGTCTTTAGGTTAATTTTTTAAAGCGTGTAATGTTTCACAATTTAGATGGATGTGGCACTCAAATTTAGGAATGCTGGGCTTGTTTCGTACTCAAGGATTGTGACCATTTGTCGTGTGTGGTATGGATCTCATGATTTAACTTGTTCATTGCTCCTCTTATATATACTGGTAATGTGGGCTAACTGCTTGAGAAGAAACAGTGAGGACTGTCATTGGGCGAGTTTCATAATCTCTTCAATGCTAATGTCTTGTCTATATTCCTCATGACAAGGAGACACCTTCTTGGACTTAGCTGAGTTTGTCATGTTACGTTGGTTTTTTCATGGGCCACAGACCATTGGCTATCTTATGGACATTATGCCTAATATTTTTTCCTTTTGTGGTTGGGGTTGCTTATCTTTGGACTTTTACTGGTTTTTCTTTTCAGGATATAGAATTCGTGCAGGTTCTGGTTCTCCAGTGCGCCGCAGGAATGCAGATCATCGTTACAGTCCTGATTTTGATCATTCGGATGGCCCGCCACGCAGTCGTGGATTTGGCAATGGGAGGGATCCTGTTAGATATCGAGACTATTCGCCCCCTTATGGTCGTGGGAGGGCTGGTGGCAGGTTTATTGGTGGAGGTCTTGATGGGCCTGGATTTGGTCCTGGGGCATTCAGAGGCGAAGGTGTTCCTAGGAATAATCCTAATGTGCATCCAAGAGAAGGAGATTGGATATGCCCAGACCCATCGTAAGTCCATATTTTCCCATTTTTTATTAATTTCATCATACGTGCAACATTCTCTTGATTTTTAGTGCCCAGGTTTTCTTAAGTTAGTATGCCTCTCTTACCCTTAATTCTTTGAATTGGCACATTGCAGTTAAATCTTTACCCCCCTTGCTATCAGAAAATTTGAACTGCAGATCCATGACACACCCATCTATTTAGTTGACACAATAGAATTGTGGACTAGTGAAGCACTTGATTTACTCTGTTGAACAGCTACCTTACTGTTGTGTTTTTAATTCTATTCATGTCAGAAGAGTGTGTCACATGTACATTTGAATGACTCCCAATTTGAAACTTCTGCAAGAAAGTGGGATCACCATTGGACCATTTTGCCGTTCAAATCATACTTTGTTGCATACTGTGAGTCCAATTTTGGTTCATTTTGTTTTTGTTAAGAGTATTTATTTTATTTAGTTTCTAAGGGTATTATTGTATTTTTTTCCCATTTTAATTTAAATATACAGGGTGCAAGGGTAGTAGATGGGATTTTATGCCTAAACCTTTTCTACTAATTTCTCTCTGTCTGCTCTTCTCCTTTCTTTACCTTTACCTTTAACCTTAAATTTGATACGATAAAATTTTATTATTTCTACAAGTCTTTTTTTTTTTTTTTTGATCGGTCAACTATTCCTACACGTTTATTTAGTTGCATGTGCAGTGTCCAATAATAGAACACAAATTCATGTGGACATGCACATGTTGGCAATCTGAATTCTTAAAAATGCAGCATTCGCTTCTGCTTCTGCTTCTGCTTTTGCACTTGCTAAATAGATAGCGGTCTAGCTATTCGAGTCTGTTGAGAAATAGACAGATATTGGGTTTGGGTGATATGATTGAACATTATGTAATTTTTAGGGTTGTTTATAATGGTATGACATCGAAATCTTATTTTATTCTTAGGGGTTATTTATGATTGTATGACATAGTCGTGTTGTTTCAATTTAATGGTTTAGTGGGGAGATATTGAGGAACATATTGGAGAGTATTGATTCATGACTAGTGTGTGATTAAAGTGATGTGTAATAATGGGTTGCTGATTGCCTTTGAGCTTTCATTAATCATTATGTATTTCATTTTTTTTCCTGGATTCTGTTGATGTGAATAGTTGTCTAGAATTTAGGAATTTATTAAAAGCTTAATGCCATTTTTTTCTTGCAGTGAGAAAAAGCCATTTGTTTTGTAAAAGACCCCCCCCCCCCCCCCCCCCGGCTTCACACACTGACAGAAGCACTTGTTTAATGGATTTTATTAGGGAAAAAATGACATAGATACATCTTTTTGATTGGATAGAGTTGGTGGTTCGTAACCGATAATATATAAGTAGGGATAAAATTCATTCTGGAGTGATTTTTTGCTTTTGTTGAGCTTTCATTCCTCCAAATGTTTTTCATTAATGTATTAGAGCTTTACTAGGAATTGACTCTCTGCTCAAACTAATTGAATATAATTGTGAATCTGGACAATTTGAGCTTCAGGGTGTTGTGCCTTGACCTTCTTACTGAGAGGGTATGTGTGTCCTGTTTTAGGAATTTTTCCCTTCTTCTTTGGTAAGTGGTTTTCTTCTTTTAATGGGGATGTTTATGTCAAAATAACATTTTGGTAATATTTTTCTTGTAAGAGTTCTAATTTTAATCTCTTAATCTCTTAATCTCTCTCTCTCTCTCTCTCTCTCTCTCTCTCTCTCTCTTTTCTACTTGCTTTTGTGCGGGATCTCGTAGTGCTCTCTTCCTTTATGTCTCATTCAGTCTTTACCATGCATCAGATGTAACAACTTGAACTTTGCAAGGCGGGAGAATTGTAACAACTGCAACAGGTTTCGTTATGCACCTGGAAAGAGTCCACGGAGGGGATATGCTGGCCCACCACCTCCACATGTGCCACCTCGACGCTTCCCTGGTCCTCCAGTGGATCGTTCTCCAGCCAGGCCCATGAATGGCTATAGGTCCCCCCCTCGTGGCTGGGCCAGAGACAATCCTCGAGATTTTGGGGCTGGTGGTCCTCCACATCCAAGGCATGAAGGGAGGTTTCCCGATCACCATGTGCGCAGAGATCGACCAGATTATCCTGAAGTTGACTACAGGGAGAGGAACAAGTTTGATAGACCTATACCACTGGATTGGGGCCACAGGGACCGTGGAAGGGATGACTTCTTCACTGAGAGGAAAGGGTACGAGAGACGGCTACCATCACCACCACCGCCACCACCACCACTGCCTCCTCATCGTGGCAGATGGGCACGCGATGTGAGAGAGAGGAGCCGGTCTCCAGTTAGGGGTGGACTGGCACCAAAGGAATATCGTCGGGACATGTATATGGAACGAGGACGAGATGATCGGCGTGGAATGGGCAGAGAGAGGATTGGGGATGCATATTAGCCGGTGTTCATGGTCAGATGATTTTGCTTTAAATAGATGTATGTTTTCTTTTGTTAGAGAGAGGTGGAGGCACAGACCGAAGTTCTGACTTATCACATCTTTTGATTCTTGAGTACCATAGTGACAGTGTGTTGAAACTTCAGAACAAGATCAGAAGTCTGGTTTTTTGAATTCTGGAATGCTGTTTTATATTGTGGATGTGTTGTGACAGTATGTAGACCATATGCTCACTGTGAAGGCAGTCTATTTCTTTCCCAAGTCGACATTCTTATTTCTTTGTTGATCACTTCTGTGTACGTGTATATGCACACACTGGGGAATAGCTTGTGTATGTACAAAGATGAGGTAATATCTTGCATGCTTGTGCATTTGGGGCTATCCTTGTCGGGTGTTGTTCCTTTCCATGTTTAAAATTGATTGGGACGTCGTTTGGGGAGCAGGCAAGGATGCTGAAACTGGTGTTTCCGTGTACAAAGCTCCTCTCCCGGCAACACTGGTTCTGGTCCGTTCAACTAAACACCCTCTTAAATTATTTTTGGAGCCTTGTACGCACTGCCTGTCACTCCATGGGAGCTGAAGTTGTTACCTTAAGTGCAAGGAAGTATGCTTTGAAGTCGAGGGAGAGAATGTGTTGGCTTGAGGATTAATCATTGATTGGGGTCTTCTTGGTGGATTTGGAGCACTAGTGTTAAGTCATTTGTGTAATGTTTTACTGAAAAATGTGGGTTATATCATTGTAGCCATTTTATTTAACAATTTTTTTTTTTTTTTGAATCTTTTTGTCATGAACTCGATTTAATGCAAACACTTTTATTCGAGCAATGTTAGGCTTTTCAAAAAAAAAATGTTCTCAAATAATTTGATGCACAATTAATATAATAGTGTCACAATATTTGATAAAAATTATATTAATATTTTTAATTAAATGATTTTTAATCTTAATTTAAAAATAATATTAAATATTTCAAATTTTTATTTAAATATATTAGTGCTTTTACTTAATTTGTGATCTACTGAAGTAAAATATATTTCCCAGTTATTATATTTGAATCATTAAATACACGTTTCTATTTTCGTTAGCAGCCGTGTTTCAAATCTTGTCCGTCCATTGCTTCCCTCGTATAACATTATAAAATCTTGACCGTACATCAAACACTTGCTTTTTAGTCTCACAAAGTCAACAAACTCCTTGGTCTTTAGCGCCAACAATAGTATTTTCCTTTTCTTTTCACGAAGCAGAATCTCATAAAAGCACCTCGCACTTAGGCAGTCATCCACTACTCTCAACTCCACCATCATTAACCGTTTCTTCCAGTAATATTGTGCCAACACACTAGCACATTTTTTTCCGACACAAATATGACACAAAATTAATCAATTAATTTGAATTTCATATAAATAAGTTTACGCTATAAATAAGTTAATATGTTTAATACAATTGATAAATACATCGTATTTAAATTTTAGTCATATAAATCTATTTAATACAATTTAATACATTTAATTATATAAAAAAATACAAGTCAAATTAATTCATTTCATATAAAAAAGAAATTACTAAAGTTTGAAATTTTTTTTTACTTATAAAAAAAAGTTTTAAATTTATTTTATCTGACATTTGAAGTTTATTAAATTAGAAAATTATTTTACACACAAGTAAAATTTTCATCTACAAGATTAAAAATTAAGATGAGTTAATCGTGTGGACACATAAAACTTAACAGCCTTATTGTATATGGTGTTAATACACAATAACTTCTCGTTGTATACTTCCACTCGCATAAGTTTGATTGAAACTATGCATCTTTTTTCATCCGACGGTCAATCAATTAGCTTCGACACTTCTATGAATTCTAGCAGTTGGATTAAAAACTTCAATACACACCGTACGATGGGTTTATCGCGCAAATCTTACCGTCAGTATTTACAAAATTGAATTTCAAAAGCTCGAGAGGGAGGAGCGAGAGAAGCCTATTTGCTCCTCTTTCTTTCATCCCCATCTTCCGATTTCTCTCTCCGTCCGAGCAAACTTTCTCTCGTCTTTGTCTATATACATATATATATATATATACACACGTATGGATCGATGTTTCGTTGATTCAGTTCAATCTGCGATAATTTTCCGCCAACATTTGTCGGATTTTTGCATGAATCTGACTGTGTAATGACAGAGTTTCCGATTTCAGATTGTGTGTTCAGGATATTATTGATTTAAAAGTTGTTGAATTTGAGGGGATTCGCGTTATTCTTATGATTGGTTGAGAGAATCAGTGAATTTGAGTTCATCTCTCAGAAATTTGGATTTTTTATTTGAATTTGTTTGGTATTTATTTGATTTTGAATTTGAAGTTGATGGAGCAAGGTGAAGGAGGGGATTTTCCTCCAAAAAAGACTCAATCAGATACGACGGTGGCAACGGCGACCTTGGATTTCCCGGCAAAGAAGCTCGCGAGGCAGCTGGATTTTACGGGTTTTGGAGGTCCGTCGGCGACTTTGGTGCTTCCAGAGCACCCTCAGCAAGCGGCGACTCATCCACTGCCGCCGCCGCCAGCACAGACGATTACGCAGATGCAGCCACCACCACAGCCACAGCAGCAACTACTGATGATGCCGATACAATCTCAAGCGCCTCACCCGTCAGTACGGCCTGTGTGAGTCTCTACAATTGTCTATTCTGTTTCAGCAATTCAATTCTTTTTTAAAAGTTTTGGTTTTGGAAGTTGTAGTCCTTAAATTTTCAAAATTTTTAAGGGCTTTTGGTGTTTGATTCTCTCTTTCAAATTTGGTTATTGACGATTTTTTAAGATCATTTGTAACTATGCATTCCCTATCTATGCATATATTATAGAGTGATGGGATGTTTAAACTTTATCTGTTAGAAGATAATTTAATCGTGTAATAATTAGTCTGATATTGCAGTTAAACTTTAGAACACAACCTTTTTCAATTGAGTTGGGGATGTGCTGTTGGACCTTTATTTTTCTTTAGCTGTTAAAGAAATTTTGTACCCCTTCAATGTTTAAAAGATATATTGACTTCGTTAAGAATTTGATATATTATAGTCTTGTGTTAGTTTGATTGCGATGGAGGTGAGTATGGAGGGATTAGCAGAAATTTACTGACTTTGTAGAGAATCCCACCCCCCTACCAAACTCTTTTTCTTTTTTTTTGACTTCATTTTTGCTAACCTATTTTGTTTTCACTTCCATTTTTAGGCTACATAACTAATTTAGTATCATTAAAACCACTTAAGGAATCTGGATTTATTGTAACCCTGTTCTGAGACAACTTCAACTCCCAAAAGAATGGATATCTGATCGTCCAACTAAGAGTGGGTCTCTCTTTTGTGCGCGCACAAGGCCAGTTCAAAAATTGCATCTACTTGTTTCTATTTGTTGATAAGAGTGTAAAATAAGAATTAAAGTAACTTCCTTTTTGTCTGCTTTTCTTCATTGTTGTATAATAATGTTGGTTCAGGTGATAACATATGATTGATTACTGATCTCTGTTGAATCTTTAATTATTTGGTCATGCTATTTTTTACTAACTTGTATATATCTAAGCACTTGTGCATACACATGCACATATCTACTTCAAGAACATTGTATGGCATCCGAACCTTTTTATGGAAGCTTATAATATATCTACTAATTTTTTTAAAAATGCTGCTCTTTCTTTGTTCAGAAAACCGGAATCCCCAAGAGCACGGCCTAGACAAAATGCTGAAGTAAAAGATGGTACTCCAAAGAAGCAAAAACAGTGCAACTGCAAACACTCACGATGCTTGAAGTTGTAAGTACATATCACTCCATTTATGACTGAACACTTCATCAAAGTGTTAATAAATTTTGCTTTAGAATTGGCGTACTTAAAATTTTTTGGTCTTCAACAGCTGTTGTACCGTTTCATTTGAGGTTGTAATGTCATTCTATTGTTCAGTATATAATTTGGAGCTGCTGAAGCTGTTGTCATGAATCTTATGTGTGGACAAAACTGCTTATATTATTAATGTATTCTTTCCCTCTTATAATGAATAAGAAGTTAACATATTTCTTTAAGGATAGACCAAAGGAATCAATTTCGGAGATCTGACACAAAGATTAAAGCAATATATTGAACTAACTGTTAGATACTCTCCAAAAAGTTAGTGTCTTCAAATTGACCTGCATGGGTAGGTGAGTTGTTCAAGGTGATAACTTTGGAACCTGATATTTCAGGTTTGATTCTCCCTGGATGTACTTGTTGCACATAGTTTATTGGTGATTGCATATTTCTGTTGGTATTAATCTTGACTCAAAAATGGGTTTGGGAATTGGGACGCCCTTATGTGACAATAAAGTTTATTGTCTTAGAAGTATAATTTATAGGAGATTGACTTGTTGCACTCCTCTCTCTCTCTCTCTCTTGTGTTATGCATCTCTTCCATATGTTAGTTTGTGTTTTCTTTTGAATTCAGAACTTGGTTTATCATTTGAAAATGGATTCATAATACAATTAGTAGAGAGGTCTGCAATATGGGTGGCGTCGGTAAGTCAGGTTGACAACAACACATTTCTAAACCTAAAGGTTTTAACAAGATTCCGAAGTCTAACCTAGTGCTATCTTGGGTTTGGGGTGCTGAAGATGTTGAAGGAGGGGATGTAATTTTGTAGGCATATTAGGTGTGTTTTTATCAATTCTAGTGCCATGATACCAATTTTCATTGATCAAATACGTTAACAACTTAGAACAAAATAATTATTAAAGGAAGGAAATTTTGAAGAGCTTCTGAGATCACAAATAAAAAAGGAATACTTACAAAGATAAATCATGAAAATCTTGCACTGATATAAAGAAGGAAATCTTATATTCCAATTTGGCTTGACTCCTCATCTTAATTAAAATTGTCAACAATGTCATAGGTAAATGGAAGTCCTAGTGCATGAGATCCTGCCTATTGCGGGGTTTGCGGAGGATTAGATAAACTTAACATTACCCCTGTAATTGGAGAGACTGCTGCCGCGACTCAAATTCGTGATTTTCAGGTCACAATAAAGCAACCTTACCGTTGCACCAAGGCCTCCCCCGCCAATGAAGAGATTGTTTCTACGACTTGAATCTGTGACTTTCAGGTCACAATGAAGCAACTTTACCGTTGCGCCAATGCCGTCACAAATTTATAGGTAACGAACAATAATTCGAAATTCCTCTATTGTTATACTAATCGATGACGATTGTAGCTTAAACATAAGCATAAGCATATAATTGTTTAAAATTATACAACTTCTATCACTAGGCTTCATTTGAGTCTGTTGTCCAAGGCCTCAATTGTAGCCAAAGCCAGTCTCAGGTCGGGTAGGAATTTGTTAACCTACCAGGAACTTTTGTCAAAATTTTCGGCCTAGTTCTCCAACTATTTGGGTTGGGTTTGTCTGGCCATGATGCAGCCCTAGTAATAATTGATGGGAATATGTCCTCTCATATTGTTCCTTTAAGTAGCTACGCATAAGAGGGAACCATGTTTGCCATGCAAAAGTGTGCTTCGTTCTCTGGTTTACCAAGTATTAAGATGCTTGCAGTGCTACAATAACATACTTCTTCATGTGATAATTGTGATATATAATCCTTTCCTCTTTCCTTTTGAAACGCTTCTTGATGGATTTACTTGGTTGTAGACTCTATGGCATGTGTATTCCATTACATTGTTTGGGATGCCATTACTGTCAAAGTTATGCCTAAACCTGTTCTGTGGTAATTGAGCGATTTTCAAGGCACCAAATTAGGATGAGATAGTTGCTTCCTCGGTGTTATGAGCCCATTTTTAAGGTGACTTTTCTCAAGCAGCTGGCTATAGATTGTTAAGAATATTAGGATAATGGATGAACGCTCAAATAATCCTTTTTAGGATTTATGACAAGTAATTGAGAATTCATATTATCTCTTACTGCATAGGGCTTTTTAGGTTATCAATAATTGAGGATAAGAGTTTTGGTACATCTGCTCTCTCTTTCTATATCTATCTATATATCTAGAAATGTTGCCTGTCAGATTTACATGGTTTCAGACTTTATTGTACACATTAGGTGGGCCTGCCATTTTTGTCAAAATTGTGCCCAGGTGAGTTCCTTGGTGCTTAGGGCATTTTCCAAGGCTAGGTGATTTCTTGTCTCATTGGATTGTTGAGAAATTAGGATAATAAATTAACACATACATATTTCTTCCTAACAAAATCTAGATTGAAAGGAGCTTTGATGCCCCCCTTCTCTCTCTCTCTCTCTCTCTCTCTCTCTCTCTTCATTGTGCATGATTTTAGATTGTTGATGTCGGTGATGAATGTTTTAATCACTACCTTGGCAGCGATGCCCTTTGACTTGAGTGTTACTGTGATACTTTTAGAGTCTACAAGGGACTTGTATAGAATATTTCTAGTCTGTGTTGTTTTTATTGGCTTCACTGTTACATAACCCACATGTATATATATTTGTTAATATAGAAAAATGTACTGAACTTTGATAACTTATGCTTGATTTAAAAGTGCTGCCTCTTTTTTTTCTTCTCTTGTTTGTTCAGTAAGAGAATTTGCTTAGAAATCTAAAATGAAAAAAAAAAAAATAAAATTATTTGGCACTACATTTCTACATATACAGTTTATGATGTATTATTGGCGACATATACATACGGCGTTGGCTCTTAAGCATTTTGACAACTATGAGACCCCCCTTATGGGCTTTTGTAAGGTCAAAGATGAAAAATTCATTGTCAGTGTTACTAGTGATTTTTGGATTCCGTGTTTTCAATTTTCTTGCTATGTTTTTTCTATAATGAACTTTGTGCACTTTATTAGCTGGTAAAAAATCTTAACATTGATATGAAGCTAATTCTCTTGATGTGTTGGTCAGGTATTGTGAGTGCTTTGCATCTGGAATATACTGCGACGGATGCAACTGTGCAAATTGTCATAATAATGTTGAAAATGAGGCTGCCCGGCGAGAAGCTGTTGAAGCTACTTTAGAGCGTAATCCAAATGCATTTCGGCCAAAAATCGCTAGCAGTCCACATGGAACTCGGGATAATAGAGTATGTCAACCTAAAGACGGACTACCTTCTCATATCATTTATTAAATATCAGTTATATATTATTGATATGGTTTTTGTTTTAAATATTGATCTGGCAATTAAGTGTCAGTCAGCTAAGCTTAGCTATTCTGTTGTTGTTTGTGCTGTTAAATTCAATAAGGGCTTCTTTTAACTTCTCTAGCTCTCGGTTGTTCTACGTTTACTATTATTTAGCTGATTTAGTGTAGAAATGGTACTCCACTTTTTTTATGAGACTTTGTTTTAAAACCTTAGATTAGAATGCATGGCTTCAGGAATTGCTAGAGCAGTGCCCCAATGCTACCTGGTTTGTGTATGAGTGAGGAGTGAGGAGTGAGGATAGATACTTCAGAATTTATGACTTATTTTCTAGAGCATTAGTAGACAAATATAGTTTTCTGTTAAGTTTCACACTTTGGCATCAAGATGCACCCTAACATCATAGACTTTGATTGTGGCAAACTTCAACATGTCAATATATCTTTGAAGGCTTGGTTGACATGGGAACCACGGAAGATAATATAGGAGCAGATGTATTTAAGAGTCTTATTATGAGTTCTTTTAAAAGAAATGTTACCGTATTCTTCTTATTTTCATACGTTTTTAGGAATGATATTTAAGGTTTTAAACCTGATTATATTTGGTAGGATGTGGTTTTGTGATTTCCACAAGTTATGGTTTTCTAAAGCCAATAATAAATAAGCCTTAACAGTGTAAAACATGGGTAACCTCCAAGAGATATATTATACAACTCAACTGAGACTTATTCCAGTTTCTAGGGGTTGGCTACATGAATCATTATTTGCTATTCTGCTCCATGCCATTCCCCCAGTCAGACAACACAGTATTATATCTTTCTTTACAACCTCAACATATATTAGTTTTGGTCTTACCATTTTTCCTTGCACGACCTCAACATGAATCATATCACTTTTCCTAATTGGTGAAATTATTGATTCTCGTTGCACATGACCAAACTATCTTAATTGGTTTTTCCTCATTTTATCTCATATAAGTTCTATTTCCATCATCTCACAAATGCATTCATATTTAATATTATCTTTCTTGGTTTACTTATCAATATATATCCTAACATCCTCATTTCGGCCATACACATCTTATGGAAGTGTTGTTTGTTACTTTGTTAACCGTCCAAGATTTTGTCCCACATAATATGATTAGTCTAATAATTGTTCTCTAGAACTTACCTTTTAATTTCAGAAAATAATATTTAAGCATAATGTTCCAGGAGATTAATAATATTTGAAGAAAATATTTGACAGTGATATTACTCTCTTTATTTCTCTTTTCTTTTCTCTTCTCCTATCGTATCTTCTGTTCTCTATGTTGACTCTCTTTCTCACTCACTCACCTTTGAACTCTTATCTCCTCTAACTTATCTATTCTTTTATCTTTTCTCTTCCTTCTCTTTCTTCTTCTTCTCTCTCTCTCTATGTGCCTATCTAGTATTTCTTATCTCCCTCTATTTCTTGGGATACTGCCTCCCTTTTATCTTTTTGTCCCTCTCATTCTATCTCCTTTTTCTTTATGTTCTAATAATGAAATATATGATATTAGTTAAGAGCAATGTTTGATTATGATATTAAGTAAGCTGTCGATCTTCTCAATATTTAATAATCACAAAACTCGAGGTTGAGTTTTCTCCAACATGAGAATATTGATGCACCCGAATATTAAAAACTTTGATTGTGGGCAAACTTTAAGCATGCTTGTTTGACATGCAGACACTGAGAAGATAGTATGGCGGTAGGTATTTAAGTTCTAAGAGTCTTATCGCGATGTTTTAAACATATTTTTGTATTTTTTTATTATTAGATTTTTTAGGGTTTTGGAATGGAACTTAAGGCTTTATACATAACCATGTTAGGTAGGATGTGTTTTTGTCAATTTCCATATCGATTTAGGGGTTTCCACTGTTAGAGTAGTCTTATATCATTAAGGGTAGTTTAGTAGTTGTGTTCCACATCCTATAAATAGGCCTATAGGGGGTAAAATGAAGCAACCTCCAAATGATGAAAAAAAATTCCACAAATTTGGTTTGAAAGATTAATTGCTGTGTGTGTGTGTCTATGTAACTGGACTCAAAAATCTCTTCGGACATGTGGTGGGCAAATGAATCATGCTGATCTGTTAAAGTTATTTAATATGTGATATGATGTAAACGACAGAGTAAAATGTGTAGAAGAGATCAAAAAAAGAAGATGGGACAGGGAAGGCATACCACATTTTCCAAGCCTCTCGTTCACAAGAGAAGAAGAAGGGGAAAAGGAAGGGAAAGAAGAGAATGGGAGGGAGGGCGCAACAAGTGATTTCTTAGCCTCTCAATGTTCATAAGAGAAATAGATTTAGAGAGGAATAAGAAAGTGAAAAGAAAGGGGAGGGGGAGGGGGTTGAAGAGGGAGAGAGAGCTCCACTGAGAAAACTAATATTAATTCATCTCAAAAGTATCCCATGTTTTCCCCTCAAGGTGCCTAATTATATGCCTTAAAAAACCCCAACAAAAAAGAAAAGAAAAGAGCCTAAGATGCATCATAACCAATATGGTAACATATAAAGCCGCATCTTTTATTCATAAACCCTCTTAAATTCGTAGAAAATTAAATATACAGAAATATTAACTGACATATTATCCTTTCTTCTATTCCTCCATCCAGTAGGGCACATCATGTTGCCATGTTATAAACATTTTTGCTTCAAGTTTACAAACACATTGTAGTTTTTCCTACTTTAGTTCAATTTGTATTTGCCTCCATGAAAGGATTAGTTGTCTTAGCATTCAACCTTAATCATGTTGTCTCGGGGGAAGTATGATGCATCATGAGTTTAGTTAGAGCCATGTTATTATTAATTGATAAACTTTAAGCACGCCTGTTTGACATGCAAAGATATTTTTGTATCTGATATCTAATCAGCAAGAGCAGAAACCAAGTGTTATCCCATACCTGTCCGTCCCAATTATACTAAACTCAGGCCTGTCATGTTCTACCCTGATTGTACTAAAATTTATTATCCTCATTTAAAAATAATAAATAAATATTGGGATGATTTCTACGACAATCTCCCAACCCCTGAACAACCCCTCCAATTAGTCCCTTTTTATTTTTTTAGTTTTATTATTTCAATTATGTATATTCATGGTAGGTTAGGTATTTTAAAATATATAAGGAATATTTAAGTAATTTTATACTATAATTGGGATGGGGCGGGTTTGAGCCTTCTTTCTCAAACCCCGCCCTAGTCCTATCGGGTTTCAACTTGTTTTCCCCAAAGCTGCTTATATACTTTCCAAACCCATCTCACTTGGAGTGACGTGGGTTACACAGAAAACCCACCCCATTGACATCCCTACTCTCCTCCCTTGAGAATTTCCAGGATATCAGGGTTATCTTTAAACAATTTGATCCTATCTCTGAGTGATCGGTTTATTTTACCCATCAGCTTTGTTGGCAGTACTTGCAGGAAATGTTTAAGGCCAGAAAAGCTGAAAATTTGGTGACGACGTGGTAATATTGACTTTCATACAGGCATTCCTTGTTTGAATTAAAACGCCTGTACCTTGGCCCCATTATTAAGTTCCAGCCTACTGAGAGCAAGATTTGCAACTCATCAGAACAATTTTCATTTTGTAATGCTAGTGTTGAGCTATCTGACTGTTTCAAAGCATGGAGCACTTACCATAGAAACAAGACCCCATAAGACAACTGGATGGTTTTTTCCAAATTATAAAGAAGTAAACTGACTCCCAACAACAAGAATCTCAGGATGCAAAAATGTATAGAAATAATTCAGCCCTTTGAGAAAGGGGAAGAGATATCTAATAAACTAGGTCCACTTTTTTTTTTTTTTTTTTTGGGGGGGGGGGGGGGGGGGGGGGGGCGGGGGGGCATACTTTTTAGTGAAAAGATAACTATATGCTTGGTAATTACATCAAATTATATCTTTTATTGTGATATTTGCAAAATTCATGCTCCAGGAGGCAAGATTTTGTTTTTCTGCAAGATGGCGTTTTCACTATTTTCCCCTTTTTTCTGAATGTTTTATATCTGGTTAGAGTATTAATGATGTTTATTGAGGGATAGGAATCCTAGCATGAAGGGAACCCCAGCTCATAAATTGAAATGATTTCATTAGAAATATAGACTATAGTTACTTGATCTTGGTATAGTTTAAACATTGCATGTTCTATGGGCTGCTGTTGACAAGCATATTGAGCTCTTTGAAACGTATGTAGGAGGAGGCTGGGGAGGCTTTGGTGTCGGTAAAGCACAACAAAGGATGCCATTGCAAGAAATCAGGGTGCCTTAAAAAATACTGCGAATGCTTCCAAGCCAATATTCTGTGCTCTGAAAATTGTAAATGCATGGACTGCAAGAATTTTGAGGGAAGTGAAGAGAGGCAGGCTCTATTCCATGGAGATCATTCCAGTATGGCATATATCCAGCAGGCGGCGAATGCTGCCATTACTGGTGCTATTGGATCCTCTGGTTATGGATCTCCTCCAATATCCAAGAAAAGAAAAGGCCAGGACCTCTTCTTTGGGCCAACATCCAAAGATCCATCCATTCACAGGCTTGCACAATTCCAACAGGTAAACTTGATCTTGGCATCCTTGATTGAGGAATATTTGAAAATCAGCAACTGATATTTATCAATTTGATAAGGTTTCACACTAAATCAGCTGAGCCTAGCTGTTCAAATAATTTTACATGGATGAGTAATCTAATAAATAGTTAGTTAATAATTTGGCTCTGCATTGGTAGGCATGACTGCAGTCTATTAAGAGAGTGGTAAAACTTTTTTCATTTTCCTTTTCTTTCAATTGATATTTATTTCTGCGGCGCAGTGTAAAGAGGTTAATTCTAATTTTTACCAATTATTTTCACAACTTTTGAGTGTTTCTGAAGTAAATATTTTCTTTGTTTAACAGGCAAACCATATCAAAGCTTCTGCACCATCTTCCTTGTCTTCCATTCCCGTTGCTCGTGCTGGCAACATGGCAGCATTGGGCCCTTCAAAATTTACATACAGGTATAAATGGTTATTTACATGGAATTTCAATTAAATATTTTTTTATTTTTTATTTTTACAGAAATTAACTAATGTAGTGTGGTTGAAGATCTCTTTTAGCAGACATCATCCAACCACAGGACTTGAAGGAGCTTTGCTCAGTTTTGGTTGTATATTCAGGAGAAGCTGCCAAGACACTTGCAGGTATAGTGGATTTATGTATACAAAGATTCAATGTAAATGTGCCATGTCACGAAGTTGGACATGTGAGACTACATACGGCTCCATGCTAAGCCACAACTAGGCCATTACAAAAGAATTCTCACTCCACCAATCTTCTGATTTTTTGTCATCTGAAGGAGGTGGATCCTCAGTGAGATACTTGACATTTTTCTTTGCACATAGAAAAACTTTAAAAGGATGAGACCAAGAATAATAGTTGTAGCCATTTAATTTCACAAAAGTAAATGACTGCCTGATCATATACGGAATGACTTTTGACATCATCTAGAGAGGCCAGAGTGAAAGAAAAAAAAAAGAATTATTCTCAAAGGAAACAAACTAGATAAACAAATAATCTGCAGCACCAATTCACAATAAAATGAGGTACTCTAACACACTAGAAATAGGAAACACCAATCAAACTACTTCAAAGTTCAAACAAGCCACTACAGCACGTAAGGGGGACAAAGGCAGCCAAACACACCTTGAAATACACTCTGGTTCATCACAAGCACAAGGAGAAGAGGTCCAGACCTCCTATTCTTCACAAAACTCAATTGAAATAAACTCAAACAAGCATGGGTCACCCAAAACAAGATTGTGGAGTTTTAGTCACACCCTTTAGGTGTGATTTGTAGCACCAAATCTGCTCTAATTGGGCCCGATGCGCAAATCAAAAAATTTCAGACTTTTTTTTTAAAGAATACATTCAAAAAGTCGAAACACCACTCAAATGGCCTCAAAAATCTAGAAAAATCACCAATATACTCCTCGTGGTGTTGCGACCCTAACCCTAGATTTTCCTGCCGATGGCTACTGATGTCAGCACCTGTGTGGTGACATCAGCAATCCTTGTTTGCTCTCTGATGCCTTCTACCGTGTTTTTGACAAAGTTCGGGCTTTGATTAGTCCTTTGATACCAAGTTAAATTGTACAGTATTTAAGGTTTTAGAAAAAGAGAGAAAACGGAAGAAAGAAGAGGAAAAAACCACAGCTGTTGGTTGTGTCCACTATCTACACATCACCAACTATTTATATAATGCAAATAAACAAAGGATTACAATATTTCCCTTGCTAGAATATTCTGGCATATTACAGAATATAACGCAGTAATATAATAACTGTAAAGTTAGAACTCTGACAAGTATTATGCTAAAATGTCCTAAAAATGTAACATAGGCACCACTCCTCACCATAATGATTAAAAGAAAATCATATACTATTATAAGACACTACTACCTTCTAGTAATTTGGTGGTATCTTTCGAATGAGTATACAAAAGTGCCATGGTTCAACTAAATGGGGCCTTCTGTTGATTCTGTATTCTAATATTTTCAGACAGAAGAAACGCAACAGAAAAGCAAGCAGAAGATTCGATGGAAACTTCCCTTGCTTCATCAACTCAAGACCGGTTACAAAGCCAGAAGGAATCCGACATTGAGAAAGCTTCACTTGATGATTATTCAAGTGGGAACCAGGCTGAAAAGGTTGGCACTGACGAATCCAGTTCAGATGGTGCAGATGTATCAAAAGGGAGGCCAATGTCTCCTGGAACACTGGCATTGATGTGTGATGAACAAGATACAATGCTCATGGCTGCTGCTTCACCTAAGTTAATGGGCCATGGCTGCAACACATCTTCTCAGTTGCCTTGTGGGCAAGTGATGGCTGAGGCCTACGCAGAGCAAGAGAGGATTGTATTGACTAAATTTCGGGATTGTCTCAATAAGCTCATCACTTTAGGAGAAATAAAAGGCAAGTTTCAATCTCTCCTTATTCTAAATTTTGAAAAATTATACGTGTAATTGCAAAGATAAGAAACCTTATGATTAGAGTCACAAACTAAAAAGCTAGGCCTGGAACTCCCCCCCTCTCCCAAAACCCAAACAAAAAAAAAACAATTGCCACTATTTGTTAGAAAAAGCCCTAGCAACTTTAGAAATATTGGTTTATTTCTTTACTTTTTTGTTGGATTGGTACAACACATGCACCGATGCTCCAATTGAGACTTGAACGGTTGAACCCTGCACGTCGCTTGTGGTTACCACTTAAGCTAAACAGCTGGTAGGAGAATGTTGGCATTTTTTTAGTTATATATTGAGGCCAGCATTCATAGAGACAGTTTATGTAAAGGGTCATATTGAGAGGAGGAAAAGCAAAATTAACATGGATTGAGATAGTAAGAAAATATATGATAGTGGGTGATTTAATTGGGGGGATCATATTAAACATGATTTATATAGCGACCCCCAGACCCCGGATAACTAGCATAAGGCTTTGTTGAGTTGAGACCAACATTCATCATATATTTTTTTTTATTGTTGGAACAAGTGAGCTGGTCAGAACTCAACATTGTTAGATCACTCAATTTGGTTCATTATTGAAACTTATATTCATTGTTGTAACATGATGTTGCATCCTTCATTTGGGATATCTGGTTTATTCCAAACATTCTGATTTCGAAGGAGCTGAAGCCTGTTGCTATGTAGTAAGGGGAAGTAGAGATTACATATTTAGCTAGGCTAGCATGATTGACAATGTTGTTTCTTCTGGATTCTTGACTTGTCTGGTTATCTGAGAACTAATGACACTCATCTGGTTCACATTACAGAAACAAAATGTTCTTCATTAGCCAGAACAGAATCAGGGGGTCAAAAAGACCCAGTCAGCAATGGCACTGCAGATGCCAGAACAGAAACAACAAATCAACAGGAACCCTTAAGCAACAGCATCGCAAAATCTGCTGTTCTACCTACACCCAGGATGTCTCAAATGGCTACTACAGCGACTGCTGCTTTTAATAATGACCCACTACCGAAAATTCCATCTCCCGCTGAAAATGGGGATATAAAACCAAAGACTGAAAGAGAAATGTAAAGATTTAGGACAGAAGATTAGCCCAAAGGTATGCTAGTGCATCTTTCTAATATTAGCCACTGTTCATTTCGGCTCATCTTCGATGCAGCAGCATGATAAAATTGGGTCCCATTGTTAGAACTGACTAGAAGAATCTGATTTGCTTCTCAAGTTATTCATTAATATAGTTTCAAATTAATTTTCCAGTCGATTAAAGTTTGAGTAAAATGTGAAGCCTTGTAGATGCTCAAAGTTACTGTTAACGTGCCAATGACCATCTTAGCTTGTTTTGCCAGATGTTAGGGTTTTTCTTTATTTATTCACATTGCAGATTAACAAAGAGTAACTTTATAAAATTTATGGTTTTAATGTTTCATTAATAAGAGTTGTGTTCCTATTTTTCATTTTATTTTGCTTGTAGGAATTGATTTTGCTAGTTCCATTTAAAAAAAAAAAAAAACCTGCGTTTGGATAGTGATTTAGATATGATTTTCTAAAAAATATTTTTGAAATGTGTTTTAGAATTTTGTAATTGATTTTTTGAAAACTGCAAAAATGCGTTTGGTTATGTTAATCAGAATTCAGTTTCTGAGTTAAAAATTGTGAAAATACGTTTGGATATAAAAATATTTGAATTTATATACACTAAAAACAAGAAGTATTATTTACTCACTTTCACACTCCAAATAAAACAAGCTCTTAATATTAAATTTATTACTCAAAAATAAGCTCTTGATATGAGACAAAATGGTATTATAATAAAAATTAAATGTGTTTACTTAGAATTTCCTTTAATAATTTTTTAAGCATAAACAAATATTTCGAAAACCAAGTATAAACAGAGACATTAACTACATCTGCATAGTACATCTTATTGGTGCTTTCTAATTGTCTTGGGAAAAAACTCAAATACAAATATGTTTATACTAATGATAATTTTGAAACTAGATTTGCCGATAAAAAAATATTAAATACTGTTTCCGCTCGAACATCCACACAACCAAACCACCAAAATTCTCAATTTTGCAGGAACATTTGTGCCTTTACGGTTATATATTTTAAAAAATTATTTTTTATTATTTTGAAAAATAAAAAATAGAAAAATTGATAAAAACAAAAACTCATTAGAAACAATATTTTGAAATAAATAAATAAATATAAAATCGACCCTTTCAATGAAACTATAAAATTCATTATAAAAAAAATTACTCAAAATTCTCCTCTTTCATTCTTTTTCAGCAAATTCAAGTTTCTGCAAATGTGTCACCTCTCTTCCCAAATAAAAGATTTAACCCTTTTTTTTAGCTATAAACACAAAGATCCTTATATAAACACAGATCAAGTATATATATTATATAGACATATAAACGTTATGATTATGAATATGTATTTATATATATAGAATATATATAAACATAAACGGAGGTCAATGGAGGATTGCGATAGAAAATGAGTGCGTTTGTCGTGGATGGCAGGTGATGTTGAGAGGAGATAAGAGAGATGGAGGGGAGAAGATTTTGAAAATTTTCAAAAATGAGGAAGATGAATTTTCAAAATCAATTTTTGAAACACAGCATTTGAAAATCCTAACCAAACATGAATTAGATTTTCCAAAATCATGAAACATGAATTAGATTTTCCAAAATCATGAAACATGAATTAGATTTTCCAAAATCATGAAACGTGTTTTGAAACACTAACCAATTTTTTAGAAATGGTCATTATATGTGAAGTTGCTATATTTGAAATTTTTGATTTGAAGACAGTTTCTTTAAAAACCAGTTTGGTGGCTGAATTTGATACGAGCAATAACGACTGTTAAATTCCTTTGGATACATATACGAAAGAGGAAAAGGTAAAAATGAAGATGGGGTCGAAAAGTTTATCCATCCACGAAATTAGAAAGTTTATTCACCGATGAAACTTAAATATTGTTTGGTATCTGAGGTTGTCCTCGTATCAAGAAATTTTGGTTTGCTATCTGACTCCCTATATTGTAACACAAGAATTATGTCAACGGTTGGCTTGATAAACAATACCCGCTACTATAGTGTTATATTGGTTTCATATTATATCATGATGTAAAATAAAATTAATATAATATCATCATGTCTTCTTCATTAGGGAGAAAATCAAAAGAATATGAATATTATTTTTATTAAGTTATGAACAGTGTTTGTTTATTGGTTCAGTAGACTTGGCAAAATGGGTGGATTGAACAGGTTTTGGGCAGGTTGAAAATGAGTTAGGTCAAAACAGGTTGAATTCACATTTGACCTATAATTAAACGGGTCAAAGACGGATTGGATTAACTCGAATTCAACCAGTTATTTTTTTTTCACTCTAATAGAAAAAAACGTTATTTTTAAATAATTATAATAATTATTTTACTTTAGATTTCTTAAAAATTTAACAAAACATTATTACTAAAAGAAAGTCAAGAATACAATTAGAAAATTAAGTCGGTTCAGTTTTAATTTAAAATTCAAGTAAACCGAATCAACTCGAGAACTGACCTCTCACTATTTTTTTTTTTTAAATTAATATGAATACATATTTGAGTATTATATATATTATACTGTATATATATATATATATATATATATTATAGTATATATATATACACATATATACAATATTATGTGTATTGTATATATATGTATGTATGTATACTATATTATGTATGTGTGTGTGTGTATATATATATACTGTATTATGTATATTATATATATATGCACTGTATACATATATATAATATACTATATATATATCATATATAATTACATGAAACTACTCATTAATATTTTTAAATAGTTAAAAATTTATCAATTTTTAGAACGAAAGAGGGTGAATTTTGAGTTTTACAATTACCAAATTGCTTATGAAGTACCCATGAGTTGTCATGACTATATATTATATATGTTTTATTATTTTGTTCTTTTTCAAATGGAGAGATATATATATATTCTTATACTATTTTATTATTTTTTATTCTCAATCCGTCAAATATTCATATTTAACCTGTATTGACGGGTTCCTTATTATTCAACCCGTTTATGACCCGTTAATTAAATAAATTTTTTATATCCATTAATTAATAGAGTTAAGACGAGTTGACGAATTTGAATAATATTTATCACCTCTAGGTCCAAGATTATATTTAAGAGGTTCTTGAGTTTAGTTAGTTAGTTTATAATTATGTAAAATAGATAAATTGAATTGATTTGATTTCAATAATATAATATCCATTCCTTCTATCTTAATAAATAAATAAATAAAAGGCTTTTAGGGTCTCTATTGGTTTTATTCCTTGCACATTCAATTTTACTCCCTGCTGGATGCTGTTTCATTCCGTGTCAATGACCCTATCTAGTTCACAGAGAGTAAAATTTCAAAATATTATCAACCATTCACATTAATTTTGGCGGCAAAGAATGACCTTTTGTTTCCTGCAGTTTTATCAAATGAGACAATAATAATAATAATAATAATATCTCCTTATTAACATGCCAATGTCAACTAGATATATGGGGCAAATGAACTGGCTACAACTCCGTTGGCATCCAGATGTTACCCCCAACCCAAACCAGGTGAAAGACGTCAAGAATTAGATTCACCAAGGCACTTGCAAAGAAGACAATCTGAATCAGCCAAAGTATACAGCGTTTTTTTTTTTTATATTGTTGGATCCCAGTGTTCTCAGAAAGGGAAGTCCCGGTGCACAATGCTCTAACCACTGCAGGGTCCAGGATGTTTCTACGACTCGGACACCTAACATTACAATAGAACAATCTTACTGTTGTATCAGGAACCGTCCTCATCCCAGTATTCTTAAAAGTATACCATAAAATTGAAAAAAGATATACGTAATAATTCTGACAATATATTAACAAGTGTCAAGCAAAAAAGGGTGCTTTCCCAAGTGACAGATTCATTCGTTTCAAGTGTTTTTGTACCAGTATTTTCTTCAAAAAATAACTCTTTAACTTGATTGTAGAATGCTAATCACTTACTTCAGCAATCATTGTGTAACAAAAACTGGAAAAGAGTAGAAGATGGGAACAACATACACATTTTTGTGAAACACGATTCTTATTGCATTCAAAATTAGTTGTATTTCTAAGAGCTAATAGCACGAGTATTGTTTTTCATGAAACCCAATATGCTTGAGGACTGGATCGGTGCAGATTTATTGCCTAAAGGCGTGATCTTGAAGCTGAAGATGTTGAAGCAGGTGCGCTCTGCAGGAAATGCCAAGGACATTAGGAGTCGGAACATATGGAGAGAGAGAGAGAGAGAGAGAGAGAGGGTTTTAGCTCTTTTTACTATAAAACAAACCAAAATATACACCTATACTGATACTTCGATTCTTCTCAAGGAGAAAATAATAATTAAATACATAAGAAATATAATTGCAGAATCGCTCAAGGCAACTTGAAATTACTTCTTGTAACCAGTTATTGAACTGATCACCATGAAATGTTTAATAATAAAAAAAAATCCCGAAGTCAACCTACTGTGCAGGAGCAGTTTTATTTCTTAGAACTCATTCAGTTGATGAGAAATAGTAAACTTTTAACTTGTTAAACTACAAAGGAGGAGAAATAAGAAGAAAAAATGAGGTACAGTTCTTACCAGTGGTATGCCTTTTGTTGCTCTTTCTTCCAAAAACTTTGATGGTTGATAGAAGTCACCATATAATTCTGACCACTTCTTGAGACTTGAATATATATGGTTAGGCCCAACTGTATCAGCCCAAAATACAATGCCACCACTGCCAACAAAAGAAACAATTGCTTGATAAACTTTGCTTGCGTACTGACTTTTCTCTAAAGATACTTGGTAGACAAAGTGTTTGTGAGAATATAAGCACTATGTCAGTGTATGCAAGAGTAAACATGATCAACACTTTCTATGAAGTAAACCGAACTCAAGTGCATGTGAACCAACATATAAACTGCCCACGACAGAGCAGACTAAATTTTTGTTAAAACATAGTTTTATGCATTTTTATACACATGGTAATTCTAGGATTCCCATCCTATGAATTTGCTTATTGAATTACCAGTGAGAACTACAGTATTATATAAAAAAAAAAAAATTATTTGTTGTTCCATTTAAGGCTTTGTTTTTTCCTTTCAAATTTGAAAGGTACAGATTTTTCATCAAAATAGTGCTCAAATTAGTTTTAGGTCTATATATGAGTTGAATTTTTTAGAATTAAATTAGGGGTGAATCTCACCAAGAGTGAGGGAGATGTGGAATTTTGGGGAGTTGGGGTGAACGGTAGGATCTCTTCCCCCTACATATCTGGGTTTGCCCTGAGGGGCGTTGCCTAGATCATGTGGTGTGTGAGACCCAGTGTTAGAGAGATTCCAGAGGTGTTTGGTGGGTTGAATGAGGCAATAGCTCTTGAAGGGAGGTAAGATTATGCTTATTAAGAGCACCCTAACTAACCTTCCCAGCTACTATATGTCACTCTTCCCCTTTCCCTCTTCCCTCTTCCTATTACGATGGAAAGAAGATACGAGAAACTCCAAAGGAATTTTTATGGGGAGGAAAGGGGGAAGAGAGGAGAATGCATTTAGTGAGGTGGGAAAAAGTTCCAATTTCAAAGGGGGACACGGGCATTAAAGATTTGAGGGTATTCAATAAAGTCCTCTCTTTCTCTCTCTCTCTTTTATAACCATTCAATAAAGTCCGCAAGTGGTTGTAGAGAATTGGGGTGAAAAATCAAACTTTTTGGAAAGAGTTGGTGTCAACAAAGTATGGGTATGTGGGTGGGGGTTGGTTCTCTAAGAAAGGGGCAGATGCTTTGGGGTGTGGTTTGTGGAAAATGATTCAAAGAGGAGCTGCAGGTTTTAAGAAGTATATTCGTTTTGAGGTGGAGGGGATGAGTGAGAAGTTATGGGAGGATGCCTGTTGCAGAGGTGAGGCTTTGAAGGTTAGATTTCCACTCTCGTTCAGCTTGGAAATTGAAAAGGGGGATCGGGTTGCTGATTGTTGCTGGAGAAGTTGGTGTAGACCAACCTAGGTTCTAGGAGAAACTTCCAAAATTGGGAGTTGGAGGAGGAGGTGAACCTTCTAGAGACCTCGAATAGGGTCAGAATGAGTGAAGATAGAAGGGATTCTCTTGTATGGACAGGGAGCTCAAAGGTTTTTACGGTGAAGTCTTTCTACGAGAGAATTGTTGGGGGGGAGTGAGGCAAACTTTCTGTTGAAGTTGATTTGGCATTCTCATGTCCCAACTAAGGCGGCTTCCTTTGCTTGGGATTTGGGGACTCTCAAGGCTTTAATTATTGTAGCAGTTTCCTTGTATGTACAGGTTAGCCCCCTCAGGCACTCTTTTAATATACATTTAAACTTTACTAATAAAAACTTCATTGTAGCATAGGTTAAGTGCGGGTATGACATCTAAAAGGAAGAAGTGGAGTTTTCAATTCATATCGTTAATCAAAAACTTAAAATTTGATGATTAATCAAAGTCCAACCATCTATTTTTTACTGCAGATTTATCTTGGTAATCCAGTTGTTAACTTGGACTAAAGGTCTAAAAAGCAAAACATAATAAGACCAATTAGCAGCAAAACTACAGCATATTGAGTTCAAAGTGCACAGTAACAATGTGTTCTATATCATTGCACTCTGCATGGATATAGAATGATTCAAACACTAAATATTGATATCAAGGGTATAAACATTTTTAGAATTTTGGTGGACTTAAAAACGCAGAAAATATTTTTATTTAATCTTGTCCAACAAGCAATTTCACTTGAGTTTGGGAATATTTTATGGCCAGAAATTTTGGCCTTTTTTTTCACAGAAACATAAAATTTATGAAGTGTAACCCTAATGGTCTAGAGCTACAAGATACTAAAGAGACAAGTAGACAACTTTCTACTGATATTAAGAGGAGAGCATAATATTCTTTTGTGAGAGCTCAGCGAAAGAAGCCATGACCCAAAAGGAAGAAAGAAAAAGAAATAAAATAAGCAAAAAAAAAATCATCTAAAAGGACTCACCGGTATGAGGGGAAACTCGTTCCAAGGACATGTGCAACGTCAAGGTCTGATGCTCGAACCACAACTCCTTCATCCATTACACGACACGCCTCATTCACTACAGGAAAGAGTATCATCTCCACAATTTCTTGGTCAGTAACAGATATAGGCTGCCAGTCATATTCCACAGGACACATCAGATTCTCTTGAACCAAATACACACACACACACACACATCCTGTCTCATTAAGTGTAAAGTTGTTAGTCAGCCCATAACATATCAATCCAGAGAAGCATTGAGATTAATTTCACAAAATTACAAAATCTATTTTCATTGCAGAGTGAGGGAACCTTTCCACCAGGCATGATATTGGTGAGCCTTCTAGACTCCTCAATAATTGGTAACACTGAAGGATCAGGTTTTGGCTTGCTTCCCTTCTCATATATGTAGTATCCTTTTCCATTGTTTTTACCTAAAACACAAGAAGCATCATACTATGTGCGAAGAATGAAAGCTGACAGCTGGTAATTATATTCACTCATTACCATTTCGTCCACTTTTTATCATAAGTTCAACCAAAGGAGACTGGAATGTGCGATCAGGAAAAGCAGCTGCAAATTCTTTCCCCACAGCAATGGCTACTCCATATCCAACTAAATCCTGAAGCCTGCAACCATAATTTAAAAGAATGACATTCCATCATCATCCATGTAAAGCCCTCCGATAACAACAGATAGACATGCACGCATTGAAAACAAATCTGAAGATCTGAACTCTGACCATAGTCATCATCATCTAAAGAAGGCTTTTCAGCTTCCACATCCAGATAAATCCTAAATCACGCAAGCATGACAACAAAGAATCACACTTCATTATCATCAATCTACAATCCTCCCTCAAATGCATATATGCATGCATGCACTGACATATTGAATGGATGTCGCAACCCTTAATAAGCCCTCATCATCCCTGTGTGGCTGTGAGCTTCCTTCTTGCTGGTGGACAAGAGGCAAGCTCGTGGAAAAAATCTAAAGGCAAAACTAGGCTCGACACTCAAATGTGAAGCACTCATAACACGCCCCTCAAGAAAAATGTCATCTGAATTTAAAAATTATAGATTCAAAGATATTGAATGAGCATCCCTTATGTCATGATACTTACCCTTCGCCTTATACGAGGACAAAAGGTCAGCTTTTACCTCTTCCCTTCCACTCTTGATTGCCCAGCAAAGAAAGAAACCTTTAACCTCTCACAACTATAAGATTTGTACTAATTACAAGGCTCCTTGTCACAAGACTAACACTTGCATCCAAAAATATGAAAATATACTATCACCAACTATTACTACAATCACAAGGGGTGGCAAAGGGAGCATCACCCCCCCCCCCCCCAAAAACAAAAAAAAAAACAACAAAAATAAAATAAAATTGTTGTGGGCTTTGAGCATAATTTATTGCAAATATGGATAACAAGAAGCTAAACATCATCTAGTGTAGCACGATACGATTCCCACAAGCTTTATATAATTTTTTAACACAAAAAATGGTAATCTGTGGATGTTTTCCCTTGATGGAAAGATATCTCATACACCATTCTCATTTTCATTATAACATTTGTTTTAAAACGAGGAACCCCTGTCATAGAGTGTACTGCCTTGATGTGCACAGCATATTGGGTAAATCACAACTCAAACCAAAAACCTCGATGTATTACACCACCGAGGCTTGCCATCCAAGCTAACCCTGGGAGGTTTCATTTTCATTATAACATTACCGGATCCTTTATCCAATGTCCTAAAATTGTATCGGAAATCATCATTGCTGTACCAAAGCAGTGTAACATTGAAGGTTACTGTTTTTTCGTTTTTTTTTTATCAGGAAGATGAAAGTATTATTAAAAAAAAAACCAGAGAGGCAAGAGGGGCTAACCCATGAACAAAACAAAGGGAGAGGCTTACAAAAAACTAATGCCTTAACTCCCCCAAAAAAGTAACAAAAGTATCTAAATACATTGAAAATTCTTCTTTAGACCAAAAAAAACCCATAAACGCATAAAAGATTCCAGAGACAGAAAGGCATGCCTTACCAAATGAACATGCAGACACAAGGTCATGAACTTGCACAATATAATGTTAAGGGAAGAAAATTACTGGAATGGGCCCATAGGGAGGCCAAAACTGCTGATGAGCCTGTCAATTCTGAACACATCCACACCTAAATTGGCCAAAATATGTGCACCTTGACTGTACGGGAAGAAGGTTCGACTGACAGCAAAGCCAGTGCAGTTTCCCACGACAACAGGAACTTTCTTTATGATTTTTCCAACCGTCATGAGATCGAGAATTACTTGTGCAGAAGTCTTTCTGTTCGAATGATCTCGAGGAGAGGCATAACATGCGCAGGACTGTTCATTAAATAACTATGTAAGGAATGAAAAACGACAAAAATCCTTTCTATCTTTTGAACATCATTGTATGTTATTAACTTCATAAAACACGAAGTGCACAGGTATAGCTAAAAGAAAGGCATCAATTATTAAGTAAGAGGAGAAGTTTAGAGTTTCATATTCAAGTTCCAATGGAGACTATTTTCCTAAGAAACCTGATCTTCTCCTATTTATAATTTTCAGTATTTTTTATACTGTAATTATAAGGACGGGTCGAACAATTAGAATGGAGTACTGGATAGACCGGACAGTCTGACCACTGGAACCTGAACCACCAATATCAAGATCAAACTCTTGGCTCAATTTAAGGAGAATATAATAGTTAGTTAAATAATTTCCCCATAATTCCTTTATTTTTCAAAGGATAAGGAAAAACCTTTCATGGTTCCTCTAATTTTCTTTGAAGGCATAAGAGTATGAATCATATAACCTGAAAAAATGTGCCCCCACGATGCGATCTTGAGAGCTAGTCTTTTCTCCCACTATATTGAGGTCAATAGTAGATGTGTTTGTTGCCAAAATGCAAATGGGGAGGGCAGGCCTTCTCGATTTCACTAAATATTGTTTGTTTGAGTGAAACTTTTTCGATTACAGCCTGAAATTAAGAGATAACTAGTGTCAAATGACTAGTGACACTCCCAGTGAGCAAAAGAAAATCCACATATAAGATACTTTAATGTCATAAGAACATGAGCTAGAGAGCATAAGAGAAAAACGAAGCAGCCAAAATTATTGAACTTTCTCCGATAATAAAATTATAGAACTTTGAAGGTCATTCTTCCTCATAAGTTGAAAGTTGAGAGAGCAAACCTCTATGACCAAATCCACATCTCTAAATTCTGAGTAGTCCAATACACCTTTGAGCATTGACAGGGATTTATCCGCTTTATCCTGTGCCAACTTTTTCCTTGCTACTAAGCCTCTGACATTTTCTGTAACATGAGGTATACTACTCAACTTTCTCAAATGCAAAACATTTAATGGAGATATTTCAGAAAAAAATTGTGAATATGAACCAAAATAATACATCCTACCATATACAATTTCTTTGTTTAGGTTGGGATTTCAACCCATAACAATATATTAATCACAATTTTTTTTATGGAAAATTAAATCCCTCACTTGCACAATGCCTAATAATAGCGAACAATATTCCATTACAATCCAATAGGTTTTCTTAATAATATAAACAAAACAATAATGTAGTTATTTCTTCAAACAATGTATCATCATTAAATAAAATCTATACCAGTTAGTAAATGAAATGTAGTACTCTCAACAAACACTATAAATGAAATAGCTACCTTCTATCATTTTTATCCCCCTTAGAAGACATTCAAGTTAATTTCCTTGAGAACAACATATATGTTGCTCAGTATAAGAGCTGTAGCTATGCCAGAACCCATTAGACCTCCACCAATTACAGCAACTTTCTTTACAGGCCTTGGTTTGAGTCCAACATCAGTAACATTAGGTACCTGTAAAAGTTGGAAGCTATAGGTCATAATATAGAAAGAAGATGAACAGGGTTACTTTTTACTTGTATAAAAAAAAAAAAAAAACAAGAACCAATTAATTTTCCTTCAATCCTGAAGAGGAAAGATCTAATAATGAGATGAAGGACATTGATAGTACAGCTAGAAGGTTTGCAAAAACAAAGAGAATTAGAAATTGCAACAGACCACTGATGGCAATAACTTGATGTCAGTATATGCGCTGAATTTCTACCCCTAAAGGATTTCTCTTCGAAATGGAAGGAACTTATTCAACACCTATATAATTCACCTATCCAATGGAAAGAGTTCAATTAGTGTTGCAAATTGTATGATTTAAACAAATCCAAGCGATTAGTGCTTTCAAAGGATAATCGAGTGCATCGGGCTAGCGTTTTATTTAAATTTTAATTTGAAGCTCCCAGAAGAAATCGTTCAGATGCAAAGATGTAATATGGAATTATGGATGATCAGAATTGATTTCTCTATTTTGCTTATTTTCACTATCCACTTATGTGCTCGTGTATTTGGATTTTATTGGATATTTAACATCTAAGTGGTATACAACATCGTCCGACACTAATTACCCAAAAAAAAAAAATTTTACCCAAAAATCATTGTTAAGACACTATTGTGGCAGCCCCTATTTTGCCTTTTCCATCTTGCCTGAGACAGAGATGGGATGCCGACCTGGCTATCCCAATGCCCACCAGGATCACCTCCACAACTGACTTTGAGAGATGCCCAAAACGTGCACCCAGGAACATCTACGTAGACCTACACCCATTCTCAGCTGGGTTAAGCAAGGTTGGCTAGGTAAAAAATTGCCTACTCAGAGCAAAGGTTAGTGATCACTAATTTCTGCATTATGGAGCATGAACATGAAAATGGCACATGGACACCTACATGATACTGAGACAAAATATGGAAAATGGATGCTAAGGTCTAGAATTCACCTAATCCAATAACTAATCACTCATGGACGGTCAGAATGAATTAAGGTATTTTGTTACTTTTCCTTATTTATTTTTATTTGTTTTTGGAAATGAAGCAAATTTAATAACATAAAAGCCACCAAATTTTGTAGAGCGTTAATTGCAATGACAATTGTACCTTTGATGTTGCACGTTGGGCAAAAAATACATGAACAAGACCTTTTGAGGTGTTTGATAAGACTAGCTTGTTGAATACTTTGGCCTCCTGCAAAAAGCATTTTGTAGCTTATTAGCTAGTATAATAATTGTTCAAAAGACAGCTGTCCAAACACAAACCACAAAGCCACTCTTATAAAACTAAGCATGGTTCCCTGCATGGTGTTAAGCTCAAGCAGCGGCACTTCCTATAAAATAACCACATTCATCAATGATTTTAGGAAACATATTAACACTACTTTTTTTTTTCTTTTGTTTAGCGGCACTTGGAGTGGGAGTTGAACCTGGGACCTTGGGAATATTACCCAAATCTCTTCCCAACTCATCCAACCCCCAATGGTTAAAACATATTAACATTACTTTCTAAAAGGAAGAACATCACAAAGCTTTACTCATTGAAAACAGCATGAATATTCTTTCTGAACGGGGAAAAAAAGTCACATGTATCAAATGACCATATTAAAACCCATTATATGCAATACCTCCAAAACCCCATGATACCCTCCATGAACGATTCCTTCCTCAATCACGTCAAGGCAGGCTTGGTGCTGAGGCATATTTGGAGCAGTCTGTTTGGCATGTTGCCTTGCAAATTTCAATATCTCATGCACTTCAGACAATGAACCAAGTTTTTCTGTCCTGTGAAGGGAACGCGTCCGGGGTTTGCGCCTGTCTGCCATGTCTAAAGCCCATACCCGAGATACTCTCAACAATTCTTCAGAAGATACAACATCATCAATAAGACCTAGCTTCTTCCCTTCTTCCGACATTATTGGTTTAGATAACTGCAAAAAGTTATTTGTACTAGAAGATCGGCATTAGTGCCAAAGAAAACTGGATCACTTAGAAATAGAAGCTGACATAGGGGAGGATATGGCCCAAAGAGTTTATTCATACAGTGCACCAGCATAGCAGTTTCACTTTTCCCAACATCAAATTTTGCAGTTAATAATTTAGATGGTTATAGTTCATTTTAAAAATTCAAAGCATAAGCAAACTCTTGATTGATAAATCAACTAGAAGTTGGAACTTTTGGTCGATTTAAATGGTACCTCTTATTGCAGACAAATGAAGAGGAAATCTTTGAAACACACTGTTATCTATTCTAATACAATCAAAATGCAAACACATTGGATTCTTTGTGTGAATCTATACAATCATTGGGGCAAAACCTCAAAATTGGTTCAATGAATATAACTTCTATATAACACAATGCATACTTCATTTTATTTTTCCTGCCCCCTATCAAAGTGAGAATTGACATTCAAAATTTAGATGGCAAGCAATTACTGCAAAGCAAGTCTACAATACCTCGTGTTTTTTTTCATAAGTGTACACAAACATTGTTATAATGTTAAATGAATGATTCTATACAAACAATGACCTTTATCTTTTGATCAATGAATCTCTAATTCCTTTAATAGAGCATTATAAAGAAGATGAAGAAGAAATTTCAAAGCCAACCTTCACAAAAGAAAATGCAAGCACAGTTGGGATACAGAGCCTTCTTTAGTACCTAAATTCAATGTTTGTAGGACTTCTAACTTCCTTTAAAGTTAAAAGGGAGGGAAGCCTTACCAGCATCATTTCAACAGCCTTTGACAGCCCTACAAGCCTTGGAAGACGCTGTGTTCCTTACAAAGTAATCGTAATTTCTATAGTCAGGTAATTTCAAGTGAAAATAAAATATCATCACTTCAATCCTACACTCAAATAAGTTAAAATAAATTTATTTTTTTTTTATAAAAAAATATATATCTGAACCTCCAGCCCCAGGAAAAACTCCAAGTGTCAGCTCTGGCAAGCCAAGTTGAGCTTTTGGTGCAGCAATACGTGCATGGCATCCCTGCATAAAGTTACTGGCTATGAATCAATCATGCAAAGTTATGTCAGGGAAAATGAAGTTTAAAAAAAACACCCTGCTCCAGCTCAACAAAAACCACAAACCATTGCCAATTCTAAGCCACCTCCAAGTGCAAGTCCTTCTATGGCAGCAACAACAGGCTTCTTGGCATCTGAGGTTACGAAAGTGAAAGGATCAGAGTCAATACGAAAACTGACTCTTAAATGACACAACAAAGTCTTAGTAAAAAGAAATTCGTCGTCGGATAAATTTTCAAATGTTGTATTCAATTTCAAAAGACACTAATACTTAAGGTGAGTGAAAACCTTCAATAGTGTTGACCACGAGATCAACAGATAAGTCTGGTAAAAGAGAAATATCCCCTGCCAAGCCAAAAAAATTAGAGTTTATTCTCAATAATCAGAATCAGAATTCATAAAAGCAACAAGTTAAATTAGTTAGCTCATACCACTCTTTTGGACGCTTTGGAAAACATTGATGTCAAAACCACCAGAAAACCTCCCACCTTTGCCTTCAAAATAAAAGAAAAAAGACAACTCAGAAGGCTAGTGTCCAAGCAGCAGAAACAAACCCACCATCTTAAAACATCAAAACATATATAAATATACTTGTAAATTTATAAAGATCCATATGACATTAGTGAGAAACCAAAGTATCAGTAGATGACTATGTGAAGTGAGATAATAATCATTTCACAATTAGTGCATCATAGTAAGTGGATGAGTATAAGCTCAATAATCTGCGCAAGAGTTAAATGCTTTGGTCACAGCTGCATCACACATCATTGACATAAAAATAACAGAACGAACAGGAAGAGGGGCAACTGTCAAAGTTGGTTTTAGGTGTTTTGATAACATTGAGTTCTCTAACAAGTTTGCAGGTAATAAGCACCTCACCTGGTTAGATGACAACTATCTTAATAATCATTTCACAACCAAGATTCCCAAAATCAAAATCCAAGCCTTATTCTCAGGGTGGAGAATAAACATTGAGTTCCCTAACAAATTTGCAGGCAATAAGCACCTCACCTAGTTAGATGACAGCTATCTTAATAATCATTTCACAACGAAGATCCTCAAAATCAAAATCCAAGCCTTATTCTCAGGGTGGAGAATAACCAATGATTAGCCTTTTGAACTGTCATCTTGAAAGAGTTTTGCGTTACCTTTAAGTAAAGATCCAAAATTGACCAACAGTTTCTAAATTTTTTTGCACGTTAGATAGTCCATTAAAGAATAAACATTACTTTTGTGATGAGCGTCTGTTTTATTCGAATGCTTTGGGGGAAAAAAAGTACTTCTCAAGGAGAATTCAACATCTCTCTTCAGTTAGCTTTGTGAGCTTTACAAATTATATATATATATATATATATATGTACTATTGGGTGTTTTAGGTTGAAACAAGCGGAGATTAAGAGTTCAATTGAGCTGAAACAGCTGGATTTGAAACTTACCAGTTAAAACAATAGCTTTGACATCGTTTCTTCTCATCGCCTCCCTAAATTTCACTTTCAAATCATCGATAACTGCACACAAATAGACAATTAGACAGTTGAGCTGAAAGGAACAAATTTTAAGTGAAAATCCATCATTTAGCATAAAAAACCCTAGACTGAAGATCTTTATAGGACTTACTTGAAATGGCTAAGGCATTAACAGGAGGATTAAAGAAGGTGATCACTGCAACTCCGTCGTTTCCGACTTCCATGGTCACTCCAACCCCTGCCATTTTTCTTGAAGAGATGCGAGTAGAAACCAGAGCTAAGGTTTTTCCGAGCGACGAAGACGAAAACAAAGACGAAGCCGAAGTTGAATCTTGACAATTGACAAGACAATTGTGTTAGCGATGTTGAGAGAGAGCGAGACAGTGCGATTCATCATGTCTATATATGGATATGTATATGTATCATATATAATGGGAGAAAAATAGTGAAATTGATTGAATGTGCTAGACGATGACTGATGAGTACGGTAGTCGGTTACTACTACTTCAGTTCGTCCGCATGTAACATGCTGTAGTTTATCGAGAGTGGGGATCAGTTACAGCTGAAGAGTTTTGCTAGGATTAGTGCATGAATTTTATATGAGGCAGAAGAAATTAGATATGTATATATGTATAATTTAATTATAATTATATATATCACATATCATCTAATTTTAAAACACAATAATCCGAATGTAATACAATGTGTAATCATTTATTAATATTCCTAAATGTAATTACTAATCGCTCTCACCAATTAATCCAATTTAACGCCGCAAAACGTCGACGTAATTATCTGGCTGCCCGTCGTTAAACAAACCCTTTCGAAGTCGATACACTACTTGAGACAGCGGAGGCTTCAATGGCTTCTTCGACAGTGCTGTCTAGGATATCGTCTCGTCTGCAAACTCTGGCCGTCAAGCTAAACAAAAGATCGCTCTCAGCTAATGTATCACCGATCAAATCGAGCTCTCCGCCTCAGACCTCTGCTTCTGCTTCCGCTTCCGCAAGACGCATTTCTCGCATGTCAAGGTGAGATCCCCAAAGCTTTTGTCATCTCTATACATATATATATAAAAGTAGATATGTATGTATACGGACACACATATCTTTACATGTGTTTGGTGTGGTTTAGGTTACCTGTGGAGCTGAGCAGCTTGGAATCAATGATGCCATTGCACAGTGCGATAGCTTCAGCTCGCTTGAAGTCGAGCTTGTCGATAGAGTCTCAGAGCTGGGGATTAATTCCTCAAGGTACGCTTTCAATTTATTTTATTTTTTTTCTTGTTAATTTAAATTTATTCGATTTTTGTGCTTTTTGATTGTTGAGATTTTGGTTAAATATACACATGCACGCGCTCATATATGGATAGGGAGAGAGAGCAGAGAGCTTACAACTTAGAATAAGGGAAGCACGGCTAGTTGGTGAGAAGGGGTTAAAGGTCACTGTTTTGCACAATTCCAGGGCATCTCCTGTGGTTACTCAAACCCAAACCCAAAAGTTTGAGTTTGGATTTGAGTAAAACCTTCTCCAACCCTAAACTCAAACCCATTCCAATTCTGTTTTTAGTCAAACTCAAACTCAAATTTGTTGTAAACTCAAATTTTCAAATTGAATTTGAGTTGAACCATTGGAGAGCATGAAACTCAAATTCAACTTATACTCAAATTTTAAGTTAAAGTTGGGTTTGAGTTTGAGTAACCACCAGAGATGGCAGCCATCCAATTTTGAGCCTGGGATATGTAAAAATGTGTTTTGGGGGTGCTATGTGATCATCTGATTTTGTTGAAATGGAAGCTCTGTAAAGGAGTTTTGAAACTTGCCATGTTTTGTGGATTGAAATGTTTTGGTCAATGGTGAATGGCATTTTATATCAGTGCAGTGGAGATGTTGATTTTTGACAAGCGAGAAGACTAAAAAAGGCAAAAATAGAAATGTTTGCATTTCAGAAATAAAGGTGATATATATTAACCTTCAAATAATGAGTTTGGACTTGTTTAGTAGGAACTAATGACAGCACCTGTGGGATGTTGTTTGTGAGTGTGAATTAACGGTGCAAAAAAGCGGAGAGGAAGGGTGAAATGGATGTAATAGAATCAGTACTGTTTTATGGTTGTACAAAGACAGGATTATTCACATAGTGAAAGCGGAACAAGTTTTTCTTGCCTTTCTCACTCGTTGGGATAAGGCACCATTTCTTATTAATGAGTTTAAGTTATTCTTGATTTTTTTATGTCAGTTTATTTATGTTTTTTACTTGATATATTGCTGCTCATTCATCTTGAAATTCTCTTTTTCATTACTCCTATTTTAAAATGTTGGGTGAGCCAAAGCTTTGGATATGTTGCTTCTAAAACTGCCTTTATTTGTGCCTTATTCTGCTCTACGCAGCACGTGGGATTTTGTTTTGAACTTATAACTGTTCCTTAAATTTGATTGGTGTGGCTGATGTTTGTAATGTATTAGCTCTATCGAAGCACATCTCTAGTTAATCCAGTCTGTAATCCTTTGCAACATTCCCATATATAACCTACAGAGTTAAGATCAAGATCCACAGTATCTTTTGCCAACTAGCTCTAATTTACACCTCTTTTTATACTTAATCAAGTTTCTATATTATGCTAATTTTTGGCTAAATTATTTTGAAGCATTTGGTCTCATGTATATCCTTCATCATTCTTGCTGTTCAGGTCTGGATATTTTGGGATTAACAAGTCCTTCTAAGCCTGAACTAAAAGGTCGCAAACAATTTATTTTACTGGGGTTGTGAATTGTGGTAAGAGTGGTAAAAGAAGAAAAAGTTTCCGTTAAATACCCTAGTTATGATTCAAATACTCACATAATGTTCTATATTGATTAACCTACACCCTATTACTGACCTTAATTATATCTTACTATTTGAAAATTTCTGCAATCCTTTGCCAAACTTGGCTGACTTTTAATTTTGAAATTCAAGTGAACCATGGACCAAAATTATCCATTGCTAGGATATGGGCATGTGCTAAAATAAATATTTATTGCAGAAAACTAAGCCTCTTTATCCAAAAAATGAACCACCTGAATTTAGGCCTTAATTTGGCTTACTATATATTTTTTTGTGGGGGGGGGTGGTGTTTAAGGGGAAATCAATCAGTTGTTAGTATTGGAGAAATCATAAACCTTTCTGCTACTGTGCATGAGTATGCCATTTACTAACCTGTGAAAAAATTATCATATATTCTTCCTTTGGAAACAGTAATGTTTAATCATTATGGGATCTTATTATAATAGATCAAACATGAACTGTATTGTGTTCCATGTGCCATATATCCAAATAATTTTTTCTCCTTTATGTTACAGGCATCTCACAGCCTTTATGACAACCTATATGCAGCGAGCTGTTGCAAGGCAGATTTTCTGAGTAGGAATGTTGGGCTCATGTTGCCTTTTTCTTTTGTTTTGACTCTGAAAGATTAAGTTGAGCTATTTTCTTGGTATCATTAACGAACATGTACCTGCATTGGTGTTGATTAGTGTTCCTGTACATCCCAGCTTTTCACTACATTTCTTTCCAAAAGGCACAACGAATTGTTTTTTTGATTATGAAGAAGTCCGACACATTAGCTTTCATAAGAGGTGCAAAAGTGATTTGTAGCATGGCTAATTTCTGTTTCTCTTAGTTCATGTTTCTTTCAGAATTTATCATACATGCCTTGTGTTCCATCTGACATTTATTTGGCACAGGAAAAATTGTGCTATTCTGATAGCCAATGCTCTGATCCTATGAGTTTGCATTCCTTCTCTGTTATTTTGGCAGGCTACTATTGTCGCGGAAACAGTTTCTCTATTTGTTGGGGTAAGACTGCGTACATCTACTCTTTCACAAACCCTACAGTTGCGGGAGTTTCGTGCACTAGACTAGTCCTTTATATATGTAACTTGCCGTGGTAGAAGCTGTCATAGTGTTACTCGGTTGGGAGAGTGATCAGATGTGTCTTCTTCTCATCCATGACAAGCTTGCGATGTGTCCTCCCATCTTTAGTAATGAGGGCATCCCTCTTAAACAATATGGATTTCAATTGTTTTATGCCCTCTCATCTCCTTAAACAGGACACCTTTCTCAATTTAGAATAATAGATGGTATGATTCAGGTTTCAGGGCAATTAAGTTAATTGAATGCAAAAGATTTCCCCTCTCTGTTTGAATTTGGAGTACTATCAGAGTCATCCAAATCTCATATATATTGGATTATTGTTATTCATCATCTAATTTTCTTTTAGGTGCCTCAAGTAGTAGCAGAAACAATTGGGGATGAAAAAATATTAATTACAAATAAACCACTAAATTCTAATACTTAATTATCATATGGGGACTCAAAACTTGTTAATTAAGGATAAATCACTAAACATATATACCAGTTTTTGTGTAAATAATAAATTATAATTATATATTTTCAAATGTATTTTAAATGTTTTATAGAAAAAAAAATTGTCCAAGCTTGAGATACAAAGAAAAATTCCATGTTATTTAAACAAATATTGATCTAATTAATCAAAATATTGCATGTACAATGTCATGACATGCTGTACTGTTTATTCTAACAATTAATACAATAAAATGTTTTCTATTCTAATAGTTTTGATATTAAATGTTGACAGAATTCAATTTTTTTTCTATATTTATAATAATTCTTTTTGGTCTTACCAGTTTAAATAGATTGTTCTGTTTTTTTAATAACGTTTATCTGTGCTGTCACACGAGCATGGTCCGAAGAGAGATAAACACAATCCAATCTATAATTAGGAGGGACAAGTTATGGTTTACCATCTTTATTATAATAATTAATATGACAATAAAGTTTTTTCCATTCTATTAATTATAATATTATGTTATAAAAAAAAAATTAAATATTAATTATTAATGATTGACAAAATTTAAAAAATTTTATACGTACAAGAGTAATGATTCATGGCCCATATCTTTGTAGTTATACACTAACATAGATGTGACCAATCATTATAGATCTCACTAATGAATCCAATTTCATGTAAATGCATGAACGTTGCATGAACACAAAATATGAACATTTAAATATTATTTATATGTATAATAACTCTTTTTTGTCTTACTAATTCAAATAGATTGTCTTTTTAATAATATCATTTATTTTTGCCATGGCTCTAGGATAGACAAGTACAATTCAATTCAATCTATAGTTAAGAAGGACGCACTAATTTCACATTTTTTTGAGAATTCTTTTAGAAAAATGAAAGCTAGAAGAGGTAATGATAGCTAAATGGACTAGTTTCGAACCCAACAAAGCCTTATTTATTATTATTATTTTTTTTTTTTTTTGTTTTTTTGATAACCAAGAGAACTGGCATAGGTAAATTCTAAGACCACAACAAGAATCAAGCCTTGCCACTTTTGACCAACATTTATATTGAATGTTTGTATTCTATGTGAGAGTCAAATTTAGAATGTGAGAGTTTACAGTTCGTCTCACGGCTCGTCCGGACAACTGATCATCCGAAAATTGATTAACAAAGCTTTATTTTAACAAGTTGGTATATCGATTCTTCATTTATAATTAAGTAATTAATTGATAAATTATTTATGAAAAAAGAAAAAGAAAAAAAGAGCAACAAGGTTAGTAATGTTCAATGACATCTTGTGATTCTTAGAAGACTACTAAAAATTAATTGATAAAATAAATTTTATTATAAATTGAATTTATTGACGTGACATAAATTCGACTTATAATATAATATAAAGTATTTTGTTTTTAAAAAATGTAAAAATAACATTTATTTATATAGCAAAATTCATCAACGAGGTTAGGGTAAAATTTCTTGAATGACAAGGGCATATATGTAAATTGAACTTACAATTGCACGCCCGCCTTATAATATTCAGCCCGTTCCGACATGATAGAGAGCACTTCAAACGGCCACAAATGGCCCTCTTTACCATCAGCCCTTTGCAGCAGAAACAATTCTTCTCAATCACTTTCTGTAAGTGCCCAACACCTCTTCCTTCCTTTAAGTTTCACTTCTCTTCTCATTTTCTCACTTTATCACCTGCCAAACACTCACTTCAAGTTCAACCTATTCTTTCACCACTTCTTGAAGTTAGAGCACATGTTATTACTCACACGGACACCAAGTCGTCTAGCACAGACCAAGAACACTCGAAGAGCAAGGTGAATCATAGAAATGCTAGAGAAACTGTTTCTGGGTTTTCTCGTTTTAGGCCTAAAGATAAAAGGTTAGACAAAAAATATGTGGAAGACAATGTTAGTTCAATAGTGGAGGAGATTCTTGAAAAGACGCTCACAAAAGATAGACAAACGAAGAAAAGATCAGATTTTAGAAAAAGCAGTGAAACTGGTTCTGGGTCTTATTCTATGAGGTATAAAAATGCAAATTTAACCAAAAATTTGTCGAATAGTACGGTTAGTTTAGCAGATAATGAAAAGATAGACAAAAGATTCAAAAACAGTGATGACAATCGGATGGGAGAGGAGAAGGGAGGAAATAGATACAGGAAAGGTAAGGCTGATTCGCCAGGGACCATGTTAAGGGTTGGGTTGGATATGTGCTCCAAAAGAGGGGATGTCATGGGTGCAATTGAACTTTATGATTCAGCTAGGAGAGAAGGCATCCAGATGGGGCAATACCATTTTGCTGTACTTTTGTATCTTTGTTCTTCTGCAGCTACTGGTATTGTTCAGCCCGCAAAAAGTGGGAAAGGTAGTCGGAGTTTGAGCACAGTGGACTCGTCTAATGAGGTTTTTGGTGTGGTTCCCAAAGATTTGGGTGAATTTAAGGAAATGGGCGAGGGAATTTTTGGTAGAAGTGGATTGAATGTTCAAGTTTCAAATAATGGGCAATTGGTTGAAACCAGTGGACATTATGATACAGCAGAGTTGAATAGTAACATTTCTACAATGGAATTAGCAAAAGATGATTCTGATAATAATTTCACCAGGAAGGGTCATCAAGTTTTTGATGGGATGATTCATTTAAAAAAGGGTGATGATGATTCCACAAATATAAAAGATGGGAGTGCTGACCAAGAAGATAATGGAATTCAAGTCAGTGTTGATTTCAAGAGATATGCCCTCCAAAGGGGATTTGAAATATATGAGACAATGCGTTTGGAGGAGGTCCCAATGAATGAAGCAACCTTGACATCTGTGGCTAGAATGGCAATGTCAATGGGTAATGGTGACATGGCATTTGATATGGTAAAGCAAATGAAGGCATTGGGGATAAACCCAAGATTGCGATCTTATGGTCCTGCTCTTTCTGTTTTCTGCAATAGTGGAGATATAGAGAAAGCATTCACTGTTGAAGAACACATGATAGAGCATGGTGTCTATCCAGAGGAGCCTGAACTGGAGGCACTCTTGAGAGTAAGTATAGAAGCTGGCAGGAGTGACAAGGTATATTATTTGTTACATAAACTTAGAACAAATGTAAGGAAGGTCTCACCTTCTACTGCAGATTTGATTGAGAAGTGGTTTAAGAGCAAGATAGCTTCAAGAGTGGGGAAAAGAAAATGGGATCAAAGATTAATAAGGGAAGCAATTGAAAATGGAGGTGGAGGCTGGCATGGGCAGGGCTGGTTGGGTAGAGGAAAATGGACCGTTTCACGCACATCTGTTGGAGCTGATGGCTTATGTAAATGCTGTGGTGAAAAATTGGCCATGATCGACCTTGATCCAACAGAAACTGAAAATTTTGCTAAATCTGTCGCATCTTTAGCTATACAGAGAGAAAAAAATTCAAGATTTCAGAAATTTCAAGTATGAAAAAGTTCCTTCATAGCACTCATTTATTCTAATTTCATATGCGGGTATGATGAAGTGAAAAGAAGAATTTTGTTGTTTGCAGAAATGGCTTGACTACTATGGACCATTTGAAGCAGTGGTAGACGCAGCAAATGTTGGCCTTTTCAGCCAAAGGAAATTCAAACCATCTAAGGCAAGTTATTTAATAGGTTATAGTGATGAGAAGTGCAGAAGTTTGAATATTTTTTCTACTTTAGTCATTGCTATTTCTTTTCCTTACACGGAAGAATCTGTAGGTCAATGCTGTGGTCAATGGAATACGCCAGATGCTTCCTTCAAAGAAATGGCCACTCGTTGTTTTGCATAACAGGCGTATTACTGGAGAAAAGATGGATGAACCAGTAAACAAGGCATTGATCGAGAAATGGAAAAATGGTGATGCTCTCTATGCTACACCCACCGGATCAAATGATGATTGGTGAGATGTTCATTTTATGTTTCTGTCAAGTAACTTGGTGTCCTCCCAAGTTTTATAATTTTTGGTCTATGTTGTTATCTTTTGCTTCTTTGGCTCGATTCATATCATTGATTTTATGTTATTTTTATGATTCATCTGCATTTAAACCGTGATGGGTAATAACCTATGCTTCAGGTACTGGTTGTATGCAGCTATAAAGTTTAAGTGCTTAATCGTGACCAACGATGAGATGAGAGATCATCTATTCCAAATTTTGGGGAATGATTTCTTCTCCAGATGGAAAGAAAGGCATCAAGTGAGTATATTCTTCAGGGCTCAGAGCTTACAAGTAGGCCACATAGTTTCAATTTTCAAATACTAAGCTTGCTAATAACTTATTTTTTTATTTCTAAATTCTAATAGTTGCAAAGTAAAATAAATAACTAATTAGCTCTGATATTTTCTTGCGAGCACTTGAATTTTTCGAGACCATCTGCTGCAAAACACTCTCTCTCTTTCTCTCCTATTTTAATGATGGATCATATGCTTTAATGTAAACGTAAGCAGAGGGAGGACTATTGCAGATTAAAAGGCTGTGGTCTCTTTGAACCTCATTTAGTTGATTTTCTTAGTCTGTCATTAATACCGATCCCTCCATTCTTTGAATGATTCTCTTTCTAAAACACAATTTTCCTAAAAGCAAAAACTTGAAGTTTTTCTGAACTTTATGTCACCATAACACTCTGTATCCTTTTATGATTTACTTATGCGGTTTCCCTGACGAGGTATTTTTCTTTTCTTAATGGAAGGTGCATTTCAGTTTTTCTGATACTGGTCCAGTGTTTCACATGCCTCCTCCTTGCTCTGTTGTAATTCAGGTTTGTATCTCCTTATTTCCGTGTAGCTTTGTTCTCTATTTAAGCAAATAGAGAGAAAACATAAGCATATGCTGAACTCAGCTCAACAAAACCTTTCTCCCAACGTAGGAGGATCAGTATCTATATCTACACACACACGCACACTTTGAAGCTGACAAAGAGGGACATACATGCAGCATGATCTAATTGCTAACTTAACAGGAATCAGAGAAGGGTCACTGGCATGTTCCAATTGTATCTGGACATGATTCTGAAGGGGAAAGGGTTTGGTTATGTGCTACACGTGCTGGCTCACAGAAGGCAAGGCAAGCTTCTGCCACCAAACATGAAGGTAATTATCAAATTCAATTGAACAATAAATCGTTATCCTTAATATTACAGTTGGAAACATGGAACCTTCTCATCCATTTTAGCCTGTTCAGAATGATATTATTCTAAGGGTGTTTCTGGAAGTTCCCGAGGGCGTGAAATGATTCTATTGCATAATTTGCATTTTCATAGCTGTTTTTCTTCAACTTGTGTTTGCAAAGCATGTCAATTGAGTTTGTGCTCTTATGGTGTGAACTATGTTTCCAATTTATACACACCCACTTAATGCAAAGGTGTGAACTGTGTTTTAAATTTTATACAATGGAAAACATGGAATTTGTAATATTAAATGTCCTATAGTGTACATATGACTCAAACAGAACATGAATAGAAAATTGAGTCGATAATAAAATTCCACCTATATGGTATTGATGAAGATAATGTTTTCAATTTATGGAAAATCATTTAATGTTTTCTGTCCTTTTTTGCTTTTGTTTGTCTACATGGGAATATATTGGCTTCTACTCATCTATGCTGTACTCTTTCCTAGTCTAGGGGAATTGTATGAAATTACGGCTTGTCTGCATAACTAGTCAGGTAGGTTCTTTATCTGTAATTGTACCGATCAAGGTCTATGGTAGCTCCCTCTCCAACCACTGCCTAGCCTTCGAGGTATTTGGTGTCAATTCATAGATGTTTGATGTTAAGCTAGTGTCACTCATGAAATAATCACAAAATTTGAAAAAAATGTTGATATATAGTTGACCCCAAATTCATAGATTAGGGCTTGCTGGCTTTGGATTCATCATCATTGCATATCCTAATATATTTTTTCTTGTTAAATGTCCCTTCTTCCCATTATTTACTTCTATTTATAAATTGTGGTTCCTGGGAACCTCTTCCTTCCCTATCCAAGTCATTTTCCTTGGTGCTCGATTGGTTACTGAAGAAACAAAGGAGGGGAAAAGAAATTTTGGTAACCTCTGTTGGATTGTCTCACATCGCCAGTTTCAAGCCCCTCTGAGTAGTATATAAGAGCCCTCTTTCCCTCTTCTTAACACCTGGGTTTTAAGGAGTTGACTTGAGCTGAGCCTCTAATTTCAATATGGTATCAGAGCAAAGTTTGGGTTAGACGCACGGGGCTGCTCACCTAGCCTCCCTCCGCGGGTTATGTGGTCCAGGGAGCGTGTTGGATTGTCCCACATCACCCGTCTCTAACTCCTCTGCGCTATCTATAAGGCCTTCTGACCCCTCTCCTTAATGCCATAGTTTTAAGGAGCTGCATGGGCTGAGCTTTCATTTCAATATGGTATTAGAGCCATGTTTGGGCTAAACGCATGAGGGCCGCTCACCTGGCCTCCGTCCGCGAGCTATGTGGTCTAGGGGGCGTGTTGGATTGTCCCACATCGCTCAGTCTCTAGCTCCTCTGCGCTATCTATAAGGCCTTCTGACCCCTCTCCTTAATGCCATGATTTTACGGAGCTGCATGGACTGGGCCTTCATTTCAATAACCTCGTTGCTAGAATTCAATCTTAAATGGTTGTAAATTACTAACTTTATTTTATTTTATTTTATTCCACCTTCATGGCTACCAGATGACCATGGAAGTGCATAATAGCAAAAGGCAAACCAATTCTGGAAACTTACCATTCTCTTGTAACTCTTCAAATCAAAACATAAAAATTGGTGGATTCTGGAAACTTACCATTCTCTTGTAATAACTGGGAATAAAATGCTTAATATTTATAATTGGTGGATTCTTTAGCTTATATATATCATGAGTCATCACTGTTCCTTGTGTTGGAATCTCTTATCATGTGTTTGGCTGGAGAGAAGAGGAGGGGGCAAATTTTTTTAAAATCTCATCACTTTCTCTTCTTAACTAAGGACGAGAAAATATTATTCCTCTTCCTTTCTCTTCTTTTATTTTCCTTCTCTTTTTCTACTACCAAAGAAGATGAGAAAATTTTAAGAATCCAATTTTTCTTCTTCTCTTTCTTTTCTCATCTTTTCCTTTTCTTTTCTCTCCACTTCTTCTCAACCGGACAAAAGAATATGATTATTTTTTCTTCCCTCATCTTCTCTTCTTTTTTCTTCTTTTATTTTCATTCTCTTTGCTTCCTCTCTCTTCCCTACCAAACACTGCGTTAAGGTCCTGTTTGGAAGTTGGAAACAAGGAAGTAAAGAAAAAGAAACTATGGGGAGTTTTATCTTTCTTGTTTGATTGCATTAAAAAACTTTGGAGGAAAAGAAAGTATGAGAGAGAGAGAGATTTCTATGACTTTTAAAAAACCCAATTTTGTGTGTAAAATAGTGAGGGCACATGAGGAAACATGTGAGGTAATGAAATCAAAAAAATTTCATAACTGAATATTCCTTTTCCCTTTTCCTTTTCCTTGCTGTTTGTGACAACCTAACAGAACCTAAAAGAAAACCAGCAACACCAGGCTATAAATATTGCATTTAAATTGGCCCATCTCCATTTTGCTTTTTTCATTTGAGACTGATTTCTGGATCAAGTAACTGGGCTGTATACGCATTAAAATCATTAGTCTATTCAACTTTTGATCACTCCATGCTGGTAGATACATACCACAAAATGCAGCATGCATACACACCTTATTTACACATGTTTTCACTGATTGTGGACAACGTCAAGGCTTCCATCCCAAATTATTGTTTCTGTAGAAAGGGCCTGTTTTCTTTGTTTGGCTTTGTCCTTGAAATTAGTCCAAGTGCTCGTGTTATATTCATATTTGACTGTTACTGATTATCAACCTTTGATATTATAAGTCTTTGCTAGTGCAGTATATTATTACCACATAATGCAGCCAGCATAGGTGCGTATGCTTATATATGCATGTACATGCTAATTATATCTATAGATTGCCTCCACTTAAATATTGCTTGCTCAATTGTTTTCTTGGGAAAGGTGTTGGACAGGCTTCTGTTTTTATCTCGATGCATATCACACAATTCAAGTGCTGATACTTGCTTTGCTTACATATCTATGAATTATGGCATCTATATTAGTTAGATTGTTGATACCCTGAATTCATTTGTAACAAGTAGAATGCCAACTTCCTGATCATAAGAAGGCATGTGCAAGTTCGGAGACTCAAACTGAAACTCAAGCAATCCAACCCCCACTGAATCGTGTCAACCATGAAATCACTAAACATCCACCGCAAGAAATTTACAGAAATCTCAAGAAAATTCTTTCTAACATCCATATTATCAAATCATCCAACAATCCTACCAGCAATTGAGGCCGCAGAGGAGCTTGGTAGCTGTGTTATTGATTTTCAAATATAACATCAGTCACCAAGATGTTTCAAGACACCCTTGCAGTGGAACAAGCAGCGGTGAACCGAAATGTCCTCCCCTGTGCAGCAAATTATCTAGTTGAAAATCTAAGAGGCCTTCAAGTGCAGAAGAACAAATTTTTCCTGATGGTAGTTAGGATTAAGAGTCAAAGAGCAACCCATTTTTCCATCTAATTTTCAAATGGTAGGGAATATTTTCTTCTCTCTCTTGGGTGTAAGTGTAAGGAAAGGGGGCTGTCCATCTACTCTGTTAAGGAATATTCTTTTGTCATCTCTGTGTATATTTTAGATTGGATGTTACCTGACATATTCATTTGTTATATATTAGATTTTGCTGAAACATCTATATATATTGTCTGTCCATGCTCCAGGAGGCTATGAACACTTGGACCAAAATTATTTTCCAACCATTATCTTTTTGAAAAGAATAGAGCTATCTTTATTTTTTTTTCAAACATTATTGGCATGCGTTGATATTTTACAATATGTGCCCATTTTCTTGTAGAAAATGCTTGCATCTATGGTTTTATGATAATATATCCCAAGCAATGCATTTACAGCACTTTGAAAAGGGAAGGGGGGGTGTTTGAAGGAAAAATTCTTGAATAGAACTGGCACACTGACGGTGCATCCTTCTAATGCTGTCATGCCGTGTGTGTTTTGACCCACCTTTTTTGTGGGCCATAGCACACATGGTAAAGTATTATTGGGAGAGCACACTACCACGTGGTAGTCTAGACCATGTGAAGATTGAAGAATGCCTCTGTTTGAAGACGCTAAAGGAAGTGTTGTAATCAATTTGTTCATCAGCTCAAAATTGAAATTGCACATAGCATAAATAATTTTGCAAGTAGGTCCAAGTAGGGATAAATCATGCTCCATCCTGCATGTGTCATGTTGGTTGTCACTAGGCTTATTAAAAGTAAAGTTAAAGTGCTTTTTGTATTTTATGAATCAAGAGTTATGGTGAGAGAGTTATTTTAAGAAACTTTCATGTGCTCTGCATCTGCATATTGAATCAAGATGCTTTTTTTTTTTTTTTGGGGGGGGGGGGGGGGGGGGGTGCATGGCAAGTGGATTAGTGAAAAGGATCTGCTCAAATTAAGGTCACAGTTTTAAGTTGCTTAGGTTCTTAATAACAGTTTGTCTCAGTCCAAGATTTTAAGAAAAAATGAGAATTGTTTTGAAAAGAGTTCTGGTTTGAAGATGAGAATTACTGTTAAACAGGGGAGGCCAATGCCATGGAATACTTATTTAGAGAAACAGTAAGAAAGGAGAATTGGATAGGAATTGTATGAAAATTGACATTGCAGATCAAGCAGTTCTCAATTTAAAGTAAAATGATTCATTAATTTAGAATATAAAAGATAAATTTAAAATTTCATTGGGGAAAATCTATCATTGGTGACATAATAAACCAGTTTCAGAAAAATTTCAGTGACGTGGGTTTTTATGAGCCATGTGTGCAATGTGTTAACAGTGCATACCACATCTTTTTGTGGCCAATTTTTGGTCACACGACCAATAGTAACAGTTTAGATAGTAATCACATATGCATATGCATGTTAATGTATTCTTATGCATATGTAACCTCGGTCTAAATCATTAGGATACCTGGCAGTGGCAGAACTAGACAAGAACTATAGGGAGTAAAATTTTAAAAATTAAAATCTTAAGGGGTCTTTTATAAAAAAATATGAAAAATTATGGGGTGGTAATTTTTAATTTTTTTTTTAAATTCTGTATTAAAGAAGGGTGAAAAAAAGTCAAATTTTAAGAAGTGTGGGGGCCATAGCCTCCCATTGACTTTTAGTTTGGATTATTAAATAATTTTTCAATTCCTTTGTTTTCAAAAAAAAAAAGGAAAAGAAATGAAATGAAATGAAATGACAGTGATATTTCTCTTTATCATTTTAAACTTTTAAGGTAGACCAGGATGTTGATTTGATTTTGAACACCATTTTCAGTGTGATGAATGACTGGTTGTAATTGAGAGAGAGAGAGAGAGAGAGAGAGAGAGCCCACTTAATCAAGTTGTCTAAATAAGCAGTAAAATTATGCAGTGACAAAATCCAAATGAAATTTTGATTTAGGTACCCATATAATTCATAAGCTGATTCATTCTACCATTATAAGCTGTATAGCACTAAATGATTGTCCGTCCTGCAATGAATATATATATATATATATATATATATATGCGCTTCTTTTAGAAGAGAGAGAGAGAGAGAGAGAGAGAGAGAGAGAGAGAGAGAGAGAGAGAAAAGGAACGAACACAAGATCACGGGAGCTGACAAATCTTGTTCTCAACTTTTGTCTTTCTTGTACGTGGCCCTACGCTGCAAACAAAAATAAAGAATCTCTCTTTAATTAATGTCTTTTGGTTGTTTGTTTTTCTCTAGTTTGCTCCAATTCACAGACACAGAGAAAGAAATAATCACGAGACTCCAATCTCTCTCTCTCCTTTCTCTCTCATCATATATATGATATATACATACAGCATGCCACTGCAAAAAGAGCACTTTAGTCATCCACTGGTTCACAGAGAGATAAGGGGAAGCTTTGTCACCTTTTGTTCATTTCCACTTCTATCTTGAATTATAGCAAGAAAGAGATACAATGGAGGACTCAAAAACATCTGTGCAGCAGAAGATTCAGAACCCAGAAGCTGAATCGGACGATGGGTCACGCTTTGACAATTCTCTTCAAGTTAGTGACCATATGCATTATCTCTAGCTCAGAACTCAAATGCTTTACTGTGTTTGTTTCTATTTGCTTTGTAATCTTTTTCTCCTTGAATTCATTAGGTTCTTTTAAATTTTCTTTCTGATTGTAGGAACTTAGAGACTTGTGTTCTCAGCTTCATTATGCAGCCGATTACTGCGAAACAGCTTTCTTGAATGCCAAACAGAAGAAAGCGTAAGTTTTCTCAGCTTTACAAACCACCACCCCTATATGTCACTGCCACAGTGTGCTAAGCTTCTCTGGAAAGGGGAGCTGTTCAAGTTCACGGATTTGAACTTAGCTCCAGTTATTTTCCAGAGAAAATAAAAATTTAGAATAGAAATGGAAAATAGTAAGGTTAAATATTCAAACTCATCTTGTGGGGATATGAGTTGAGCGGTGCTAAACCATAAGCTGTTTAAGGTAGGTTTGTTAAAATAAACGAGTTTAAAATTATGTTCAAACTTGACTTATTAATATTTTTAGCTGATCTCGAACGACAGCTCTAATAACTTGATATTTTATGTAATATTAGATTATTTTAGACTTAACGAGTCGAGTTTAATAAATTTACGAGCCACAAAATATGTTGAAGCATCTCAAGATCATCAATGAGCATCTAACCAAGCCAAGCTCGTATAGCTCCATTTGTTTTACAATCTTATTGTAGGGGTAATACAGTATCCCGTGTAAGATTCTAAGGTGCTTATAAGGATGAGTTTGACCTTCATTGTAACTAGCGGATTCAAGGGGGTGGCTCCTAGACTTTTTTGATATTGTATCTTTTACCACGAATTTTATTAGAATATTTTTAAAAAAATTAGGACTCCCCCCTCCTCCAAATATATTTTTTCAATATTCATATGAGCCTTTTAAATTTTAATACCTGAACGTTTGTCCCCCTATCTAATATTTCTGCTAACATAGAGAAGGAAAGTTGTGTGGACCAAATGAACTTCATGCAACTCGATCCAAAATTAAATTGTTTTGCACTGTCATGGCTCTGAAAATGGTGTGATTAGTGACAATTTTAGGACCAGAGAGTGCATTGCCAGTGGCTCTAATCTATCAAAACTTCATGTTTTCTTATGTTATGCAGGGTAATGGACAACACTAGAGAGTACATACGCAGGGCCGTGGTCACTGTTGTTGATCATCTTGGAAGTGTTTCAGATAATCTAGATTACCAGCTTTCTAACAACAATGCAATTTCTGAAACAGGGCTTCGAATTGACTGCTTAAAACAGGTTAGTTTTCTCCCACTGATTGATTATCACAGAAGATTGTCTGCTACATATCATTTAACTTATTAATGGTGTTCCATATAGAGATTTTTCACATGCCAACAATATAGTCAGAAGCTTTCTCTAGCTAGACAGTGCTTGAACAAGAATTTGCCAAGATATCACCCTCGATATATATCTCCGCGTAAGCCTATTATCTCATTTTTCTCCATCTGTTTGATTCAGTTTGACTTGAAATTTGAGTTAACAGCTACTTCTATATATATATATATATATATATATATATATATATATAATGATACCTTTTTTTTGCCTCCATGATCAGCAATCCCAAGTCCTGAAAAATCAAACGAAGTTTTGAGGTAATTCTCTATCTCTATTGGCAACTCCTTTTAGGCTTTTACAATCTATGGCTTCTCTTTGAGCATTTCCCCCTTCACTGTTGTTTTGTTCAAAAAACTTTTTTGCTCTAAATTCTGGAGGAATTGGAAGAAGCCAAGGGAGGAAAATTGTAAAACAAAGAATCAAGGAGAAAAAGTGATAAGTTAACGAACCCTAGAGAGAGAGGGATTGAAGAACTACCCATTGTAACTAGATACCCAATCCATCTTTGTAACAATAAATAATATATAGGGGAAAAAATAAACATGAGTTTGAGGTTTGGAGGCTGTAATGAACTTGCATTCTTGCAGGAAATCTGGTAGTCCAATTGCTGCTAGAACTTCAAATAAGCATGAATTTGAGGCAGAGGAGGAGGTACCACTATTTATATATACATATAATCACAGGCCATCTCTAATCTAAGGATTCAACTATAGACACAGGAGCCAAGGAAAGGGATCCAAATGCAGCTTCAGGTAACATGATTCATATCCATAAGAAGCTACATTAAATCCAAGTTTACATTCCCAAGCTTTAGGAGATTAGAAATACTATACTTTTTGCTTCTTTAATCTTCATTCTTTCTTGTACATGATTTAATACAGTATTGCCTGTTCGCGATGGCCTGTCCAGTGCTACCAAAAGCTACAAGTCCTTTCCAGTTCGAGGTGAATTAACTTGCTCTTTTTCTCTCTTACTCTTCTCTGGCTTGGCTCTAACATTAAGTAGACAAAGCAATTGTTTTAGAACTTACTTATAGAGAAGGCATCAACTTTTTTGGTTTTGTGTTTGTAGTATTCCAAATTAAAAACTTAAGGTTAATAAAGTTTAACTCTACAAAGAAGGCCTCGTTTAAAGTCGTTACTATGTCTCTTTAGACATCAAATGGTCTTGAGCCGGTCTGACTGCTCTGCATTTGCACTCTTACTTCATCCACTTCTCATTCCTACATATTATTTTTCCTTCTTTGTTACAGGGTAACCGGAAGCATAGGCACAGCTCAGTGAATTGGAAAGCAGTGCAGAACAGTGATATCTTCGCGCTCATTCGAAGGAGCAAAAGAACAAGATAAATTTATTGGAGACTCCATATAGATCATGTTGTATTTTAGTCATTTCTTGGGATTGTGTAGTGCTTTTTCATGGTAATGTTTTTTTTTTAGCTTGTTTCTTTGTTATATTAGCTTAGCTGAAGATCAATGGCTACTGTGTTCAGTAGAAAAAAACTGTCAAACACCATGAGGATCATGTACCCTTTTGTATACTGAGGCAAACTTGCAGTGTGATGTGAATCAACTCTTTGTTATTGGAAAATTAAATGATGGAGATGTTTAGAAAACGATATATTCTTTGGTGGGTTGCTACATCACGTGACAATGTGTTATTTCAATTATATTTTGTTATATATATTATGTCTCACAAAAAGGGGCATATCAGCAAAATATAATTTAAAAGAAAATGACACATTGTCATGTCACTGTACCAATCTTCTTGGAAAACTCTCTTTTGTTATAGCTTTCAATGTGAAGTTAATACAAACGCATTTTTTTTCTTATTTTGATTTCAATTTTATAAAACAATACCTAAATTTTTCCATTATTGTTTACCTAAGATTTTGTTGGAGGGTGTTTGAAAATCATGATGAGCGTTTCAAATATACATGCCAGTCTAATCCCATTATATTGCCAATCTAATTGTTGTAAAGTACTAGATTGGATTATAGGACCAAGCCCTTGGCGGCGACGCTAGCTTTGTGCCCCTTTTATTTTTCCTATTTTTTAAATTTCGATAATTCTTTTAAAAATAAATATTAATTAAAAAATTCTTTGATTAAAAATAAAAATATTAGTTATTTATTTTAAATTTATTATTATATAAAATAAAAAAATCTTTTTAAAAAAAAGTTAAAAACATTTAGTCAAAATTAAAAAAATATAATAAAAAAACATAAATATGATAATTTTATTATTTAAAAAAAAATTAGACAGAAGAGAATATATAAATATATATAATTTATCAGTATACATATAGAAAGAAAGTGTGATTTTAAGAATTTCAGAAAAAAATTTTTATAATTATCAGAAACTTTAAGAAAGATCAGTATAATTAGTTTTTTTTTTAAATTTTTATTTAGATGTAATATTCATGAACTCTTAAATTAGGGGGAGTAAATTAGAAAAAATGTAAAAGCATAATACAAATGGGAATAATAAAAAGCCAATTATAAATTTAATAAGGTGTTTTTAAAATAATAATGGTGAGCTTTAAAGTGGGTCCCATTTAGAAAACTTGAGTCTTTATTTTTTTAGGAGGATCAAGAAATTATTGAATGAGTCTGATTCTAATAATCAAATGCATATATATATATATATATATATATATATACGGATCTTTCCAATTGAATGAAGAAAAGAAGAATGTTATCACCGGTTGTAAAACTTAAAAAGTTATGATTTGATTAATACATATATTTTATGTATGTGTGTGTAAAACATTGAGATGTAAATTCAGATGAGGAGTTTCTAAACTCCGGGACTAAACTATCTGCTCGCGGAGAGAAACCATTTTGATCCGAGAGCAACAACCCATGCGCCTACAAGTTGCCGCGTCAGCTGAGACACACGCCCTTTAACGGTCAAATGTCCCCACTAATAAGCGTAGCTTTCGAAACTCTGTTTTCAAGAAACTATGATTGCGCCCACAGTACCGGTATCAACCGCCCACTGTCTTCAATTACACCACATATATATATATATATATATATTGGGCTTGTATATGTATAAAACGGATCGCATATATTAAAAGTGCTATCACAGGTTCTAATTGTCATCGTTTTCGATTCTGTGCCCTCGCAAAACCCTAACTTCACAATGTCTTCCTTCTCTCATGTCGATTCCGTCTTCGCTAACGTCGTTCTGGCACCGGAAGATCCCATCCTAGGGGTACTCCCTCTCTCTCTCTCTCTCTCTCTATATATATATATATATGTATGTATATTATATAATAGATATATATTGTATGTATCATATATTTAAAGCTGGCACTATATGTATATTTTCATATAAATGTATATGGCTGTACTGTCTCTGGTTTTACAACTAGAGTTGCTAAAATTGATTTAGGATCATTCTTGGTTTTGTTGTATAGTTGAAGTGAATTTCAATGTTGTAATATGTTTTGATTCTATTGTTGTGGTCAAACATACAGGTCACCGTTGCTTATAACAAGGATCCAAGTCCAATTAAGTTGAATTTGGGAGTAGGAGCTTATCGAACTGAGGTGTGTAATGTTTCTTCCATAAATTATTTCAGTATCAATTCAGAAATTGCATATCCAGTTATCCTCACACATAAATTGATAAAACTATATTTATAGATCAAGATACTTACATTTAATACATCATCTAGATCTATATCTATATATATGTGGGTATATGTGTATATACATATAATGGTTTGGACTATTTGTTGTATGAACAGGAAGTAAAACCTAAATGCTTACATATAATACATTATACAAGATACTTACATTTAATACATCATCTATATCTATATATATATATATATGTGTGTGTGTGTGTGTGTGTGTGTGGGTGTGGGTATATGTGTATATACATATAATAGTTTGGACTATTTGTTGAATGAACAGGAAGGAAAACCTAAATGCTTATATATAATACATACATATATATATATATATATATAAATATATAACTTAATGGTTTGGACTATTTATTGTATGAACAGGAAGGAAAACCTCTTGTTCTAAATGTAGTGAGACGAGCGGAGCAAATGCTTGTAAATGACCAGTAAGTTGTTGAATCATTGTTGGCTTTACTGTAACTTAGTAAGATGTAACTGTTGATCTCCTATATGAATGTGATTCAGGTCCCGCGTTAAAGAGTATCTTCCCATTATTGGACTGGCAGAGTTTAATAAATTGAGTGCTAAGCTCATTTTTGGTGCAGACAGGTACAGGGGTCCCGCAATTTGGTTACAATTGCAGATAGTGGTTGAAAAAATGGACGTTGTTTTGATAAAGTAGCATGTTCAATATGAGACTTTATGCATTGTGTTTTAAGGATTAAACGGTTCTCTTGCGCTTCCTCATTTCTTACATTCTAGAGCTACAATACCGTCCAAGAATTCCTCTAATGCAAATGATCATGGTCCGAGTTTTATTGACCAATTCCCTGCCCCCTTAATTATAAATATTTTCTGATACTTAATAATGTGATATGTGTTTTAAAATCTAACTGGGATTGTAGCCAATGCTAAACTCAACGACGCCATTTGCTCTCAAGCAAAAGCCTGAAGTTGACTTAAAATTCGTTTCTGTCCTCCCTTCCGTAGGAGAGGGGGAATACGATATATTATATTTTGTTCCACAACAATTACCCAAAAAAAAAATTATGTTTGCTTTCACAACAGTCCCGCCATTCAAGAAAACAGAGTGACTACTGTCCAGTGCTTGTCTGGTACTGGCTCATTGAGGGTGGGGTCTGAATTTTTGGCAAGGCATTATCACGAAGTAAGTAGCTCACCCTTTTTCACTTATTTTCCTTCTTACGTAATTAGCTAACAAAGACTTGAAAGGAGTTTCAACTCATTCATCTACCTCGCTTGCCAGCGGACAATTTACATTCCTCTACCAACATGGGGAAACCATCCAAAGATTTTCAGCATAGCAGGGTTGTCGGTGAAAACTTATCGCTACTATGACCCAGCATCGCGTGGACTGGACTTCCGAGGTTTGAGCTCTCTAACTTATGTCAACATGCTATTTTTATTGTTACTAATAAATTTATTGTTCAGTTATGCACATACTGACCACTGGGCTTTTCTTCTAGACTATTATTTGCGGAATATCAGTCCATGTAATTTTACAATTTATAGTAATATGCTTGCCGTTACTGGTTGATCTTATGTTTGATTGTTTGTCCACTTTCTTCATTCTTAAAGCCCTTTCTTAATGCTAACAATTTTTGGCTTTTTGGTATTCACACTTTGGATACTTGCCTGAATTTAATTATCAACTTAATTTTACTGGATTTTGTTTTAGTAGTATTTCAATGTGGTAACAAATTGCACAAAATGAGGTTTATGGTGATAACTTATATGTGCATACAGGCTTGCTGGAGGATCTTGGTGCTGCCCCATCAGGAGCAATAGTGCTTCTTCATGCATGTGCTCATAACCCAACAGGTGTTGACCCAACCCTTGAGCAGTGGGAGCAGATCAGGCAGTTGATGAGATCGAAAGGGTTGTTACCTTTCTTTGACAGTGCTTATCAGGTAACAGCAGATGAACTGGAGCCCAAAGTTGTTCGGAAGTATGATAGTGTAATAAATAGTACTTAGGAGTAGTATTTTGATACACTGTCCAAATTGTATTGTTCTAGGGTTTCGCTAGTGGTAGCCTCGATGTAGATGCACAGGCTGTCCGCATATTTGTTGCAGATGGTGGTGAATGCCTTGCAGCTCAGAGTTACGCAAAAAACATGGGACTCTATGGGGAACGTGTCGGTGCTCTCAGTGTTGTAAGTCCCTTGTCTCTTTTAAAGGTTTTGTAGTATAAGATTATGCTTATTGCAATGCATTAGTATAACACTGTTATTCAGCTAACCAAGGAAAGTTTATAAACTCTATCAGAAAAAGAAAATTGGAAATAAAAAGATTGATATGTACATCTGCAAGTGTTTAGGTCCATATGCCACTTAATGTAGTCAACTGTAAGCCACGTAGATACCTAATATTCCCACACAGCAAACAAGTGAGAAAGACATTTGGTGGCTAGGTGATATAGAACATGCTAACGAGCAAAGGAAGAAATTGGGAACTTCACACAGGAACACTATTTAGAACTTATGATCAAGTTTTGGATTGATTTTGAGTGATTATTTATACTTATTTTAAGTTAGTATACTTCTGAATAAATTTAATCTTATTTTATTAAGTTTTAGGAATTCGAGAATATTTTGATAATTTTTAGATTTGCTGGACATGGGATGTAGTTTTGGTACATGGGCATGGGTCTTATTTTGGGTCATGTTATCTTATTTTACTTAAATTCTTGATTGATTTAGAATCTAATTTCCTATTTTTAAATCATAGTCCTAGCAAGAATAGGAAAATCCGGCAACTATAAGTATTTATATAATCTTTCTGTTCAATAGAGTTGAGTTTTACAAAATTAAAGATTGTTTGATGTGTGATAACTTACCCTAAAGGGTGATTCCTAAGGAATTCAACCCGGGATTCTTAGATTATTTTGCTCTTCTTTTCCTTTTCATTATTCTCAATCTACTGTTCACAGTCAGTAAACAGCATTATTTCAGCACCAAAGCTTTACAATAACCAGTCCAGATCAATCATAGTTCCATTCCCTTATCCTACCCATTGGCTTTTAGTTTAAAAACAAAAATCACAAAATACTCGCTGTCCAAAACTTCCTACACATGTTCCGTTAAATATCCTGCAACATGCCACTTTTGAAATCAATCCAATTTCATTCTTTTTTGAAGCCTATAACAAGTGAAACTTTCTTGACCTTAAATCCTATTTCTAAAAGTTTTCTATAACCAAGACCCACCAGAAAACCATTCGCAAGAAGTTTTATTTCACGTTCTTTAAAACCTTGCATCAGTTTGGTATTGGAGCAAAAAGATCCTATTTTTTTCTTAAACATACATTGTTCGTCTTTAGTCATCCCAAAATAATGGTCACTAATGCAGAGTTTTCATCAAAGTATGAAGCCTTCTTCAAAGATTATGAAGCTACTAAGGAAAATGTTGCATGGTTGAAAAGCAACGTACATACTATTAACTCAACTTTGAAAGAGACGAAAACATTCCTCAAAGATAGTTGGCTGCAATCCTAGAGATAGACCTACTGAAATATATATGACTCCAGGGTTGGAATCTTGTTGTTGTACACCAACTTCAGCCGCCACATATGAATATCTTGAAGATAATAATTTAGGCCAACAAGCTGAAGTGGATGAAACAAAGGTTGAGGTGGTTATTAGCATATAAGGGAATCACAAAAGAATTCTATGATCGTGCTGCTAAAGCCAAGAAATTGAAGCAAAGGGAGAGAATAAAGCTGGACTTCTAATTCCTTATCAAATTTTATTTTTTTGACAAGTCTAATTCCTTATCATTCTAAGGATATCTATGGTTTTAAAACTTAACTATTATCGATTTCATACTTACCGGCCCTTTGGTAGTGACCTTATTGCTTCCAAACTACAAATTCAAATTAAACTGTCCCCAAAGATTTCATGCCTACAGGAATGCACACGCAATAGTTGTGGCTTCTAATACTCCGACACTGCAAAACTTGACGTTGAATTTTCTCAAATATAGAGGAGAAATGGAGAATGATGCAGAGCATGCTAAAACGAAAAGGGAGAAATTGGGAACTTTACATGGAATACTATTTGGAACTTGTGCAATAAAGTTTTAAGCACTATAAACCCATCTTTAATGGACCAGAATTACTTCTACTTCTACAATTCAAATTCCTGGTCTCCATCATTGCCTATTTGCCTCTGTTCTCTCTCCCGAACTGCCCTACCATCATCCGACCCAACACCTTTGGGTGTCCCATTACGCGAGTCATCCCCTTCACTCAAAAAGAACCCTCCTTCACAAATCACAGTATGCTTGTTACTAGCCCTGAGAATTTAATGTCTGATACCTAGTTTCATTTGTCACAGGTTTGTAAAACAGCAGATGTGGCAAGCAGGGTTGAGAGCCAGCTGAAACTGGTTATCAGGCCCATGTATTCTAATCCGCCTATTCATGGGGCATCTATTGTGGCTACCATCCTCAAGGACAGGTATAAATGGTTGAACTCTGTGAAGAAGTACTGTATGCAATATGACCAAGCCAACTTGGATTTGGAAGTCACAGACAAAGCTAATAAATTTATTGTATTCATTATTCAATGAAAGAGAAGTGGAGCAATAATTTATTTTAATTTAATTAAGTATTATACAAAGATTCAGACTGACAACATAGACTGCAGTAGAATGAGTTATTAAATCTCTCTGTCGAATAATTTTGTATTTGGTGGAGCAGTCAATCATTCTTGGATTCTGACCTCTGAATTCATACTCCTAAGCTTGATCATATATTGCCCACAGGGATTTGTATAATGAATGGACGGTAGAGCTGAAAGCAATGGCTGATCGGATAAAAAACATGCGCCAGCAACTCTTTGATGCCTTACAGGCTAGAGGCAAGGCCAATTTGGATTTTTTTTCATAGTTTGGTGATCCATGATATGTTATGCTTGCTTATCCTTTATAGTTTACTTTATAGTGTTTCAACTTATATGAACAGTGCAGTGCATCACTAGCTTCTATCTTTTAGTATTTATTGATGTGAAACCATATTCATAACTTTGGTTCTCTGACTGCAAATAGCCCAGGTTGGATGCTTCTAGTGGGGAGCGTTGTTTAATCTTTGATATATACTATTTCTATCTACATTTTTTCTTGTTCTCGTGTGATTTCAGTATTGCTTTGGATTAAGTTCTCTTTCTGAACGCACATTATTTCCTACTCAACAGGCACACCAGGGGACTGGAGTCATATTATCAAGCAAATTGGGATGTTTACTTTCACGGGGCTGAATACTGAGCATGTTGCTTTCATGACCAAAGAGTATCACATTTACATGACATCTGATGGGTAAGTAGATTTGTTGCTTGACATTTTGTCCAAAGGGGATCCTTAGGCTCTGTTTGTTGCTGTTTTGAACCATTTCATGGCTGAATATGTTCTTTCAGAGGTTTATTTGCAGCATAAAAACTGTTTCATCAGTATTCAGTAATTTTTTTTATCCGTCATCTTATTGAACTTCTCTTCTGAGCAACATTACCATCATTGTTTTTCACATATTTGTTAAACATTTAGAAAGCTTCTTGATTACAGTAGTAATTATTTGTTTTCATTGGCCTAGCAATACATGAATATGTGTGTTTGTGTGTTTCTGTTATTTTTCAACCTCATTGCTGTTGTCTCGCCAAAGTCATCAAGGAAGTATTCTCTTTAATCTTTCTTACTGAATAAAAGAATCATAATGTCAAATCAGAAGTACAAGGCTATTGTCCAGATGTTATTAATAAATGTCAGGAAATTCACTTGCAATATAATTATCATTTGACAAATTTCAATTTTTTTAAGTCTATTGCCATCTTTTGACAAAAAAAGTTTGAGCTCGTGTTGTCCACACTTTGTCAATCTACAAACTACAGCCACTCTGTAGTTGTTAAGAGTATCTCAGATTTTGCTCGGTACATTTCATTAATAAATCTGATTGATTTCGGATATTAATAGCTCTTCTTCACATTCTTTTGTGCAGGAGGATTAGCATGGCAGGTCTTAGTTCTCAGACAGTTCCTCATCTTGCAGGTGCTATACATGCTGCTGTTACTGGTGTTGCTTAGATCAATAACGTATGAAAATTATGTACTAAAGTTTTTTGATTTCATTCTTTCTATGGCATGATACTGCATAGCAAGAATTTACTGAAATGTGATTTTCCAATCAAGACTAAGCTCTGATATTTTGAATACAAATGTTGGAATGTGATTAATCCACGTTTGTTTATATCTTATAGTTTAAAAGAAAATCCAGTTTGAGCCTTTGAGGCAGAGAAATCTATTTTTTTTGTTAGCCATTTGTGATTAAACCAGTTACTGCTTACTGGTACAGATGGTCACGTTCATTTCACAGGTTATCATCAAGTCTATATATGTTGAGAACTGTCATTAATTGAATAGTGTAGTAAAAAAAAAAAAACAAACTATTGCTTACACTCCATGCAAAGAGACTCTCTCTCTCTCTCTCTCTCTCTCTCTCTCTCTCTATATATATATATATATATGCTGGGATCAGTAGAATATCTCGAGTTTTTGTATTATAAAACCCCGGTGCTTTCCCATGAAGCAAATAATTCATATTACAAAAATGAATCATATATCTGAACTGAAACTTAAATTTTCAAATAGACTGAGGGAATTGTATCGATATGATTCATAATAAGCATGGTGTATGAGAAAAAAAAGAGCCAAAAACTTAAAAATAAACACATTACAAGAGCCAAAAACTGAAAGATAAACATATTACAGTAGCCAAAGATCAACTAAAACTAAAAAGGAGGAGATCCAACCCAATGGTTAATTTTTCGTACTTCCCTATCCACAACAGGAAGGAAGAAAAATGAAAACAATACTAACTCAATAGACTCCTCTTAGTGGTTTTGAATACGGATCTAAATATTTACATCAATAAGTAAAGTTTCTCTATTGTCATTTTCCTTGATTATCTGTCCTCCTCAACTTTGTCTTTCTTTTTCTTCTCCTTTGTTTTTCTGCTTCTACAGTTAGCAATACTAATGGCGAGCAGTTGGACTTCTGAGACCTCCCAAGCTCTCAATGTACGAAAACCTTTTGTTGGTCAAAATGTTACCTGGTTTGGCCATAATCTTTTCATTTTCTTCCTTTTTGTAGCTTTCAAAGTTTCCCATCAAATTCTTCTGAATTTCCCCCTCTCCCTGATCCAAAGTCCAACCCATGAAATCGGATAGTGTCATTGAAGTTGGTGTCTCTACACTATTCGGCTTCTCTATCTCCTCGGGGCTTGGGGAACTCCCTGGTGTTGGTATTGGCAAGGAATCCACTGAGAGCCTCCTTTTGGATGCTGCCAGTGATTGATCTTGAGTGAGAGAGTCGGCGTGGAGAACGTCTTCAATGCGAGACATGACTGTGTTGGCCAAACTTTCTAGTACCCTTGAATAGCTCTCCAGAATAGAATGTCCCACATCCTATACAATTCAGAAGAAAAATAACATGTTCAAAGTTTAGTTCAGATTTAACACACACATACACATGTATAACTGTATGTTGTGTTGTTACTTGTTCTTACCCTATTATATTGAATTTTACTTATGTCCAGTGCAGATTGAGGAATTCCCGGGAACCGCTGTTTGAGTAGGAGTAAGATAGTCTCTGCTCTTTCTTCAAAGAGCTCCCTCTTCTCCAGGCTCACGGCTGATCCCCAAGAAGACTTTCCATCCTTAAGGTTCATCTTCCTCTTCCAAATCACAATAGAGGCCTCGATTCTGTTCTTGAGGTCGAGTACTTTGTGCTCAGTTGACATGTCCATGGTTGAAAGAAATTGCTCAGGATCAAAGAATTCAACCGTAATGCTCTTATAGATTGAATCACCAAGGCTTGATCTCCCATTCTGCCCCAAAAAACATAAATGGAGAAAATCAGCCAAATTTTAGCACAGGACTTCTTTAGAACTATTCATTCTGAACTTTTTTTTTCCTTCTTTTACCTTGGGAAGGGAATCAATGTAGTTTTCAGGGATCTCCATTTCTGATAGAATTTGAGCATTTATGGCCATTGATGCCTTCAGCACTTGGTTCACAGATTCCTTCTGAAATTGCATCCATTTCCGCGACACATCTGATAGCCCATTTAGGGGAACCTTAACAGTTGGTAGCCACCATTTATCATTTCTCTGGCTGCCTTTCTCAGACTCATCAGCATCCCTCGATACATACCAGAATTCACTCTGGTCTTTGAAGTTATCTAGGCAATCCTATTCATTATCTTCAGATCAGAATGATAGATAATATATCCCTAAAAAGAACAGTTATCCTCTCTAACAAGAGAAAAATAAAAGCAGAAGACTGCAAGTGGTTCTTACAATGAGCATTGCATCAAGCTTCCGTAAAGCTGGGATGTTCATCAGCAGATCTCTCCTTTGTTGTGTCACCATTATCTATAAAATCAGGAACCGGTGTTAAGGTATGTAATGTAGTAGAATTATCATCAAATGTGAGGTTCAGCAAGTGTAAGAACTTTGAGTCTTAGAAAGGAGAGAGAGAGAGGCGAAAAAGTCAAGTGAGAAGGTCACACCCATGTTACCACGCTCAAATTTGAGTATTATGCAGGACCCACATGGGTCCCCCATAATTATTCAAACCTAAACGATGGTACCACCGTGCGATCATTCCATTGGGCTTTTTCTGAGAAAGGCAGGGGGGGGTTTCACCTCCATACTTGTTCCATCCTTGGATTTCTGTTGAGAAGGGACAAGTTCAACAATGTTGTCTGTCACAGATAAAAGCCAATCAATTTCTTTTCTCCATCTTGCTTTCCTCTCTGCAGGCATAGGCTCTAACTTCCTTTGTTCTCCAAAAACAGAAGCTGTTATCACATTAGAGAATGAAGAAAAAAAAAACAACATGAATTAGAGATTTTCCATAATTTTAGAGTTCTCCTCGCAAAGATCTTCCGTATCACTAGAATTTGAAGAAAATGATATCACAAACTATTGAATCTATCATTGTTCATGCTTATCATTCTTCAGATTCTCAACTCTTAACCAAAAGGATAGGAATTGAACATACCGGCAAGATTTGTAATAGCATTTGACAAAGCCAAAGCTGAGGAAACACCTTTTCCCCCACCTGACATATCTTCTCCCAAAAGAAGCTTAGCAAACCTTTCCTTCATCAAGTCCATATCTAAGCCAACACAAAACAAAAGATGAAACATATTCAGAAATCCCAATATTGATCCTTGCATTGATTGAATGTTGGAGGTGACAATGCAGATATTATGGAATATTACCTGAAGGCTGCCTATTGTTTTGGGGACTCCCTGTCTTGTATCCACCATCCTTGCTCAAGCGTGATACCGGACCCGTTATCATTTCGATTTAATGCACTTCCTATTTGCTGGAAGTCCAATGGTGCAGCTTTTGCACCTTGACTTCTAAACTGCATCTTATCATCCATGGCCTCTCCTCCATTTGAACTCTCAAAGATCAAACTGTGGGCCTGTCGTCCGGGAACCTGATCAAACATTCTTTTAAAGCTGGAAAGACTTCGACTTCTGAATGCCTTCTTCTTCTCTAACCATGGTATGATTAATTTCTCTGTGGATCTTTAACTACTTATTTGTATTTCAACAATGGAATTAAGAAAGAATGAACAATGGGAAATTTAGAAGTGCCTGTACAAAAAGGAAAGTTGTGCTGTAATGTTTGTAAAAGAGAGAATGGAAAAGAAAGAAAAACCATCCTCCAAAATGGAAGGCTAGATATGGAAATGGAAAAGGGTTTTTCTGTGATATGAAAGAGAGGATGGTAGTTTGGGTAGTTTTTGTAGTTTCCTTTTTTAAGCTATGGAACGTGGGGTGCATGTTTGACTGGGGAGAAAAAAAAAAAGAAAAAGAAAGGAAAGGTTGGTGTAGGAGGACAATAAACAAAACAAAGGTAGTTTTTTTTTGCGGTTTGTTTTGAGGAATGAATGGTTGGGTTTGTCAAAGGTAGCAGAAAGTCCGGGAAACACACAAGGACAGTTACCCCTCTCTTTCTCTATCTATAGGTCAAATAACTCTCTCTCTCTCTCTCTCTCTCTCTCTCTCTCTCTCTCTCTCTTCTCTCTCTCTATATATATATATATGTGTGTGTGTGTGTGTGCGTGTGCGTGTGCGTGTGCGTGTGCGTGTCAAATAACAAAGAAGCCACAAAGTTAGATATCTTTAAGACATCAAATTCGGATATAGTAGAAGGATTAGGCAGCTATGGATTAATATATATATATATATATATATATATATATATATAACACTTTTCAAAACCAATTAGGGTAGTTTAGTTGGCCTCTTAAAAGCGAGGTCATGGATTTAAATTCGACTCTTCTCAAGGGAGATGTGATCTAGGATAGTAAGATTAGTTTGTTCCTTTTGTTCATTCTAATCTTGAACTGGATTAGATGATTAGAGCGGCTTGATAATCATCACTATAATAAATAAATAAAAAATTACCTTTGAGATTGCATTAGATATAGAATTTGTGTGTACAAACTCGATTTGGACTAGAATGGCCAGGATGGCATAGTTGAATTCACTATAGGATAGATACACCTTTCACCTTTGGTAGTTCAAGCCTCTTGATAGTAAGAAAGTAGAAGTATCTAAATATGCAAATGTCTTAGCAGGATCATATTCATATCTATATCAGATTCGTTTAATTAAAGAAATTATTAAATTTGAATTTTGATCTCTGAACTCAAGGTCAAATTCTTTATACCATAAATGAATTGAATTCAAATCAAGATTTGATTCATGACAACCTTACCTTAAACTAAAGTTGGGTTCACCATATCCCGTCATTTGACTATTTTCCAAAAACAACTATATTTAATTATTAACATTCATTTTTCATAAAAAAATTATTTGGTGAGCTCGTCATACGCAGTGACGGATCCAAAAATTTCAGTGAGGGGCTCCAAATTAAAAGTATTAAAAATTAGGTGAGTTCATGTGAATATATAAAAAAGTTAAGGGAGCAAGTCCTATTTTGTTAAAATATTCTAATAAAATTAGTAATAAAAAATATAAAACTAAAATTTTTGAAAGTTCACGACCCTCACTTGTCCTCCCTTGGACCCGTCACTAGTCATACGGGTGTGGCAGTCACTCTGATTTCCATAGTATAACCCAAGTAAAATTATCCTAAAATCATAGTTGTCGTCGTACGAGTTTACCAATAATTTCTCCCCTTCGGCCAAACATTTGCACAAAATCTTGGGTCTTTGATCTTCCATCCTACTCACAACGGAACTAGAATTCCCAAAAAGTAAAACCCTGCTGCTTTTCCTAACAATTGCTGTTTTCTTTGACACTGTTTTCATTACTATTTTCTGCTACACCCAAACAACCCATTACCAAGCAACTATGTGGTATTTTGTTGGTCTCTCAATCTTGATGCAGAGTGTATCAGAGACAAAGGCTACATCCAAAGCTCCATAGGATTTTTCTTTTGATTCTTAAGCCCACACCGGCCCGGCCCAAGTTCAAACCAAAAGTTTAAGCTGTTAGGTGGAGAAACTGTCAAGGCTTATGTACTAGGCATGGACCTTTACGCAAGTGATGTAGGACTCTCTCTCTCTCTCCACCACGCTCTGCAACTGCGCATACCAGCCACCCAAGCTCTCCCACACAGGGCCACGGCCCAAGTCCAACTCATAAAGCCTACTTCCAAAGCAAAGGTACCAATTCAATCACGCAAATCTAAGCCATGACAGCAAAAGCATATGGGTTTTAGGTTAAGGCCATCTAAAGTTCAAATGGAACACACCAAGGTCAAATCCAATGGCACCTTTATTTGGGATACGAGGATAAATCCTTTCTACCTCTACGACTTTGAAATCGATACTTATAATTGTTTATTAAAATATGATTAAGGAACAAATCTTGTACTCGTATATCAACCTCACTTATGATTTCGGAATCAATACATGTTATTATTTATCAAGACTAAGCAGGGTACGTGCATCGATCTAATAACACATGCATCATTTAAATCACTGAAGACACAACTATATAGATTCGAACTTACATCAAATACTTGAATTTAATACACCAAACACTTGGACTGAAGGGGCACAAACAGCAGCAGGCATATTGACATCTAAATGAAAGTCAACTATGATATAGAATGTTTTGATTGAACATGTCTGCAAATAAACAAATTGCACGTGGCTTCTCATTCATTCTATTTAGAGTAATGCTACTCTGCTTAAGAAATTAGCTCAAAAATGGTGCTCAAACTGGTAGCACTTTTGGGCTACTTTCTTGGGCAAGATAGTATTATTGTTCTATTAAGTATCACTTTGAGTAGGAGCGGTAGGAGCGGAAGATTTTACGATATGATTGGTCTGTATAATACAAACATATATATATATATATATATATATATTATATGGACCTAATCAGGTCGTGAAATTCTCACTTCCGCCACTGACACTAGCATATTTCTTATTTTATTTATACAAAAACTTCAAAACTTCTTAAGAATAATAAAGCTATGAGTTCATATTCTATAGAGGGAAATCCAAAATTTCATATTACAAAAAAGTCCTATTTAATGCACAAGACTCCCTCACTCGGTAATTTAATTCTCAATACTCATACGCGTGTGTATTACACAAATCAATCAGGTTACGATTGATACTTGCATATTTCCTGTTCAATTTAAACCAAAACCTCTTATCAATAGAAAAAACTATGAGTTCATATTCTACGGAAGAATCTCAAATTCTCATATTGTTATTATTATTATTTTTTAAAATGTCCTATTGAGTACGCAAGACTCCCTCACTCGGTAAGCTAATTCTCAAGACTCACACTCGCGCCATTGGCCATTGGGTTAGGCGAACGAGACCTTATAAATTAAATTGTTAATGTATCAAATAGGACATCTACAAATACTTTGATACGCTCTACATCAATCTTCGTATCTTAATCTTTAACCATAAAAGAAAAAAAGAAAATTAACCTCCAAAAGTAAACCAAGTGAGTAGAACTTTCTAGTAGGACTTGAAAGATCCTTAGGTCGAACCATGGACTCAAAAAGAGTTTATCCTCGAATGAAAATTTTACACTTAAATTGAATAAGAAGTTCATTATGTACTACCACACTGTGTTACTAGACTGCTAGTAGCACATAGTGTGATAGTATATAGTAAACAACTGGTAGCACATTAATTTAAGTACAATTTAATTTTTTTGGTGTCTAATTAAGTACAATTTTTTAAAAATTATTGAGTCTATTTATAATTTATCCTCAAGAATTCATGTTAAGTGTAATTTAAGAAAAAAAAAAAAAAAGGGTATGAATCAACTGGTTGTGAATGATGTGCCTTATATTTAAAAAATGTCCAAATTATTATTTTGCCCTAAACTTATTTTCTATAGATAATATAAAATATTACAAAATGAAGGAGTGAAAGAATTGAACACTCATTAGTATTTTAGGAAATGAAGTGTGATGACAGGGAGTGTTGGTTTTCTATATTAATTGTTGGATTTGCATTCCTAAATTACACAAAATAAATAAATTATTACACTAGTTGACACAGAATATCTCCTGATCGATTCATAAAAAAAATTAAAAATAAGTATATAATAGACCGACTTAATATCTGATATTATTTTTGTGCAAAAATAACTATTCTCGTATTCAAATTTATGATCTTGTATCCAACGGTCGAAATATTTTAGCATTAAAGTAGTAAAAAATATTTGGTATAGACATTAACATTGTCATTTGAAAATTTATTATGGGTCATATATAAGGTTATAAATGCCAAATTTATGAGTGTGACAATGCCATGAAATTTATATATATATATATATATATATATATATATATATATAGACATAGACACAAAATAAGCTACCTACCACTATATCATACAATTTTGCAAGGGCCCAATTAATAGAAAAATATGAACCCTCATGTGAATTGTTTACATATTGAATGATAGTTTGATGGATGGATAGGATTTTGTGTTAGTGGTGAGAAAGAGGGATTATAATTAATTAGCATGGTTTTGTCGGTGTGCATGCATTTTGACAATTGGGAGGACAGATATCCCTTTAAATTATTATTTTTTAAAATAATAATAATAATAAAAGAGAGAATAATAGCTGTAGTTTTAGCTTACTAAGTTGACTGTTGACCTATTAATATTATCACACACATTAATTGAAATTTAAAAAATGAAGATAAAGTGAAAATGGATTTAAATTGAAAAAAAAAAAGAATTAAATCTTTTAATCGTTGGCCTAATTTATTGAATTTAATTTTTCAAAACATTGAAGGATAATTTTGTTAGTTTTTAAACTACAAAGAGTTAAATAAAAAGCGAGTAAATTAGAGGATACTGACGAATCTAGACCATTACATAAGGAAAGCAAAAAGATTTAAAAATAAAAATAAAAATTTACAGAGGTCTTTTATAAAAAAATTTACAAAAAAATATTGGAAGACAATTTCTGATTTTTTGAAATTATTTAACAAAAAATAAGGGTAAAATATCAAAATTTTCAATTTTCAAAAGGTCATGGTCAAGGAAATAAATAATTATTTATTTCCTTGATTCTCAATCCTTTTCAATAATATTTTCATTCTAATGATTGTAGCTTTTTTATATTGAATTAATAGATTGTCATATTTAATGTCATTTTCATTTGTTATTTTAAACAAATTTGCTATAAATTGAAAACAATTCTCACCTAACATAATTTAAAGTACTTCAAAACTCAAATCATACATTAGTGAAAGTGATAAATTAAAAATTATAATAATTTGATGGCTAAATACTCTGCCTCTTCAATCATTGTACATATTAGATGGCTAAAAATCCACTTCCTCATAGCTCTAAACATGTTTAAAAAAATGCAATTGTTCATGTACAAAAATTCCTTATAAAAATAATCAAAAAATTATGAGAATTTTTCGTGTATTTTTTGAAATTACAATTACTTTCTCTCTGTTATATTGAGAATATACAAATTCCTCTTTCATGTAAAATTTGTTATTGACTGTATTAGGGTTTTAATAAAAAAAAATTATATGACTAAAATACTTTTATATATTACAAAGACTTCTCTTACTTTTTTCAGAAATCACAGAAAATATTACTATAATTATCAAATATCACAAGAAATGTCAATGTTATTATCTATAAAGATAAAATAGTAAAGTCATATTTTTTATTAACGCTTGTTTTATAATAATTCTGACAGAAAAAGTTAGTATAATCTCATAGGCCACAAAAGAAATTCTTATAATTGTTAAATAAATGTCAACATAATCCCTTCCACACCCCCCCCCCCCCCCAAAAAAAAAAAATTAGGGAACGAGAAAAAAAAACATATACACACCATATGTGTGCGTATACACACATTATGTGTTTCTGAGGGCATTTTTGTTATTTTATACACACGTTAAGGAGTTATAACTTGTAACGCTTTCAGATCATAGTGAAACTACAGCAATCATAAACATAGTCCTATTTTAAGATGAATCACGTAAATCTTTGTATTTATATATATATATATATATATGATTTTTGATTTATTTTTGTATATTACTGATCATAATTAGATAATTATATTCTAAACAAAGTATGCAACAATACAATCCTAATAATACATCAAATCTTGCTTTTGGGGGGTCCCAATTTCCAAAGCCACGGCTTTGGAAGTTAAGGATGTTCATGCATGTCCTGCATTTATTGCAGCGGACATGAGGGTCATGTCTCAGCCCACAACTCTTGCATTTTATTTTCGTGTATCGTCCATCATAATTAAATATTTACATTCTAAACAAAGTGTGCAACAATACAATCCTAATAATACATGAAATCTTTCTTTTTGGGGGTCCCAATGCTTTGGAAGTAAGGATGTTCGTGCATGTCCTGCAATTTATTGCAGCAGACATGAGGGTCATGTCTCAGCCCACAACTCCTTCACATTCCACAAGCCCCACTGGAGTGGGTGTGTATATATATATATATCTTAAACCCTTATGTCAACACAATTAATATGGGTAAGCCTATTGATTGAAAAGACCTTCTTCTAAATCTTTCTATCTAGATCTTCTCCCCCATCAACCAACAGATTGTAATAAGAATTTCAATTGCATGTTATTAACATATGATGCATTATAGATAACAGATTGGTATGCATTAAAGTTCAGTGCATTTGCATACAAAGATATAAGTTGGTAGGTTTAGGGTTGTAAAACGAAATAAGTTATTCGAGCTCAGTTTATGATCAGTTAAGTTAGAGATTCGTTCGAGATTAGTTTATAAAATAACGAAATAAGTTATTCGAGCTCAGTTTATGATCAGTTAAGTTAGAGATTCGTTCGAGATTAGTTTATAAAATAAACAAGTTAAGTTTAGACATATTTTGAGACTCGTCAATTTATTATGTTTGACTCGATAAGTTAATAAGTGGACTATTACTATATAAAAAATCAAGTTACTCGGCTCGTGATTGACTCAATTAGAGGCTCATTTAAGATCAGTTCGAATAATTAATAAGTCGAGTTTGAATATAATTTAAAACTCGTTTATTTTAACGAGCAAAACTTAAATAACTTACTACTCGACTCGTTTATAACCTTAGGTAGGTTGATATATATTATTAGTTCATTCTTTGACAATTTAAGTTTTTAAAGGAACTAACGATATATATGGTATTAGACTCTTGTTCTAAAAGGTTTTCAATTCAAGTTTCTCTTCCTATTCATTCGATGCAATGTCTCGCACTTGATTCCATCAACAATTATTAATTAATATATGTTGTTAGTCCATTCTCTAATAATTTAAATTTTTGATGTAACACAAGTAATGCATGTGCATGTACACATATATACGTGTGTGTGTGTGTGAGAGAGAGAGAGAGAGCCAAGTTGCTATGTGAAAAGTGAAAATGAATTGCCAATAAATATTTCAAATTTCAAATAGCAACTCTTGAGTTTTTGTTAAGAGATTTCAAAGCATGACTCACAGAGTCTCAGACCATACATTATTTATATTAACTGTCAAAAGGAGGAAAGCATACCAGTATTGGTGGAGATTAAATTACATTTATGATATTCACCAAAAGAGAAAAACAGAAGAGTTTCTTAAAACAAGAGTCCTGTGACTGCATTTAAACATGTCAATTGGAGGTAGCTTGGCAATTAGTTACCTTAAATTGACCACAGTAACTTTACGTGGGAGATTATATTTTGAATGTTTATATATATATAAATATATATATACATGGATAAATTACACTGATTTCTCTTGGTATTTCTAACAATTACGAAGACTTTTTTTAAGATCTTTAAAATGACATTGACATATCTTATTTTTATTAACAAATTACAAAAACCTTCGATCCCCTCCAATCTTATATTTTTTTCAAAATGACAAAAGTGTTTTTTTTAATTTTACTTTTAATTTTTTTTGTATTTTTTAAAGTTTTGACTAATTTTTTCTAAATTTTTTTTTATATAAAATAAAAAAAATCTTTAAAAAAAATTTAAAAAAATTTCAAAATTAAAAACATATAGAAAATAAATAAAATGAAAGAGATACTTTTATCGTTTTAAAAAAAATATGATTGACCGAGAGGTCTTTGCATGGTAAAAGTAGGATGATCAAAATTATTTCACAAAGTTCATGAAATATTTTTGTAATTGTAAACTTCAAAAAAGTCAGGATAATATATAAATATATATATATATATATAGATAGATAGATAGATAGAGAGAGAGAGAGAGAGAGTCTTCTTAAATTCTAAATGAGGTATGAATGTCTTACACATGAAAGTATTTGTAGCTATTTGTCCTAGTGTTTTTTTAGCGATTGTTGTAAATCAATTTTCAAGCATGCTGTGAAATTTGTCTGAGGAGGATTGGGAAAAATCCAAACCAGTTTACTGTGTTTCAATAGGAACATGAAAATAGGTAGTTGGTTGGGTGGGTGGGAAGACTTGTACTTTTGATATTAATGAATTTAATGTCCAAACAAGTACTAATATGCAGCACCAAAAAAAAAAAAAAACATCATGTCTTACATACATACATTACTCGTTTATATATTTTTTCTTAAAAAAAACATCATGAAAATAGGTATAATATATTTTTTCTTAAAAATTATGATGAAAAATTTGGCAAAAAAAAAAAAGGAAAATTATAAATTCAAATGAACTATAAGATGAATATTGGTAAAAAAAATTGGAATAAACTCGTTTATATTATAATAATCATTACTTTTATTTTTTTCTTCCTACGACATATTATCACAAATTAATCAAATAAAAAGAGCCAATAAATAAATTTAATGTCTAAGTATATTCTAATAGGTCACTGGCATAAATCAGAACTTGTATAATATTTTTTAAAATTTATGTAAAAAATATTTTTTCATGAAGTATATAATAAGAGAAACATTTTTTATGTGTACATGGATACATGTTTGGCGTGTCTTTAACTGGAGATTTCTTGTAGACATAGTTTTTTTTTAAAGATCTTACCAATCAATTAATCTTAAAAAATTCGTATTCGTATTATACATACATGCATATATATATATACATATACATATACACATATTTTGTATTTCCTAAGTAAAAAGGCTGAATGTGTGAATCCAACCTTTGGTTTGAAGTCCAGAGTTTGTTGTATCAACAAGAAAAAGGGTACAAATTATATATAAAAAAATATAATTGTAAAGAATACTTATAACTTTACTTTAAATTAAAGTAGAGTTTACATCGTTTCTGAGTCGATAAATACTTAAAAAAAGTACTAATAAATGTAGAATTAGTTAGTCACATTTTTAGAAACGGATAGCTTAAACGATTTTGTTTACGCCTTTAATTAAACTTTTTAATCATTATAATTATTTTTAATTTCGTAATTACTTTATTTAAGAAAGTTTGAATTAACTTCTATGTTACAGTTTCCTAGTACGATAACGTCTCTAGTTTTTTAAAAAGTCCTAATTTTTATTAATTTAGATTTTTTTCTTTTTTATCGCAATTATTATAGTTTCTTAATTGTAATAAGACTAGTATAAAAAAATTAGTAGATTCATATTTAAATTAGTAATAATCTTACGTAAATTACTTTATTTAAGAAAGTTTGAATTAACTTCTGTTTACAGTTCTAGTTTTCTAGTATGATAAAGTTTCTAGTTTTACAAAAAATCTTAATTTTTATTAATTTTGAATTTTTTTTCGCAATTATTATAGTTTACTAATTGTAATAAGACTAGTATAAGGAATTAGTAAATTCTTATTTAGATTAGTAGTAATCTTAGCGTATGATGTAATTCAGTCTTTATTATTCAGATTATCAATCGTATATTTCTGTTTAAAAATTTGAGACTTATATTTTTTAGATCTGTTTAGAAATTTGAGACTTTTTCTCTTTAGGTAAGGAGTCTTCTGTGTTACTTGTTTTATAAAGAATTTAATATGTTTGATTCTACTTCATGTTTTGCACTGCGTTAATACCTTACATGTTTACACATTTTTTTCATATGTCAAATATTTATTAACCCGAATAAAATGTACATTACTCATTAATATTTTTCAGATTTGTAGTACCTCCATTTTAAAATAGTCAGTTTCTCATTTCAATTACTTTGATTTAATTAGGTTTTGCATTAAAAAGTTGAATTCCACTTTTAATGATTGAAAGGTACATGTCAATTCACAATAAGATCAGGAAGGAGACAACCCTTCTTATTGCCCTTCCAATTCTAGTGATGATTACATGGACAGATTCTAAAGTCCTCTTTCATTACTGCAAAATAGTACTCTTTCTGTTGAAATATATATATATATATATATTTCAAAAGTCTGATATAAAATCAATTTTTTAAAATTTAAAATCTGATCTTAGCATAGTAAAAGTATTTTTAATAGTAAATTAAATTCATACTCAAATTTATATTTGAGTCAAAAAAATTTTAAAAAAATTACCATTTTTAATAGACTCGAACTCATAACAAATTTAATTTTACTCGAACTCAAATCTAAATTTGTGTATTCATATTCACCGTCTCGAATTTGATTTAAATTTTTTAAAAAATTATAAGAATTCTTTTTAGGATAAGATGAAAATTTTTAGAAAATATTTGAGTAAAAATGAGATGACAATAGAGCATCAAATTCAAATGAAATATTTATTTAAATTTAAGTAAAAATTTGAGAAACGGACTGAAGATGACCTAATCGGTCCATTATTTTAAGGGATCATTATACTTATTTACAGAGCAAATCAACCATTACTTAATTTTGTAATTTTTTATGGAATGACCTATTTAATTACACAGATAGTCTATAGTTTTACTTGTTTTCACAAGTTATTAAGTAATTTTCTAGCTTTGTTTGGTTAGAAAAAAATAAATGCTAGAAAATGAAAGTATTAAAAAATACTAGAAAAGAATGGAAAGTGAAAAGAAAATCACTTTTTTCTATATTCATTTGGTTAGGAAAGAAAATATAAGAAAGTTATAAAAAAAGTTATATTTATTATTTGAAAAGTATCAAAGTGAGAATTTTTTTATTAATTATCTAAATTATCCTTATTTATAAATGCTTTAACTTTGTAATACTTATATAAATTACATGTCACAAACTCATAATAATTGTAATAACATCCATCTTAATAAAAAAAAAGCCTAATTTTTTATTTTTTATATTTAGAAGAATTATTCAATTGTCTTTTTTTATATTTGATTATTATTTTACAAAAATATGAATTCTTCTCGTTAATCTATTGGATAATAAAATAATAAAGTTATAAATCACATTAGGAGCTAAGTATACAAATTCTAAAAGTCTTTTAACTCTTAAAAAATGATATTATAATTTTATATTATCTAAAGAAATAAATTTTTTTATCACTACTTACATACATAAACAAAATTGATTACATATAACTCTATATATATATATATATTAATTAAATATTACAGAACTCATAGTAATTATAAATGAAATATACATTAACTATATATATATTGTAATAACTATTTATCTCTCTATATATAAACGTAATTGCATATATATGTTAGGTATTTATATATCTTCAATATATATTAACTATAGGTGTATATATATATTTGTATATTATATTAACTATATTATATATTATATAATATTGGATAAGATGAAAATATAGATTCTTTATAAATATTTTTTCGAGAAACATAAATTTTTTATATTTTTTGCGAAGAATTAAAAATCGTCAAATAAGAAATTATGTGAACATAATTTTTATAGGAATTTTTTTCATCTTTACTAACTAAACCTCTAATAAATTTTTTTTCTTTCTTTCTTTTCTTTTCTATCACTTTCTGCCTAATCAAACGGAGCAAAGAGAAACTGATAATTAGAGAGAACGCAGAAAAACAAAGAAGGATAGAAAAGAATATATTCCAAACAGTCCCTCAAAGAATAAACAATTATTATATATATATATATATTTATATATATATTAGGCGGTAGTTTCTCATCCCAACTGCTCACAGTATCTCTCTTTCTAAATTGCGATCCCACCATTTTTCACCATGTTCTTGAATAGATTTGCTTCATTTGGTAATCTGCAACTCACGTACGACAAGAATCAATTGCACCATTTAATCACACAATTGCAATAGTCATTCAACCATTTCATTTTGTACCCACTGAACCATTATTAAACGAAGAGAAAAACACAACTCTCTTTGTTTTTGCTAATATATGAATAGATATAGAAGTGGGTATACATCAGAAAGTCAAAATTCACATGCTATTTTGTTCTTCTTCTGTGGATCTGAAGTCCTCTCTCTCCAAGCTCAAATGAAGGTGAGATTTCTCTGAAATTGTTAATGGGTCTTGTTCAGTTGTTGTTTGTGAATTGTTACTGCATTTATTTTCTTATCTGGGTCTTCCAACTTCTCTTTCTTTCCTTTTTTTCTGATTTGGGTTTTGAATAGAGGCTAAAAGAGAGAGAGAGAGAGAGAGAGAGAGAGAGAGAGAGAGAGAGAGAGAGAGAGAGAGAGAGAATTAGACTGATCAGCATTGAGATTGAGAGAAGCTGTCAGTTTGTGAGCTGATAAACCACGCAGGAATTCAGGTATTCATGCTTGAAATTTTCATGGGATTTATATATGGTTTATATACATATAGACAATGTATACATATATATATATATATATAAATTAATGCTTGCAAATGATATTCAAATAAACCTTTTCATGTTTAGATCCATTACTTTCAAATTTGACCATGCTTTACTGTCTCTCCCCTAAAAAGGGGGGTCTTGAAAATTTGAAGAGAAATTAGGACCTTTAGTTTGAAGGTTTCAACATGAGAATGACCTCTTTTTTTTTTTTTTCTTGAAGTACATTTTTGTTTCTTATGGAGGAAACTTATTCTTTCTTTTACTTGTGTTTTCAGTGATAGAGAGCTGAACCAGGGCTGTGTTTGTCTGTCTGCAGTCCATCTTTGAAATTTTTTATTAGAATATACAAAATTATGTAAGTGTTCTATGCTAATTTAATTAGATTGTTGAATTTGGTTTCCAGAGAATTAGTAGCATCTGACTTTGTCAATGGAATTTTGTGCCATAGAATATGCCTCAAGACAGTCTGAGATCAGTTGTTTACAGATCATTTGTCACTTGCGATGATCCGAAGGGTGTGGTTGAATGTAGGACATTCAGAAAATCCAAGACTAATTCTCATAAAATGGAAGGTAGGGTAGAAAACCATAGAACACAGAGGAATCTGAATGCTTCTTCAACATACAAGGAAGAAAGAAAGGAGATGACCTCTAAAGGGATTGCAGACAGCCCATCTTCCTTTCAACTCGTCGAGGTCTCTAAAGGTGCTCAGAAGCTGAATAGGGTGATTGACTCATGGTCTATGGGTATGACCTTTGATGGGGAATCTAAAGATATTGCAAAAGATTTGCTGAAAGGAGCTATTGATCTGCAAGAGTCTCTGATCATGCTTGGCAAACTACAAGAAGCTTCGCGGTATGTGGCTAAGTTGAAGAAAAAGCAGGAGAAATCCAGGGGAGGAAGAATTGATGAAATGGGAAGTGAAAGAACAAATTCCAATCAATTTGGAGATCAAAATTACTGTACTGGCATTCAAAAACCAAGACTTTCTGCCGATGGGTGTTCGAGGGATTGTTATGAGGAGCTCAGGAGAGTGATCAGGGACAGTCTTGCCAGGCAAAATCTGTTGCCAGACCATTCAAATAGAGAAAAGGCTTATTGTGATAGAAGAGCATCAGATGCAGATCGGGATATCCCCTCCACTAGCTCCAGCCAATCCTCACTGGTATGCTCCTGTAGATTTGCCCCTCCTGAGTCTTCTCTTTCATCAAAGGCTCCACAGAAGAAGCCAAATGGCCCTAATTTGGTTGCCAAGCTTATGGGTCTGGAAGAAATCACCTCCAAATCATTGCAGTCTACTCATAAACAGTTGGAGTGTGATAAAATTTCAAATCAGAGAAGACCTATATTTGATATCGACATGCCAAAGGCAAGGAAGTCCAACTGTGTTGGTCAGAAGGTGGATCCAGAAAGGAGAACACTGAAAGAAATACTCGACAATATGCAATTTAAAGGACTTCTGAAGTGCAATTCTGTTGAGAATTTTAAGCCTCCATCCTATCATTCTAAAGCTTCCCATTCCAAAAACAGGTCTATTGATAATGAAATCCCTATTGTACTTTTAAAACCTCTTAGTTATTCATGTCTAGAAGAGGAAGAGCCTTGCACGCAGATGTTTGTTCGAGAAGAGGGAGCTTTGGACACTAGAGATGTGCTCAGAAAATTGAGAACAAAAGAAGAGCTTTCACCAAAAACTATTGAGTGCGGCGAACGAGTTCTGTGTTCCAATGAGATGTGCAGAAACGACAAAGCTGATAAACCTCCAATGAAAAGGTTTAGCCAGGAAGAAGAAGTTAAAGACTGTAAAGAGGTAGTTGCAGAAACAGTAGTCAAGACCAAGGAAAAGATGTCTTCTAATAAGAAGAGAGCTTCTGTTCCTATTAAAAACAAAGCACAGAAGGAAGCGATTGACAAGAAAGTTGATAAGGTTCAGAAGATGGTTCAGAACAGAAGGAAACCAGAAGAAATAGAGAATTTGAAGTCAAAAGGTGCATCTGTTTCTCATAATCAAGTGAAGGTAACCTCTTCGAAACCAAGAAATCCTGAAAAAGGATCAAACATTGTGAAAAATCGATTTGCCCAGCCAAAAAGTATCACCTCAAATCCAATTTCAAAAAGCACCACACCGACAACATCCCATAGCTCCTCTGATCAGAAGAAGAATCTGAAGAATACAACACGAAATATATCTCATAAATCAGCTGATCAGAAGAAGAATCACAAAAATGAAAAACAAGTCAAGGAGCCCGTCGCAGCAAAATTTGCAGTGAGTATTCCTTTTAACCGACCTTTATGATTGTCTTAATGTAATTTATTTTTGTAGCTTTTGTTTTTTCTCTGAAATCTTTATTCAGCTTGTTTCGGAACTTATTAAAGAGTTATAGAAGCATAGAGCAGAAGATAAAGTCTGTCTCCTGCATAGTTGTTGTGAAAAATTGCTATGATTTATATTATTGCAGATTGAAACTATGGCATGCGAGGACGATAACAAGGGAATCAGCATTATGTGTGAAAATGAGTCTGATCTGATAAGAACCGACACTGTGTCTGTAGATCAACTGCTTCTCAAGGAAGAACCAGAATCAACAGATGCCTCTGAAATCCAGATTAAAGGTAATGCTCTTTATTAGATATCAATCACTCTGCTGCCAACAACCTGAAATTGGTAGTCAATTTTAGTGCTTTTGTTTATTTAAGTGGATTATTTTGTATTTGCATATGCATATCACTATGGAAGTATGTATAGATACTCTTTTCCAGAGGGAATTCCGGTTTTTGAGGGACAATCAGGCTAGAAAATGTTACGGTTTCAACTTTCTGAAGATATCCTTACAAACTGTCTCCTCCATTCTTATCCAACAGAAATAAAAGCACATTCTCCTCAATAGCTTTCAGACAGAGAATGTGCCCATTATCCTTGCCACAGCGATATATAAGAATTGTTCACTCATTTTTTTCAACTAGATAATTGTATTGAGAATTGCATATTTAAGTGGTGATCCATTCATGTTAGCTGCTATTTAGATGTCTTCATAATAGGACTCTATATCTATTACGGGACAAGAAATTATCAGGAGGCAGCATTTAATCTTATGATGCGTCTACTTTCATTTATGCATGAGTTAAATTATATTGAATTTTTTGTGATGTAACATCTCTTTCATTGCAGATCATTGCATTGACACCCAAAATTCTCTCTGTGAGGTTACACTGCAGACTATTCCCCATGAAAGCAGCATTAAATCTGATGAAGCAGCAAATTATTGCATCAGTCACGATAGTACTGAGCGCAATTTATTCAACACCAAAACCAATCCACGAGATTTTCTTTTGTGCAGTCCATTATTCCTTAATCATGCAGAGGAGCTCTTTAATATCAATACAAATCAGTCTATTTTTTCACAAAAAGTGAGTGTAAACGATTCGAGAATAGCTGATACCAGACTCTTACTGGACTGTGCAAATGAACTCATGGAACTCAAAAGCCTTCAATGTACACGAACTGTACATACAATCTTACATGCCCCCGTTCGATATTCAAGAATTTGTATCTCCCTGTACCAATTGGTGGATGCACTCTGTGATGGGATTGAGAATTTGAAAAGTTATGGTAAGCTTGTTGGCAAGAACCTCCCTATTGATCGCGTTTCTGCAATTCTGCAGAGGGATTTAAGTTGCAATGGAGTGGGGAGTGGAGCATGGGATTTGGGTTGGAGGAAAGGATTCACCGTGGATGAAATTGAGCAAGTTGTGGTTGGCATAGAGAAACTAGTTTTAGGTTGTTTGATTGAGGAGGTGCTTACAGACTTCTTTCTTTAGCATTTTGTGCATATATATATATATATATATATATTTGAATATGTGACTCTTAGAGGCTGGTGTTATTATTTTCTGTAAATAAAGGTACTGTGGCTCATTTTAGAGAAAAGGGTACACTTCTTCTAGTGGTATGATCCAGGATTAACATTTCATGAATAGAATTTCTTTGTCAATTTCTGGATCTAGTTGGGCATGTTTGTTTAGTGCCTTGAATTCAATGGTCTTATTCACTTTTACATGGCATTTTAAAGTAGAAATTTATCATCTTGAATGGATCCATTTCAAAAAAAAATAAATGATTGGCATATCAAAATGATGTTTAAAATAGATCAAACAAAAAGAATCCAATCGGACCCCATGTGAATGTCCCTAAATTTCATATATATGTGTGTGTGTGTACGCGTGTCTCTCTCTCTGCCTCACAAACACACACACTCACTGCCAAAATTCAGGAAGAGGCTCCCTTGAAGATAAGAAAATTGAGGGTCTCCATTGAGAAGTAAATGAAAGTCCCTTGTGAATGAGTGAAGAAACAACCAAAGTCTGAACCCACCACACATTGCCATCCACACCCATATATCTTGTCAAATTCCTGCAAATATAAAGCCCCAAAAAAATAAAATTATGTGTGTGTGTGTGTGTATATATCTAAATAAAAAATAGGATATGAGGAATTGGGTGGCATAATAGTAGAAGTACCTTCTTGATGTGGCCAGCTATTGATATGCAGTCAAAGACATCATAGATATCAAGAGCTTGAGAAGCAGAAGTCATAGCTTGAATCTGCATCTTCACTGGCATGTCTGTTTCCTTCACCAGAGCTTTTCCTTCCAACATTTTCTCTCTCTCTCTTTCAAATTCTTAACTTGGAATCTCAGATAAGTGGGAAGAATCTCTCACAATTTAGGACCAGAAGCTTCTCAGTCTCTCACAGTTTGGTCAGCCTTCACTGTTCCACAGTACCGGTCATGAATGGCTAATTTATATGGGGTTGGAGAACTTTCACGCAAACACGTATAGTCTAACCATTTTGTATTTTTCTCCAGACTTTGAACTCAAAGTCCAGTCAGTCAAGCCTGTTATATCACGGCACTAATTTTCAGACGTCACGGATACAAATCACAAAAATAGTCTCTTAATTTTACAGTCACAATGTTGCATATATATATATATATATTTTTTTTTCTCACTAAAACTGTCAAATGTTGTAGTTTGTAAATCTTGTAGAACACATGATATTTAAACTTCAAACTTCAATGTTAGGACATCTTTAAGTTTCTTATTGTCATTGAAAGGTAATCTTGATTGAAATTTAGTCCAATGAAAAACAAAAATGAATGGCCTTTTTCCTCTTTGGGTTTACACAAACTTTCAAATCCCATATCTCTTTATCAATATTCAAACCATACATCTTCAATCACAGAAGTAGAAGATACCATCCACTAGATTAAGTCCCCTCTCTTCTCTACATCATTATCTTTTATTTAAGAGTTAAAAATTAAGGTGAAAAAAAGAAGAAAAACATAATTGTATTTTTCATTATCAGATCTAATCATTTTTTTTGTGATAAATTCATAAGGGAGTATTTTAAATCAATTTACGTGTATCATATTAAGTTTCTATTCTCGTGACAGTCGGACCTACCCTTTAAACTCTAGCTGCCAACGATTGACACAGATGAAACTCGAATTCGAGACACTTAAATTTTATTCACAATGTATTTACCGCTTGACTACACCTTTAAGTGGTCTAATCAAATCATTTTTATGATGCATGACTAAATGTTATATATGTATATAATTCACATCATTTTTAACTCATTCATTTAATGATAATTTTAATATTTAAATTTTTTTTTAAAATATACTTTATTTTCTTTCTAAATCTCTCTAGTTTAAGAGAGATTTGAGAAGCCATAATCACCAAATTTTTGTTTTTTTTTTTGAATCTTCTCTTTTTTTTTTTTCATCATAAATGTTCAAATGAGAGAAAATTGTATCACTCTATTTGAATCTTTTCTATAAGTATTATTTAATTTTTTAATATTACAACAACAGTTGATTTCTTAATATCAAGTATGTATGGTGTGGTATGTTTCGCAGGAAAATATTTAAAAATTAGAAAAAATTACCATAGTGTTTTTTTATAATTTCATTTATTTTCACTTAACTTCTTTTATTTTAAAAATCAATAAATACATCTTGTTATATATTAAATATATATTTTCTATTTATCAATTGAATTAGTTTTTAACAAATGAATAAATGTCTTGGATAACTTTTAAAGTATAGGCGATGAAGTAAAAATAAATAAAATTATAAGGATATATAGATATATATATATATATATATAATTATATATATGTAATATATCTATTTAAAATTTTTATCACACACACACACACACATATATATATATATATAGAAAGAGAGAGAGAGAGAGAGAGAGAGAGAGAGTATCAAATTAATTTGAGGATGTGATTAAATTCTTCGCCCTATACAATGTGAACACGTCTAATAGAATACAGAGGACGGTCTGTCGTCTAGCACCGTAGAATCTAGTCTGCGTGGACGGTTCGCCGTCCGTTTGTTGGACTTGATCTTGCTATTGCTAGGATGGGGGGTCTGATAATGCTTGATGTAGGGGGTCAACATCGGACGGTCAAGCACGTGAATGATGAAACTTCAGGCGTACCGCCGGCCCAACAAGCGATTCTTCTGGCCCAAATCCTAATCCAGACCAAGTACCAATTAAACCTGGCCCAATCCTGTCATATTAACCTAGCCCAAGTCCGAATCCAGACACGTCTCATTCGGGTCCGTGAGGTTTTCTTTTGGGGCCAAAATATAAGAGTTGGCCCAGTTTTGATTGTCCAGTATTTTTTGCAGAAATTACTTTTCTCCTATTCAGATATGCTTTTCTTTGGGGAAGGGCTATAAAAGAGGCATATTCTCCAAGCAATTATTGTTAGGCACACAAAGAATTTTAATTGAGTTTAATTTATAAAAGATAGTTTATTTATGACCAAATTATTATGAAAAGGATAGAGGACTGTTTTTGGTTGTTTATTAGGGTTAGTAGCTAGAGATAAGAGCATGGATATTGAGATGAGTATATGGTGCCACGATAAAATATAAAATTAGAAATAAATATATTTGTGAAATGATAAGAGTAATATGTATATGAGATAAAATAAGAGAAAATCAATTAAGTTGGTATGATTGTGTACAACGAATAAACTTCAAACTTCAATGTTAGGACATCTTTAAGTTTCTTATTGTCATTGAAAGGTAATCTTGATTGAAATTTAGTCCAATGAAAAACAAAAGTGAATGGCCTTTTTCCTCTTTAGGTTTACACAAACTTTCAAATCCCATATCTCTTTATCAATATTCAAACCATACATCTTCGATCAAAGAAGTAGAAGATACCATGCACTAGATTAAGTCCCCTCGCTTTTCTATATCATTATCTTTTATTTAAGAGTTAAAAAATAAGGTGAAAAAGAAAAAAAAAAACATAATTGTATTTTTCATTATCAGATCTAATCAATTTTTTTTTTTTTTGTGATAAATTCATAAAGAAGTATTTTAAGTCAATTTACGTGTATCATATTAAGTTTCCATTCTCATGACAGTCAAACCTACCCTTTAAACTCTAGCTGCCCACGATTGACACAGATGAAACTCGAATTCGAGACACTTCAATTTTATTCACAATGTATTTACCACTTGACTACACCTTTAAGTGGTCTAATCAAATCATTTTTATGATGCATGACTAAATGTTATATATGTATATAATTCACATCATTTTTAACTCATTCATTTAATGACAATTTTAATATTTTAATATTTTTTTTAAATATACTTTATTTTCTTTCTAAATCTCTCTAGTTTAAGAGAGATTTGAGAAGCCATAATCACCAAATTTTTGTTTTTTTTTTTGAATCTTCTCTTTTTTTTTTTCATCATAAATGTTCAAATGAGAGAAAATTGTATCACTCTATTTGAATCTTTTCAATAAGTATTAGTTAACTTTTTTATATTACAACAACAGTTTATTTCTTAATATCAAGTATATATGGTGTGGTATATTTCGCGGGAAAATATTTAAAAATTAGAAAAAATTACCATAGTGTTTTTTTATAATTTCATTTATTTTCACTTAACTTCTTTTATTTTAAAAATCAATAAATACATCTTGTTATATATTAAATATATATTTTCTATTTATCAATTGAATTAATTTTTGACAAATGAATAAATGTCTTGGATAACTTTTAAAGTGTAGGCGATGAAGTAAAAATAAATAAAATTATGAGGATATATATATATATAATTATATATATGTAATATATCTATTTAAAATTTTTATCTCACACACACACACACACACATATATATATATAGAGAGAGAGAGAGAGTATCAAATTAATTTGAGGATGTGATTAAATTCTTCGCCGTATACAATGTGAACACGTCTAATAGAATATAGACGACGGTCTGTCGTCTAGCACCGTAGAATCTAGTCTGCGTGGACGGTTCGCCGTCCGTTTGTTGGACTTGATCTTGTTATTGCTAGGATGTGGGGTCTGATAATGCTTGACGTAGGTGGTCAACATCGGACGGTCAAGCACGTGAATGATGAAACTTCCCGCATACCGCCCGGCCCAGCAAGCGATTCTTCTGGCGCACCAATCTAGCCCAAATCCGAATCTAGACCTAGTACCAATTAAATCTGGCCCAATTCTGGCATATTAACGAAGCCCAAGTCCGAATCCAGACGTAGTATCTCATTCAGGTCCGTGAGGTTTTCTTTTGGGGCCAAAATAGAAGAGTTCGCCCAGTTTTGATTGTCCAGTATTTTTGCAGAAATTACCTTTCTCCTATTCAGATATGCTTTTCTTTGGGGAAGGGCTATAAAAAAGGCATATTCTCCAAGCAATTATTGTTAGACACACAAAGAATTTTAATTGAGTTTAATTTATAAAAGATGGTTTATTTATGACCAAATTATTATGAAAAGGATAGAGGACTGTTTTTGGTTGTTTATTAGGGTTAGTAGCTAGAGATAAGAGCATGGACATTGAGATGAGTATATGGTGCCACAATAAGATATAAAATTAAAAATGAATAATTTGTGAAATGATAAGAATAATATGTATAAGAGATAAAATAAGAGAAAATCAGTTAAGTTGGTATGATTGTGTGCAACGAATAGTAGTAAATATATTCATATTTGAAAAATGCTAGAACCGGTTCTGTAAAATACAGAATAACTGGTTTTAAATTTTTTCTTGTTTAGTAAGTAACTTTTAACAGTATATTAATTCCATGTTTAAAAAATACTAGAACCGGTTCTGTAGAATACAAAATAATTGGTTTTAAATTTTTTTCTGTTTAGTAAATATCATAACAGTATATTGATTAATCTCTGATCCTAAAAAATACTTAAAACTTGAATAAAAAAAAATAACATAGATAATATGGAATGTCATGTTATAAGGTAATGGTAATCAAATTAACTTTGATAAATATGGTTAAAAGTGATATAATAATGTGTAGTTTAATTAAAAAAAATAATGATCTTAAATAAATAAGATTAACGAAAAATAATATTTATATCGCTGGTCTCTGAAAATTAAATTAAAATTTTTATAGAATTGAGTTAAGTTGAAAATTAGAATAGAGTTGAAATCTTTCCACGATTACCTAGTTGAAATCTTTCCTCATAATTGACTTTTTTAAATAAAAATATATATATATATGTATACATATATATATATATATACATGTTTTATCTTATGTTTTGTAAACATTAATATACAGTATATATAAACAAAAAATATATATATGAAAAGTACAACAAGAGAGAGAGATCTGGGACATCTGGATTCTGGCGAAATCAGTGAGTGGGCATTGTCGAGCCGTTGAACTTAAGGCCGTGTGATGGGCGACGTAAAGTCGTCGATCGTAATGTCGAGTAGAGAGAGAGATCGAGAGCTTCTCATACCAGTCGCCGATTCCGTTAACAATGACGCCTCTTCCAAGCCCTCCTCATCCGCGTCTTCTTCTCATCACTCCGGCCGTGAGGTGCCCTCCCTCTCTATACACTATATATTATACACGCAGACGCATATATGTCGTTATTTCTTTTTCTAATATTGGTTTAGTTGAATCTGTGATATGGTTTAGGGTTTTGGTTGTGTTCTATTTCTATATTATGAATTTATAATAGTTTGGTTGTTTGGGTTTCGGTTGTGTTCTATTTCTTGATGAGCTGTTTTTTGGTGTATGATACATGAAGAATTATATGTCGTTGATCTAGTTATTTGGCTACCTAACTTGGACACACATTTGAGTTTGCTTTTTGACACTGTAGACCAAATTCATTTTTGTTTAGGAGTTTTTTGTTTTTTTGGTGATATCGTAGGATTAGTTCTATGGTCTCTTTGCGTCCTGGGAAGAAGAGGCAAAGGAAGGGAAATTTCTCAAAAGGAAAAGACTTAGAAATGAAACTGACCCTAAATAGTTGGAACAGGGCTTTGTTGAGGTGAAAAAAGAAACCAATTTTATGCATTTTCTCTCATTTTCCTTTGTTCTTTCCACAGGCTTGTGTTTTTTTTTTTATATAAATAAATTACGAGGATCTCTCACCCTAGAGTGTACTGACTACGGCAAACCCTGATGTACGCAACCCCCAACAGACCCTTAATATTGAAACATGTATGGCCTATTGTTTTCTTTACCGAAATATCTCTGTCTAAGGTTATGAGGAGTTTTTTGGTACCTAAAGTTTGATTTACTTCTCAATTTCAGGTCCCAATAATAATACGGGAATTCAATTAACTAGTCAATCAACCAGGAGTGTCTTTTCAGTTCAAATTAGAAATAGGAATGCAAATCACTCCTAGTTTATTTCATCAACTGTTGCCTACCTGGAAAAAGCCAGAGATAATAAGCGTGTTCTACCCATTCTTACCATGCTTCTTTTCTCTCCCTCTATCCTTTTAAGTACTTTTAACTTTTCCTAGCTCCCATATTCCTTTTGGGTTTTCAACCTGGATTTAGCCTCTGACAGGTCAACCAACTTTAAAGGAATTTTTGACCTGACCCGGGCCATTTCAAAACTTATTGATCCGATCCAAGCATTTTTCAACTTATTTCTCAGCCCATGTCTTTTTTACAAGCGTCCAAGTCTTTGACGCTTTTAGAATTTTTTTTGCAAAAGGCATGTTAATCTTAGATGCCTTTAAAAGGTGTCTTAATGTAATACGCTTTTAATTAACCTAAAAATTTGAGATTAAATAAAGGCGTATAAGTCTTGGACGTCTTTGAAAGGCGTATAAGTCTTGGACGTCTTTGAGAGGCGTCTAAGTCTTATACGCTTTTAAAGTGATACACTCCTTTTAAAAGACATATAAGACTTCTTATTTACACAGAAAATAATAAATAAAATTATATGTTTAATAAAAGCTCTAATAATAAATTCAAATACTCAAATAATGAAATTTATAAAAATATAAATTAGAAAATACAAAATAACAATTCATGTTCTGTATAAGCATATAGTTACATAATTGATTTTTTTTTTTTCTGGAGCATTTATAGGCCTTTTGTGTACAATTAGATTGTCATTAAACTTTTAATTTGGGTTATATTATATATACGCAAAAGACTTTTATTGTAATTAAACTTTTATTGGTATTAGATTTCTAGTTAGGATTATATTATAAGAAGATAAAATTTGAGTCATTCTTTAAAAGTGGAATATAAAATAATTATTTTATTAGATTAATAAATGAGTCTACTGTAATCTTATGTAAGTGGTGCAAATTTTTTATTTATTATGTAATTGACATAAGTTTGATTCTATTTTTTCAAATTATTGTAAAAAAAAAAATCTCCAAATTTCCGGTGCACATGTCTTGGCCCGCACACGTAAATAGAAATTTGTCTCACCTCAAAAAAGGGTGAGGAAAAAAATAAAAAATAAAAAAATAACCCTTAATTGATCTTAGCCAAAAGTCTTACATTGCAGTTTTTACTTCAACCTTGGATTATTCTAAACTTTAATAACTTTGAACTTACATTAATCAATCTATAATGGATTCTAAGTCAACATTGGACAACTAATTGCCCAGTTGAAATTTTTTAGATTTTAGAGAATTGGTTAGAGAGAATTAATTATAAAAAATTGATCTTTATACAATCAGATTGTTAATTAGACATTTGGTACGAGTCGTTCAAAAATAATTATTGAATATAAATTATTATTTTTATCTTTTATTAATAATATATAATATATTATAAATAAATTATACTGATTTTATTTTAAATTTCTGACAATTAAAAATATCACTTTTTTAATTTTTAAAATTATACTTACATTTTTTAAATAATTAATCCTACCAAATTAAAAAAAGTGTTCTGTTACTATACACACAGGCGTATAAGTGTTCTGTTACTTTAAAATATAAAAGGCATATAAGACTCCTACACCTTTAAAAGACGTCTGAGTGTTATACGCCTTTGAAAGGCGTCTAAGTCTTATACGTCTTTAGTTAATCCCTAATTAAAGGCGTATAAGATTAAGACGCTTTTTAAAGGCGTCTAAGATTAACGCGTCTTTGGCCAAAAAATTTTTTAAAGACGTCTAAGACTTAGACGTTTTTAAAAAAGACATGGGTCCGGAAAATAAGTTGAAAAATGCTTAGGTCGGGTCAATAAGTTTTGAAATGACCCGGGTCCGGTCAAAAATTCAACTTTAAAGTTCTATGATCCATCTCTATTAATTTTCCACAGCATTCACTTATTCTCTGAAAAAAATTTTATGTTCATAAGTGGAACAGAAGTCCTAATACGCCAATACATGCAGAGGATATATTCAGAGATTGTTAGAAGGCATTGACATTCCAAAGATGTAATCCTTTATGCCCAAAGATCTGCCCAAGTATTCCTCGACCATCACTGCCAGAGCTAACAATGGAAGTATCTACTCTAGTGTTAAATGACAATTGGTCATATTCTTTTGATGCGAAGATGACTTTTCTGAAGTAAAATCAGATTTAAGACCAAAGGCCATATTAATCCACCCACTACAGCCCATGTCTTCTTGAATTATGATCAACTTGTATCTATCTCCACTGAAAAACTCAGAGATCTTTAGAAATCTTCCTCTACTGTTTGATGTTAGCTCGATTACACGCCTACAGTTATTTGATCTGAAAGTTCTAACAAACTTGTTACCTGATTTCAGCAGTGAAACCCAATTGATCTGTTCTACTAGCCACTCCAATCTCTCTTTCTCAAACCAGATTGAAATGGGATTTCCTCTATATGTCTCAGTAATACAAAACATTCTCCTTTGACGCCATCTTCTTCACAAAGATCGAAAGTTTTGTTTTCAGTGGCAATGATTTTTGCTAAGCAGCCCCCTCTTGAAACTCATGGCGTTGAAACCATACTGGATGCTGTAACAATGCACTATACATACTGGTATGTAATAACCACAGTCCACGGCAATATGAGACACTTCATGGTTTGAGGCCTTCCACCTTGCCTCGTTGATCTCCTTCAGGGGGGAATATCTTAGCATCATAGTGTGGTGGAAAGCATTAGAAATTTGGTATTACTTTCTGCCGGCAATGAGCTGATGTTATCTACTGAAAGCCCTCCTTTTTCTTTTTTGATAAGTAAGGAGTATATATTAAGAAGCCCGAGAAGGGCAAAAGGGCAAAAACCCAAGGAGGATTACATCGGCCTTAATGAATCCAAAAAGTCAACAAAAGAAGTAACATTTATAGGAAAAGTCTTTTTGGCTCAAAAAAATAGTAAACGCAAAAAGGCATCTTTAAGGAAGGGAGTAGAAAGCTTCCGATCCTCAAAGACATGACTGTTTCTTTCTTTTCATAGGTATCACAAAAGACAGATGGAGGCTAATCTCCAGATTCTCCTAATTTCTTTACGAAGGATGCACCCTTCCCAAGCTAAAAGAAGATCTTTGACGGAATTTGGCATGACCCATGTAACTCCAAAAATGGTGAGAATGAGGTTCCAGCAGCTCCAAGGAACGTGGCAGTGAATGAGGGCGTGATCCACTTTTTCTTCATTGTTTTTACAAAATAACATCTACTAGCCATCAGGAGTCCTCTCTTCCTCATATTTTCCGCGGTTAAAATGGCCTTCCAAGAAGCTTCCCAAGCGAAGAAGGAGGCTTTGGAGGGGGCCTTTGAATGCCAAGTGAACTTCCAAGGAAAGAGAATGCTTTCAGAAGGAAACAAACTCTTGTAAAAAGAGCTCACCGAAAAAGATGATTTATCCGGCATCCATAGCCATTGATCTTCTCTTTCTTCCACTACTCGGAAATTATTAATGTGGCTAAGAAATGAGTCCACCTCCTCAAGCTCCCAATCAAAGAAATCTCTTCTGAAAGAAGGAGTCCAAACAGTCATATTCCTAGTGCTTACAACATACTCACTAACCCACGCTGTCTTGTTTGTAGCCAAACTGTAAAGCCTAGGGAATTTCATCTTCAGAGGCATATCCCCACTCCACACATCATCCCAAAAATTCACCCCGTCACCCTTTCCAATAACAAACCTACATCGGTCCTTAAAAGGTCTCCAATCTCTTCTGATATAACCCCATAGCCCACAGCCCATCGGCCTTTCAGCGCTGCCCGAACACCAGCCCCCTGTCTCTCTCCCATACTTAGCCACAATAATCTCCTTCCATAAATCCTTGTCACTATCACCAAACTTCTATAACCATTTCCCTAAGAGAGCTGTATTGAAGATCCTCAAGTCCTTCACCCCTAAGCCCCCAAGATAGTGATGCTTCTTAATTTTATCCCACGCCACCAAGTGAAATTTCCTGCAATCACCCTCGTGGCCCCAAAGAAAGTCCCTTTGAATTTTCTCCAATCGTCTGCTCACTGTCTTCGGAATCGGGAAGAGAGAATGAAATAGGTGGGGAGATTGGCCAAAGAGCTTTTAAGAAGAGTGAGCCTGCCTCCTTTAGAGAGGAGCTGGCCTTTCCATCCTGAAAGCTTGCTATGAAACCTCTCCACCACCGGATCCCAAATCCCAACGGATCTCGCACTAGCTCCCAAAGGAAGACCTAGGTAAGATGAGGGGAAGCATCCCACTTTGCAGCCCAAAGTGTTGGCCAGAAGATCCAACCCCTGTAATGCCCCAACTGGATAAATGCAGCTCTTAGCCAAATTGATCTTTAGCCCTGACACCGCTTCAAAACACACAACAATGCATCAGATAAAGCGAAGCTGGCGAGTTGTGGGGTCGCAAAAGATGATGGTATCGTTAGCAAATAAAAGATGGGTGACCACAATGCTATCACCCCTTCTTGCCCCCCCCTGAAAGCCTTTGATAAAGCCAACCTCCTCGGCCCTGCACATGAAGCGGCTTAGAGCCTCCATAGCGATCACAAAGAGGAGGGGGGATAGGGGATCCCCTTGTCTCAACCCTCTAGACGAACGGAAAAAGCCTGCGGGGGATCCATTAACGAGAACCGAGAAAGAAACAGTGAAAATACACGACAGGATCCACCTCCTCCACACGTCCCCAAAACCCATCTTTGCCAACATACCCAGCAAGAATCTCCAGTTAACATGATCGAATGCCTTCTCAATATCCAGCTTGCAGACCGGCCCTTTCCTTTTTTGTTTGAGTCTAGAGTCAGTACATTCATTAGTAATAAGAGCCGCATCCAGAATTTGTCTCTCCTCTACAAAAGCATTTTGGCTAGGCGAAATAATACTGCCCATAACCTTCTTTAATCTTAAGGAAAGAACCTTAGCGATTAGCTTATAAACACTACTTACCAGGCTAATGGGGCGAAAGTCCTTAATGCAGGCCGCGCCCTCCTTCTTAGGGATGAGGGCAATGAAAGAAGCATTGAGGCTTTGTTCAAAGCCCCCCTCTCTATGGAAACTCTCAAACACTGCCATCACATCCGCTTTCAAAACAGTCCAGCATTTTTAAAAAAGGCCATAGAAAACCCGTCCGGGCCTAGAGCTTTATCCCCGTTACACGCCTCTAAGGCTCTCTCCACTTCCTCCTCCAAGAAAGGGGACTCCAGGCTAGTGGCTTCTTCCCCGTTCAAACTGTTCAAAATGATGTCCTCCACTCCTGGTCTCCAACCTCACGGCTCTGAGTAAAGACTAGAGAAGTAATCAACTATACCCTTTCTAATTGGCTCTTCCTTTATGAGAACACGATCGTCAATAACAATGGAGGAAATTCTATTCTTCTTATAGTGAGATGAGGCCATCCTGTAAAAAAACTTTGTGTTGCGGTCTCCTTCTTTAAGCCAGATAGCCTGAGATTTCTGCCTCTACGAGATTTCCTCCATCTTGAGGATCTGACCAATTTGCCCCTTTAGGCCTTCTCTCTCCACCCTTTGGGCAGCTGAAATAGAACCCATTTGCTCTGCCTTGTCCAAATCCAGCAGATTATTCAGAATACTCTGCTTTCTTTCTTGGATAAGACCAAAGACCTCTCTATTCCATTTTTTGAGGTCTTCTTTAAGGAGTTTCAGCTTTCGGGCAATGCAGTAATTCGGCGACCCGGACACATCATAAGACTCTCACCAAATTCTCACCAGCTCTACAAACCCGTCACTTTCAAGCCACATGTTTTCAAATCTAAACGGGCTTTTCCCAACACTTAGACCCCCACAAGACAGCATGATCAGATGATGGTCAGAACAAGGCCGCGGAAGACACTGTTGGGAGATATCGGGGAAGTGATCCTCCCAATGGGGTGACACCAGGAATCTGTCCAATCTAGACCGAGCTAACTGATTATCTCCTTTGAACCAGGTAAATCTGCCTCCCTCCAATGGCAAATCCATAAGACTCTGGGAATTTATAGACTCATTGAAGGTCCGCATAGCCGAGGTCAACCTCCCATTTCCAGCCCTCTCATTCGGACTCCTTACAACATTAAAATCTCCCCCTAGGCACCATGGGATGTGCCACGAGAGAAACGTAGCCTGCAACTCCTCCCAGAAACTACTTCTAGCCCTATCAATAACTGGCCCATACACACCACAAAAGCCCAAAACCATAGAATTGTGGGTCAAACTAAATTTGCAAGAAATAGAGAATTCGCCCACTCTGTGGTCTATACAAGTAACCACTCTGGAATCTCAGGCCTCCAAAATACCTCTAGCAGTTCCCCGAGCATTCAAAGCAACCCACTTGATCCACCTAGAACCCCAGATGGATCGGACAAAACTCCTCGAGATGCTTTCCACTTTGGTTTCCTAAAGACTGATTACCGATGGCTTCCATTCCCGCACTAAACCTTTGATAACTACGCGCTTATCCGGGTCATTTAAACCCCTCACATTCCAAGACAAAAGTTTTAGATTCATAAAAAGGTAGGTTAAAGTCTATCCTTGCCTTCTACCAAGGCCCTCGCCGATTTATTGTCCCCATAGTTGACCGTACAAGACAACTCTTTCATAACTCTCTGCAGCCTTTTAACTGATTTTTCCGCCCTATCTTTTTCCGATACATTACTTGAACAGGGTCTAGCATTGCACATGACAATATCTCTGAATAATGCCATCAGTTGATCCTCAAAACCTACACATGGTACCTCTAGCAACTTACTAACCTTCCCCAATTTCCTGAGAACCCATTCATCAGATAATCTCTGCTGATGGCAGAGAAGATCAATTGGGTACTCCCCTCCATTCTGAGACAGATTGTTTGTGTATCCTTCCGGCAGCACAACTGCCAATGGGTTACAGATTTCCACCCCCTGATCAATTTCCTGCTGTTGCAACACCAGGTCCACCCCCTGATCAATTCCCTGCTGCCGCAACACCAGGTCCCCCCCCTGATCAACTTCCTACTGCCGTAACACCAGGTCCCCCCCCCCCTCGATCAATTTCCTGCTGCCGCAACACCATGTCCCCCCCTGAACGATTGGGCAGTTTGTCATGACATGAGTAGCGGCCAGCTCAACTTCTGCTGCAAAAGAACTCTCTACTAGTGAATCAGAGTGAAGGATCTCCTTGCAAAAGCTGCTCTCCAATTATTGCAGGAATCCACCCTCATCCACCAAACTGCTATAGTCTGAGTGTTGCCCCTCTAAAGAATTACCTGAGTGCGCTGCCGAATGTTCTTTCTCCTTGGATTTTCCTTTCACGCCATCTCTGCCTTCGTCTGTTGCTGCTTCAGAGGCTAACTCACAGACCTCTCTACTGCTCCTTTCACGAACGGCCATTGACGTGGCTTGGTAAATGGGAGGCTTTATAGAATCAGTAAGTGGGTAGCGTCCCGTCCTGGGCTCCAGAGAATGGCCACCCGAAATGGGCTTAGACATAGCAGGTTAGGCCGCTCCTCCCCATCCCATATTAACGCCTTTAAATTGGGCCCAATGATTCTTTTCTTTCAACCGACCTTTCGTTGGGTACCTCCCAGCCCTGAGCAAGTGGCCCGGTCTCCCTTTATGTCCACCATTCTGATGAAGCAGGCCCAAGCCCTGTGGCCCAACACGGAGCGTCGGTCCACTTTGAGTTACTCTGTTCTGTTGAAGAAGGCCCAATCCAAGTGGCCCAACACGAAGCGCCTACGCAGGGGTGAAATTATAACCTGATGGTCTCACAGGATCTGGAAGGATCTTTCCTATACCAGCCGTCCGATCATCCCTCGGAAAGGAATTGAAAGATGGAAGACGATTGCGTGTAGCAGGACGCTGCCCTGTCATCCCTGTCCTAACAGCCTGAGTTTGAGACCTCAGGCGCGTTCCCGGTGCGTGGTCTCCCCTCTCTCTTTCTCTGTCGTCCCTATGTGCCGTTGCATCCGTCGACAGCCAAGAACCTTCCTCGACACAGATCGGACCACTTTCCGACAAGACCGGAAGAGAGAAGGTCCATTGCCCACACTTAACGGTGAAATATGCAGGGATATTCTCCGAGCTTCCTCTGACCTGAATCCTAGCCCACCTCAAATGTCGCCGTTCGGCCGTATCCCGGTCCGCTGTAACAAAATGGCCACATCGACCCCCCAACGCCCGAAACAAATCCATACTCCACAGGAAAGCGAGAAGACCCATAATCTGAATCCACCTTAACCCATTGTCCGACATCTCCGAGCAACACCCTGACGGGGACAACGACTTAAGAGTCACTGCCAGCCCCTCAAAAGTCCATGAGCAGTTGTGGAGAATTCTTCTGGCCTCTTCTTCCGACGGCAGCTCAAAGAGGAACCAGGCACCATTAAAATCAAGCACATTCAGCCCGGCTTGTATCCCCCAGTTTTTGAGTGCCCACCTCAGTAGCTTCATCTTGTCTGGGACTGGAGTAGCCAGATCACTGATTTTGCCAATTAGGTATCGTCGGAGATATTTCAGACGGCTACCACAAGAACCCAGTTGCACCTCAAAGTCTTCTGGCGCATTAGCAGATTTTGGTTCCACTAGAATGGGCTCCGAAGGCCAGCCGCCTATTCTACTGACTTCCAAATAAGACCCCTGATTGTGCTTGTGGCTTTGTGGCATGGATATACCTAACTTCCTAAAAGCCTGAGTATAAAATGCCCATCCTCCTTTCTCAAGATCCTCCGGCAGAATTAGAGACCGTATTCCCTTCTGCGATCGTCCTTCCATTCGTAGGAAATTTCCTCGATGATTTGAGCCCTTCCACAGTATTAGACTTCTGTGTTTTCCATGCACCCCAATAGGGAAGACTACTCTTCTGTTGCCCATTGAATGAGTCTCCAGGGTATTGCAAACCCATTCCAAATCCCCACGTAGCACCCATAGCTTCCTGACCACACCTGGACCCCTTTCAATGAGCTGAAAGAGCTCATCCGCCTCCTTCAATACCTCAAAAGTTTTATCTCCAATCTGGGCAAGCATAACTCTACTTTCTTCCAAACTTATTTGCAATATTCATCAATATTTCCACTTTTCCCCTAACAACATTTTCTTAAGTGATCAAAAGGCATTGTTGGTAAGATAAAGTAGAAGATAATAGAAACCTTGTTGTTCATGTTGTTGGTCAATTTGTTTCTGCTCCTCACACTACTCACTAGGCTGCATTACTTGTACTTGCAAAATGTACAAGGCAACGTAAATATTTTTTTCTACCCTTTGACCTTTCATTTGAACTTACTGATCAAAAGAAAAAAAAACTTTCAATTGCACCCCCAAACCATAAAATAGTTTTTGTCCAGAATTTCCAGCAACTGTACTTCTATGATTCCAACAAACAACCCATTTCCAGGTTAAGCCAATACCAATCCCTTTCCATCTACAAAGTCTACACCCTTTCTCCAACTTATTGAAAGCCCTCCTTTTAAAAAAATTAAAGTTGGTTAAGATCTGACTCTATGAAGGAATTTCATGAATTGATTACTTATAATTGCAAGGATGTGTTTCCTAACTTGCTTGTCTTTGCAGAACTTTGCTTTGGCTTGAGATTCGATGTGAGATAGCACCTGCATGCACTGATAGATATTTGTATATAATATTGTCTTCAAAGTGATGGATCTCTGAAATTCTACATCTAGACAGACAACATGTAGTTTGCAGGGGACTTGGGTCTATTTGGAGCAAGTTTTTGAGTTGTATTAGCAATACTCTTACTTTTTAATAAGTAAGAGTATTATATTAAAAAAGCCCAAGGAAGGCGAACCCATTTACAATCGGACTCATTAAACTCTCAAGTTGTCCAAAAAATCTACAAAATTATGAACATCCAAGGGGTATGATTCTATATACCAAAAAAACAAAGTTATCAAAAAACTATATTTGAAAAATGGGCTGCCTACAATCGGATAAATATCTTACAGGCTGGGCTTTGCTTTTGCTGAGAAAAAAATGGTGTCTGATCAGGAGTGTAGCCTATGGTTTAAATTTTACTTTTTGCTGATATTAGAGGGCATAATCGATCTTTGTTTAAAGATAGGTTCCGGTCTAATCTTGCTTTAATTTTAAATAAATTGCTCTGGCTGTCCCCTTTCTTGTTGATCCCTTCAATTCATGTTTGAGAGTTTTTGAGATATTTTTTTTCCAGCTGCTCACATACACACACAAATGCACATTGTTTTGTCTGTGATTATGCCACCACCTTACCACAAACTCCTATATTTAATTTTTTGTATCTTAATTCATTGTGATTAGGCCTTCCCTTAGAAGCTACTACCACATATAAATATTTGGTTTCAGTATTTTTTTTCTGTGTGAGTTTGTCTATGTGTGTACTTCCTTTTGTATTGTCTGACAAATTCTGTATGTCATTTTGTCACCATGTAGACTTTTTACAAAGTTATTAGGAGCTGGGCTTCGAAGAAGTTCATGACCGGATGGTGCGCACACTTTTTCTTCCTCAATCTCTTATCCTTCTTTCAAATCCAAACATATGCTGGAATCTTGTTTAGTTATTCACTTTTTTCAGATTTATAAATGTGCATTACTGTATTGATATTTTTTCAATGTCTTATTTTTACCTATATCATGTTCCTTTTTTGGGTTGTTTTTGTTGTTTAGGACAACACCTATATATATGTTCTTCAATAAGTGACTTTATAGTCATTGTCAACATGGCAAACTTGTGTTCCATGTACCTTCTTCCAAAATTGATTCAAATTTATCAACAAAGTACCTTTTCATTCAATATTTACTTGCTTATAAAAAACATCATTTTAAATTTAGGTGTACCCAAGTAAATGGCAGTGGTTTCAGCCGCTTGTTCAGTATAATCATGATTTTATTTTAACTATTTTCATAACTTTTGAATTTATTTTTTGTACAACCGACAGCCAGCCAGATGTTACTATCTTCCAAATTGTCAGGTTAAGAGAGGTGGAAGGTATTTTTTGAAAATTGCTGTTAAAGCTGGATGCTGCATTTTTATTTTCTTCTTCTTCTTCTTTTTTGTTTTTTTGATGAGTAGGTCCAGAGGGCATTTCTAATTTCATGAAATTAATTAACTGGAAGAGGATATTGCTCAATGACCCTGATTTGGATGTGCTGAAAGTTTGTCCAGTAAAAATTTAGTAGAAATTGGTGATTATTGGAACCAAATTCAGCAATACTATCGAGCTATAAGGGATCTATGGAGCAAAGAATCTATCAAAAAAACCAAAAGAAAAAAAGGAAGATCTATGGAGTGAAGAAGAGGGCGAGAATCTTGGTTTTGGGGAAAAAATTTACTCCTGAGTTGCACTGGTGAGGTCTGTAAATGGTGCTATAGACTATGGAGGTTATATAGTATTTTAGTACCTTCAAAACTTCTACGGTAAATTTTGTCTATAATAAAAAAGATATCATATGATATGTATCTGGTGTGAAACTAATGATTTATGTAACAAGAATTAGAGAGAGAGAGAGAGAGAGAAATCGACATAGAGAATTTACGTGATTCGGCAATATGCCTACGTGTACGGGTGCGGCTATTTTTTTTACTATGTAGAAAATGAGGTTACAACGTATTTATACTGCATCACAGTTAAATCTTTACCTTAATCGGATACATTAAAATTCTCCAATATACTCTTATCGTACCGCAGGGGGCAAGCCCTCCTCACCCCCAACCTATTATTCGTCCCTAGCAACACAACTAGAGTTAAGTTGCATGAATATTATGTGCTTTACTACACTCTACATATAATACTTATATACCTAGTTTGCTTGTTACAATAATATAAGTCATATCTTTAACAGTATCATATTAGGTGAACATATGCGGACTATGTGAAGAGTTATTGTGGTGGATTTTTGGGAAAGAAATGTGTTCCCAGAAAGTGTTGCTATCAGTGGCATTTCCAATAGATTAATAACTTTTGTGACTGTTTCAACGACCGGTGGTAAAGGTAAAAAGTGTACAATTTCAAAGTATTCACATAAGAGTGCATTGCCCATTGATGATTGACTTCTCATATTATAGAAGACTAAGAAGAGATTCAAATTTTTACTTTAGTTGCAAATCATGTAGTTTAGTTGATGTAGCAAGAGGGTGATACTGCCTGGATGGGCTGATTCTTATAGTTTTCCAGTTCAATTGATGTTGAGATGAGGTATTGAGGAGAATAATTTGGGCATAGAATAAGGGCTTCTTGGCTGTAAAGGAGATGTACTGGTGAATCTTATGCAATCGATACACTTTAATTTGTCTAAAATTTTCGAGGCAACAACATAAATGACTATGCTTTACATAGTAAAGTATTTGATAACCAGAAATAACTTGCTTACATATAATTCTTATGATATTTGAAACGACATCTTAGGTGGGAAAACTAGGAAATATTTAATAATATGTGCAGAAACTTGAGAATTCAACCCCCAACGTGGATGAATCAGGGAGGACCAGTTCAGACGAATTTGGAAATTTCTTATTGAAAAGATCATAATCATTTAAAATGTGAAGGCAGTAAGGTACAAGTTTTCTCGTGTCACTGAAACAAAATCTTAGATCTTGAAGAGATTTCCCTGATTTAGAACAATAGTTACTCATAAACTTTGCCACAGGGCAGTGAGATATATACTGCTTTAGAACACCCCCGCCCCCCCCCCCCCCCCCAAAAAAAAAAAAAAAAAAAAAAACCCCAACAAAATAATGGTTGTCTTTCACGTAAACTGATATTTCTGAGGTCTCTACACTTTTTTTTTTTTAATATGAATTCTGAGGTCTCTACACCTTGAGTAGTTTCCCATTAGTTATCCCTTGGATTTAAAAAAAAAAAAAATAGAACTTTAAAGATGATGGAAGTCACGGAATGCTTAACTTCTAGTTTCGATGATGTAGTGTTTGGTAATATTAGGACCTCTGAATAAGCAGTTTTTTTGATACAGCATTATTGTATGTTTTATATATGTTTGTACTAACTGATATTGTATAGAGCTGTATATTCTTTGGGTATATGGGTTGCAACACCCCCCCCCCCCCCCCTCTCACTGCTTTTTAAGGAAATATACTTATATATATACACTTATATATGTGTCATACATTCTAGTTAGAAATTTTAGAATTTAAGAAGAAAGTTGTTTCCTTCATAAAATAGCAATCTTGTTGAAATTTTAGCAAAACAACTATGACTTCTGATAATAGAATGGACTGAATGTGATGTTAAGTCTTGAAGAAAAAAAATAAGTGCTAAGGTTTCCATGGGTAGTTTCCTGTGTAAGGGATTGTGATTCAGTGAAGTTCGGAGCTTGATAATGATTGGGATTTATTGGTGATCATACAAGCCGGAATGACAAAGAAAGGAAAAGTAGAGAAGATGTCAACAACTACTACAACAACAGGAGTGTTGAAAATTTAAATGTTGGATTAAAAGAGATAACTGCTAGCATCACATTATGGGGTTCTACTCGTTCTAGATATCATTTTTAGAGAAAGAATGCATCAGCACCTGTTTAGTGTTTGGGAGAGAACTCAAATGCTACAGCATATCAGGTAGAAACCCTTCAGTTTTAGTGCCATTATGAAGTTAATGTAGGACCAATCAAAAAAAAAACTATGAAGTTAATGTAGGTTAACTATTAACCTTACCAGTAATCAATCATGGCCCTTTAACAAAACTAATTTTGTTCATTCATTTATAATCAAATAATATATTGATAAAGAAGATTCGAAATTTGTTTATAAGGTCATCCTAATAAGTTATGCTGCAATTGCATGAATAGCATGCTACAGATATATTGACTGTGATGCCATGGTGTTAACAATGTCATGCTAAATAATGATGGCCATAAATGCCCAACCAAGTTCCCATGTCCCAGATTACTGTTATGATGTCATCCAAATCAAATTATAGCTTCATCCACAGAAATTTTTCTTCTTTTGGTTCTTCTATGAAGTTCTACCTGTTGTTCTATCATAATGAGATTTCACTTAGCAAATGATACACTAATCATTCCTTCACATATATGTAGTTTCTGTATGAGATTAAAAATGCAAAGCTGATATTTTTCTGTATTTTGGTCTCAGTTTTTTGCTTTGCTGTTGTAGTTGTTGCTTACTCACAGCCCTTTTGCAGTGTCATCCTATTGCCAATAGCGATCACTTTCTATATAACATGGTGGTTTATTCATTTCGTGGATGGTTTTTTCTCTCCGATTTATGCTCAACTCGGAATTGACATCTTTGGTAAGCATATCTGAATCTTCTGTTCCTGGATCTTATTCATTTATGTCTTTTATTGGTCAAGTTTATGATATGTCTAAGTTATTTACTTTAGAAGTGATGTTATTGAATTTGAGGCAACATTGTCAGTACACAGGACTTCATTTAGTCTTGTTGACTTGTCTGGATGACCTTGGTAAACCTATTTCTAATAATTTTAGAGAGAGGTTTTTTTTTTTCCATAGATAATTCATTCAAATTTGGCAAATATGAAAATATCTAATCGATAGGGAATTATTTATATATTAAATACATTGCAGCCCTTTTCTTATTCTGAAAAGTCAATTAAATAATGCATGTTACAATATTTTCACAGCCACTGTTTCCTGCAACATTCATTCGTTTGAACTGTGCCTGTAAGATCTTGTTGCAAAATAATAGTGTTCCTTGTGACGAAAGGAATGGGAAAGCAGAATTAATGTTCACACATAGCTTTTGATCATATTCTTCATTTGTTGTGATTAAAAATATGAAGGTTTAAAGGGGATTAAAATAGAAGCATTTAGAACATATGTTTGCATTGCAAATTGTGTTTTCATCGAGCTTCCTTTGTATACCATTGCTTTTTTCTTTTCTTTTTTTTTCTATGGGGCCTTGGGGTGGGGGTGGTTGCAGTCTGGAATGATGCATTGAGCATGGTTTCTTATTTATAAAAAATTATGAAGTCCATGTTTCGATCATCGTTACATATATTTATGAAAGAAATGAAATAATTGGGGAAGCTTTATGGTCTAATATTTTCAAGTTAGACTTTAGATGTATTATTTGTTTTTTCATTTGTTGTGGCAATTGATGAATGCTTTTATGCTATGGCCAAGAATGTTGTAGCTTTTTAGTTTGTATTTTGTGAAGGATGAAATTGGATAAAATTCAGAGGATTTCTTGTGGAGTAGAGGTGTAACAGGAGAAGGGCATGACTTTAGTTAGTTGGGATCAGGTGAAATTCCCAATAAAAGGTGGAGGCTTGGGAGTAAAAGATTTGAGGGCTTTTAGTAAAGCTCTCCTTGGTAAGTGGCTTTGGCGCTATGCTAAGGAAACTAATGCTAGATGGAGAAATACTATTGAAGCCAAGGTGGGTAGCATGGAAGGAGATTGGTTTTCCAACTTGGTGATTGGTCCTTATGGGGTAGGTTTATGGAAGGCCATTTGGGAAAATTTTGGAGGAATTCCGTAATCATATTTCTTTTGTTGTAGGGAATGGGAAAATAATTAAATTTTGGAAGGATTGGTGGTGTGGTGAAGCTCTACTGGAAAGAACATTCCTTAGGGCTCTTTCCTATTGCTTCAAATAAGGAGGCCTCAGGTGGAGGATTGCGTCTCCTTTAATGGGAATGACTGTTCATGGGCCTCTTGTTTTTGACGCAATTTGAATGACTGGGAAGTGGAGGAAGTTACTGTTTTGCTTGAATGCCTCCACAAGGAAAGGGTGGATAGTAACAAAGAAGACACTATATGGTAGAGGCTTGATTCAAAGGGAGAGTTCTCTTTGAATAGTTATTATTCGCACTTGGCAAACAAAGGGGTTGGAGACTTTCCATGGAAGGACTATATGGCAGCCCAAAGCCCCTTCTAAAGTGGCGTTCTTTGTTTGGTCTGTGTGGTGGGGTTCGATTTTAACATTGGACAATCTCCAAAAACGAGGTGTTTTGTTAGCAAATAGGTGTGTAATGTGCTTGGAAGAGAAGGAGAACATCAATCATCTTCTAGTTCACTGTAAAGTTGCTAAAGACTGTTTGGAATATTTTTCTCTTGCTTTTTGGGCAGGTTTGGGTGATGCCTGAGGGAGGTTAAGAGCTTTGTTGAAGATGTGGAAAGGTTCCCTGAGTTGCATGTAATGCGAAGAAAGTTTCGACGGCTCTCTCCTTTGTGTATTTTTTGGGCTCTTTGGTGTGAAAGAAATTCCATAATTTTTTAGGGGAAAAAAAACTCCTCTGCATTGTTTAAAGGACAAAAATCTACACTTACTTTACTTTTGGGATGTGCAATCTTTACCTCTATGTATGAACTCTTTTTGTAAATTTTTTGGAAAGGCTATGCCACTAATGTTTGCTGGCTTTTTTTTTTTTTAATCTTCTTTGCCCATCTCGGGCCTTTAATGATATATTTTGTTACCTATAAATTTTTTTTTTTTTTGATAAGTATTTTGTTACCTATAAATATATATATATAAATATTTATATTTATAATGTATTAAGTTCTTAATTTATAAGTTTTTTTTTATATCTAAATATATAATATGAAAAATGCCAAAAGGGGGGGTGAAACCATGTACAAAAAAGAGACTCAACAGAAAATTAAAGTCATGCATTTTCCAAAAAAATTTATAGAACTATAATCATACAAGTGTATGCCTCAATAATCTAAAAGTAGTCATCAATTCTCCTTCAAAAAAGCGCCGATGCCTCTCTCTCCGGATACATGGGATTATCCTTCCTTCTCTTCCTCTTACCACCTCCTAACCACTCTTTCAAAAAAATCCACCACCAAAGAAGGCATCACCCAACAACATCCAAGCAAGGAAAACAACAAATCTCACACTTCCCTCACAAAAGGACAAGAAAGGAAGAGTTGATTTATGGTCTCCTCACTATTAAGAGTCTAAGACACCTGCGACACCGTCCTGCCAAATGGAACCCCCGCTTCTTAAGATTATCCATAGTTAGAATTGCCCCCCATGCAGGAGTCTATGACAAAAAAAACAACTTTTAAAGGAGCCTTTATGCCCCAAATCTCTTTCCACAGTAAAGCCTTTATCACCTCTTCTAGCCAAATCCCTGTAACAAGATTAGACTGAAAAATTGTTGCTTCTAACCCTCATATACACTATCATATCTCTTTCTCCAATATCAGGCTTATGTTGGTGAAGAAGAGACAATAATGAATAAACTCCCCACATCCTCTATTTCCAAATCATGAAAATTCTTACGAAAACAAGGTGTCCAAACAACACCCTCCTCCGAAGGTTACAAGTAATGCACTACCTTTATCTCCTTATTCAGGCCAAGCTGAAGCTGAAATAACCAGGGAAATCTCTCCTTTAAAGCTACATTGCCACACATACATCCCCCCAAAAGCTCACTTGATCTCCCCTCCCAACCAAGAAACTCACCCTTTCAAAGAATTTTTCTTTGCCTTTCCTAATAGACTTCCAAAGACTCATGCCCTAAAATCAAGCCACTACCTTATCCACCATTCTTGCACCTATATTTTGCCCAATAATTCTTCACCATAAAGCCCCTTGCTCCCAAGCAAACTTCCATATCTATTTCCCAAAGAGAGCTTTATTGAAAATCCTCGAACTCCTTTACACCCAACCCCCTTCCTTTTTCGAGCAGCACATTCGATCCCCAATTTACCAAATGCATTTACCTTCCTATAAGAAGTCCCTTTGGATCTTATCCAATCTCTTCTTCACTGAGCCTAGTAATTGGGTACAAGACATGTAATATGTAAGTTCTTAATTTGTAATATTAAAATTCATGTGAAATTTTTTTTGTTTGTGTTGCATAGACATGGATTTGAGGCCAAATTCAAAATGATTTTACCTTGTTATTTTTCAATTCTTACTGTCTAAGGAAGAATTTAAATGAAATCGTTGTTTTATTTTTCCGTTATATTCATATGTTGTACTAGAAATGTTGTATCTTAATGTTAAAGACATGGCAAACACGTTTCAAAGTATACAATATGGATACCTTGAAATCTTTGTTATTTTTTTTTCCTTATACTCTTATGCTATACCAAAAACATTGCATCTTTTAAGACATGCTAGATGGGTCTCAAATTATCCGTGAAATATTAAATACATGTATGGAATTGAAAATTTTATTTTCAAATCATGGATTATTTTAGGATGTATTGGACATGTATCAATGAGTAACTAAAGAGTTTCGATATCTAATATAGATACAACATGGATATGGATACCTTGTAAAAGTATCCATGCTTTGTAGATCTATCTTTACCTTTTCTAACATTAACCTCATACTTTTATTTGTTTGGTCATGCTCCATATAGGTCCATGTTTGTTTCATGGATTGGATAAGGGTAGATTACCTCTCCCCTTTTCACTAATAGTAATAGGATTAGTAATCCAATCCCTCCCTTCTCATTATTTTATCCGTGCTCTGGGTCATTATGTACTCTTGATACTATTAGTGAGCCCCTCTTTTTTTTTTCTTCCAAACATTGGCTTCACAAGGTCATTGGGATTAATTTATCCAATCCCCTCTCCACGCCGGCAAACAAACATAGCCATAGAGAATTGCTAATCCTTGAGATCACGGGCCGCCTTTAACTTATAAACCTTATCTCCTAGAATTGCATCCGTAGCATCCTAGGACCAAATTTATAGTCAACTAATCAGTGTATCTATGCACCAATTGCCTAGGAATTCCAGCTTGTCCTTTAACAGAAAGGCAGATTATAGGTACTTGGTTCATTGTGAGTCATCTTGGCTGAATGACTACTCTCATTGGTTATAAGCAGATTATTGTACAATGTGGACGACACATCATCCTATCACCCTCTGCCTCACCCACTAATTGTATGGTGACAAGTCTCCTATGTTTGAGGTGATCATGTTGATCCTTTATATGAGCTAATGGACACCGTGCCTCATATCCAGACCTAGACAAGTAATGTTACAAGATCACTGTGAGATTGGCTTTTAGTGAGTCGACGGTAATCTTGCCTTGAGGCATATTCTTCTAGGATTGAGCCTATCCTTGGGTGCCCCAATGTCACTTGATCTCATTTGCCCTTAATATGGATTTGAGCTCTTTGTGCCGTGATTGTGGGGTTGGGCATACTGGCGATGTAATCTTGAGGATTACTCTTCTTATTGAGTTATTATACCTCTACTCTCACTTTATATTGTTCATACTAGTCTAGTTCTCTACTCTACCAAATCATGTTTGTCTAAGGCTGGGAGCAAAACCTAGGAGGCTCTTAGAGCCTAGTACGTGGGATAAGGTGTGGCACTCTTTTCATGCCATAGTCCTTCAACAGGTTTCTTAGGGTTGTGGCTTAGTGGCTAAAGTTGGGGGTTCGCCAAGCTTTGTCTCGCATGTTTTTGTACGCAACCTTGGTCCTTCTAGAGAGATTTTTCTAGTGTTTCTTGGGACATGTGGAGTCACCACTGTAGTTGTTGCTTGCTTTACAACCCATGTGCACCCACTGTGTCTTGAGTTAATCACACATACCGGGTAACTACATCGCACACAGTGTGCACAAGAAGTATTATACAACCCTCTTTGAGATTCTCACACCACACCGTACCTCTGCCCTAATATCTCTCTCTCTTTTTGGATTGCCTCAACTTTCACCCTTCACATGACCTTGAGAATCCTTGGCAATCTTACATGTAATTGTCACTCTGGCGCTACTTCTCTCCCACTACCTTTCATCAGCAAGGTTCTAATCCCTTTGTAATAATACTACACAAGAGGCCAGAGTTCCACTATTGCTGAATTAGAATTTGGTTATTAAGATATATTAGAAAAGTAATTACAAAAATAAAAGATAAATTAGTAAAGTAGATTGTTTAATTTTATTGGGCTGCATCTTAGTTTATAATTTTTGGAGATTGGTTGAATTTTATCTTATATTGGTTATAAGTATCTTGATGAACAATTTTTTTAAATGTCTTATTGATGTGTGTTCACTTGCTCATACTTCTTGGTTAGGTCTTGGATTTGTAACTTCCATCACATTCATCTTCTTGGTTGGGGTGTTCATGTCATCATGGTTGGGGGCATCTGTTTTGAGCCTTGGGGAGTGGTTCATAAAACGTATGCCATTTGTTCGGCATATCTACAATGCCTCCAAGCAAATTAGTGCTGCCATATCTCCAGGTAGTTTTCTTTCTTCATGTTTTCATTGAATGGTTTTTGTTTGGGATGGATAATTAATGATCTTATTTCAATATTATTTGCAGATCAGAACACACAGGCCTTCAAGGAGGTGGCTATTATAAGGCATCCACGTATTGGTGAATATGCATTTGGGTTCATTACTTCATCTGTCATACTCCAGGTCTGCAAATATTGTTGATGTTCTGATACATGTCATTTCTGTCTTAACTTTTCCCCATAAAATTTTAAGCTCTTGTTCCTTTTAGACATCATTTGATGGCTCAAGAGCTATACTTTTTATGAAATCTTGAATGTCACACGGGTTCCAGAATGATGGGGTTTCTTGGGCGCTTGGCTATTATAAATAATCATCTTTTGTTAGTTGTTTGAATGTGTTCTAGAAATGGGAGTGTGCAAGTCATTTTGTTGAAAAGTTTCAAAAAAAAAAGGGAATGACAAAACAAACAGCTGATGAATTGAGTCATGTTTATCTTGCCTGATAGCAAATTTAATGAACAAACATCTTTTTTTCCCCCTGAAATCCAGAATTATTCAGGAGAGGAGGAGCTATGCTGTGTATATGTGCCCACCAACCATCTTTACATTGGTGATATATTCCTGGTCAATTCCAAGGATGTTATTAGACCAAACCTGTCTGTTCGGGAAGGAATTGGTAAGAGATTCTTTTATTTATTTGTTACTCTCAGATAAAAATTGCCAAGTGGGAATCTGTTCTTCATTTCTCTGCTATATGTTGACTTTTGGATTGGCATTACCTACTTGCTCATGTGGTTAGTAGGTCCTTCTATCTTAGCCAGAAGGGCAAAAAAAAAGAGTAGGCTCCTTTATTGGGATCACCCTCATCATTATAAGTAGGGTAAATGAGCCAAGCTGAACCAATGTTCAAGCTTGGCTTGGTTGAAATATAGACTGTTGAGACTCAGCCTGGGCTCACCTGAGTCTCAGCTATGCTCTGTTGGGGCTTGGCTAGGCACCTACTTGGCTGCTCGCAAGCTAAGCTCAGCTCAGTACAAAATGCATCAGATTTAATTTTTTGGTGGACATTTGTCTCTATTTTAATGGTAAAAAGGTTAAGCAGCATACGACAAGGAACTTGATGTGATCATCATCCAAGAAATGTTGGCTCCTTTATTCTCCTTTCTTTATTATTTTTATCATATTAACATGTTTGCCTTAGCTTAAGTTCCAAAATTGGGGAAATGACATGAAAGTTTCAAAAAATTACATATTAATCCTTGTTCACAAGCTCACTGAGCCAAGCTTGTGCCTGTTTGGGCTCAGCTTGTTTGTCAAATAAGCTTCAAAACAAAGCTTGGTCTCGGTTCATTAACCTTTTTTTTTTTTAATAAAAAAAAGAGCACCCAAATGAGCCTTAATACCAAAATGATTGTTGAGCTCGCTATTCATGATGGACTTGGTTCATTTGTAATCCTAATTATAAATGCTCATAGGTAGCCCAAATTGCAAAATCTCTTCATAGATGAGAGAATTTGAAGTAGTTGCTCCCTGTCTTAATATCTTTGCATTGGGAGATGATGTCCACATGTAAAAGATAGGAATGCTCAAATGGGTGTCTTACATGAATGTAAAACTTGATATTACATGATATGAACGTGAGGAAATCAATAGCATTTAATCTCCTGTCAAAGCCCGTTTTATCATCAGTTTATAGAGTGCCAATATATATCCTTTGTTCTTTATTTGCAGAAATTGTTGTCTCTGGGGGCATGTCAATGCCCCAGATTCTGTCGACGCTGGATCCAAGAACAATTCAAGTGGATGGAATCAGGCCTGACAGAAGCTGAGAACGAAGACATCAGATATAGTTTTGAGTTGTTTATTTATGAATCCCTCGTGCTTCGGGTTCAAGTCATCAGAATGGTAACACGATGTGTTTGTGTTGACATCTTAGGAATTCACAATTAAGTTTTTCCATTGTTTTATGGTTTTGAGTGTTAGATTTTGATGGCATATATAGCATTGGTTACCATGTAAAATGTAGGAAGAAGTAGTGCATGTTTGGCAATAGAGTCGGTTGATATTACAAAGTGATTAGGCTATTTGGTTCTGAATTCTTTTTCCTCATTAGTTGTACCTTTACCTGTACTGAATGTTACTCGTCTCTCTTGATGGGTCTTCCCAGTTTAATGTTACAATCTCCAGTTGAGTTTTGTAGATAAAAGTTAGTATTATTGGCTTGTTGGCAGGACTGTTATACTCTTGTGATTGAACTCGTATATATGCACTTGCTTCATGGTATCCTTTGAATGGTGCAGCTTTCTTGTTTTATTGTTTTTTATAAATTGGAAGTGATCATCACATTGGCTGTCAAGATGCACTATGCATGGTGAACATGAATGTCCCTTGATAATTGGGCTACCCCGATGTATGAGATTTCTGCCACTACGAGATCTAGAAAAAGTTAAATGTACATTATGGTATCTTGGATAACTTGTTGGGAAATATTCGACTCCAAATTAGTTAAAACGAACTTGCCTTTACATGGATGTGTGTTAATTATAATCTCTCACATATATAATGTACATATATTTTTTTTATTTGTAAGTTAAAAGTAAAATAAAAAATTCACGTGATACTTGTGTGATTGTATACGTGACAGAATAAGATTGTGATTATGATATTTGGATAGGAGAAAGTGTAACTTTTGAACATATGTTTTTATGTTTACATTTGAAAAAGTCATCTTTTTTTTTTTTTAAATGTTTCCATTGGTCAAGCTTTTATAGCTTTTTTTTTTTGTATTGATTTTGTTTCTCAAAACATATAAAAATGCATTGATTTTGTTTCTCAAAACATATAAAAATGCATTTGTGAAAAAATTGAGCCCTACTTTGCAAGCCACATAATGCCTTGCCAAAATTGGATTTATTTTTTTATCTTTCAACAATTTTCAGGAACATTGAAAAAAATGGAAGGGGAATTAGATGAGAAACCATTATACCTTCCTTTCTCATATTTTTGTATTTTTGGGTAACCAAAAATTGATTTACTAATCATAAATTTCAATTATTACCCCCACAATTACCCATTATATCTACCCTTGGACAAAGAATGTCAAATTCCAAAAATAAAAAAATAAAACATAAAAAATAAATCAAAAGTATACTCACAATGACTCATGAAGATTTAAAAAAAATTATTTTACAAATATATTTATGGTGAAGAAGTTATAATTAGTTAATAAAATATTAAAATATAACTAAAAGTTATATGAAATAATTCAATTAAACAATAATTTATAAATTTGCGGTAACAAATATTTGGACATTTTATAAGTCTAAATTGAGGTTTTATTTGATTTTATTTTTTAAAGTTTTCATCTAATCTTTATATTTTAACAAATAAGCAAAATAATACAAACAATAAAAACAATTGAAGAATATAATTAAACAAATAGAAAAAATGAAGAAGAAAATAATAAAATATATGAATATTTAAATCTTTCAGTTCTTTAAGGAACTCATTTTTATTTAAATTACAATAAGTTTTAAATTATTGAATTTTGTGGATATTATTATCCTTTAATTTTAAAAATAAATGTTTGTTTAAGCTATTATGGGGAGGTAAGTATTATTAAGCAGCCGATGTTCTTGGGACCAATGATTTTATGCCACGGTGTTGTTAGTGCATACGTGGTTCTCATTCATTGGCCAAGGTCATTTGTTCTAAACCAATCAATAATTTCTGGGAGTATTACAGTGCAACCCATCTCCGAGGAGATTAGAAGAAACCCTAGCTAGGGTTTATTTCCTACTCGCCTCGCTATAAGTACGAGCGAACGAAGTGCCAAAGGCAAGGCAAAGCCTTTTGGGGCCGTTCTGTGTTAGGGTTTACCGGTGGTTGGTCCAAAGTAGGGTTTTTGACGGAGACGAGGTCAATCCCTCATAGGGTTTGCTCCTTCTCTCACAGATCTCTCTTTCTTGCACGCGCACACACTTGCGTAGTGGATCTAAGAGCGTATAAAAGTTCTGTTCTTGTGATTTCAAGCGCAATGGACAATTGCAAAGAGTCGGCCATGTCTAATTTATTAGTAAAAGTGTTGGCTTTTTATGAAGTCTGTTCCTTGTGTGTTTAGAAAATCGGAATTGAGCTTGAATCCATGCGCCCTCTTTGTTGTTTCTCTTTAATTTGCTTTATGTTTTCTTATGAGTTACATATAGAGAACAGTTTGTATGCACACACACATATATACATATATATGTGCATGAATTCATGGGTTAAGAGGGACTGTGATGATTTTTGTGATAGGTCTCGTTCGTCGTAATGGCAAATCTGCCTTGCCGACCATCCTGATATATCACCACCCATAAACTGAGTCCTTCCATTAATATTTCCGAATATATTATTTTGATTATTGTATTTAGTATCATACATTGGCTAATGATTATACAATTTAATGATTTCATATTTTGTTAAGTTATAAACTGCGAATGATGAAAGAAATTGTATTGTGTAATGTATGAGAAATCATGATTACAACCATACTACTGCCTTCCTTCTGATGCTTGCTTCTTTTTCATCTTTTGTTTTTTTTAATTCTCTTTAGTTAGTGTGATTCATAGGAAAATATATTGCTAGATGTGTGCTTGTTAAAATTGAGATGAGAGGGTCATGTGATGATTAAACGCATAGTTCAGATGATAATCAGTGATTATAAATTTGAAAGTCTTTCGCTCCTATCTGATGACTCTCAATCCATCCCAGACTTTATACTTTTAGTATTTTTGTTTATCTCGTTTTGATTTATGAGTGGTCGTCATTGTTAGAAAGTGCAAGATCAATAAAGTTTTGTTGTTTTTTGAATATGTCAGACATCCTTACTATATATTACACATCTTTGATGATCTAAAAAGTGTGGTATGATGCTATTGCTTTCACTAAGGTGCCAGTGATAAAATTACTCTTTTGAAATTTGTTTAATTTATGTTGATTACTATTGCGATTCATCTGTTAACTATTTTTCTGATGTCAGAATTTGGGAATGTTCTTCTCCTTTCTTTGATATTTGACTTCTTGTGAACTATGTTAGAGTACTGTCAGAATTAGGTACGATTAGGGTTGATTTGATGGGTCGGTGGGTGGCAGATGATGAATTGTTAATTTTTGGGCTGATTAAAAATCATGATGCTACAAAATTCGAGCTTTTTAAAACTGATGCCCCCCACAGCACAGCCCCATTCAACCCCCATCTTTTGCTTGTTTAAACCTTTCGATTAGTATGTTTTGTTCTTTAATATATTAGACTTAGATTTGAATTCAAAGAATTGCTAGTTCACTATCGAACCATTTAATGAAAATGGAATGGAAGATAGAAGTGAATACTGGAATCAGTCCTCATTTGTGTTGTTTTAAGTTTTTGTTTGCATTTTTAGTTTTTATTGAAACATTTTGGTCAATAGTTTTTGCCAAACACAGTTTTCAAATTATGATACCAAATAAGCCCAATGTTATCAATCTACTGAATGAGACCTAAAGGGTTAAAAGTCTTAAATGTTTACATTTCATGTTTTGGGTTTATCAAATAATCAATTTACTAAGTGCCAATGATAAAATTACTCTTTTGAAATTTGTTTAATTTATGTGGCTTACTTTGTGATCCAACTGTAATTGTTTTGCATTGTTGTGAATGTTTGTCTCCTTTCTTGGATAATTGACTTGTGAATTATTTTAGAACTGTAACCCAAAATTCACCAGACTGGATATACCCATTAATCCTAGGTACTAACAGTTTTCCCATTAATATAAGTATGTAAATACATACTTGCCTACTTGATTTGTATATTTGCAATCTCAATTTTTGGTCAAATACTGTTTATAGTATTTGTGAATTTCTTTTTCTTCTTATTGTTTGGGCCTATGATTATACAAATCAATATAAAGACAAGCATATGTCTGAAACAGTTGGTGTTGACAAACTAATCTTCTCTATGAGGCCTTTCTATTAATTTCATCCTTTTAGATACTTCTTTAACTTCATTACGCAGTTGAAAGATTTCATATAATTTTTGAATTTGTTCTCTTCAAGTTTAATTCTGTCGAATGATAAATGTTATTATGTGCACTGGTCTGTTTATGAGAGAAATAGTTATAACATTTGGTTTTCTGTTGTTTTCCACCATGCTTGCAACAGTATGTTCTGATTTACCATTAATTTTCTTTTCAAAACGCTAGTATTCAATTTTTTGCTCTTTTTCATGGAATGAGGGGTGTATCATGAACAGTAGCATAGTTAAGATGATAATATATTTTATTATACGTTGAATGTCTCTTGACCCTATCTGATGACTCATTCTCTTAATCTATATCTTTTATTTTTATTTTTAGAAAGTGACAAATGTGCTTTGTGAATCAGATCTGTTGGTTGGTTGATGCCAGAAGTATGCAGTTTAGATTTCCCATTTATTCTTAAATCAGAGCCCAAAATACAAGAACCATTTGAGTGCTGCTGTTGTGCGCCAGAGCATCCCGGTTTGATGTTTGTGTGGCTACAATGTAACCATCCAGCTGCTGATAGATTTTCCAGTTGTAGCTTTCCTGGGGTTGAGTAACATTTTACTTGGGAGTTTGAAGATGTTAAACATTGTTTACGCAGATATGTTCATATGCTTTAACACAAGCATTTTCTTGTATTGTTCTCGAACGTTCAAGTTGTAATACACTCTGCAATCAATTTTGGTATATTGCAGCAATGGTGCTTAATAACACTAATTTGTTTTATTCATAATGCCTTGTTTACTCCACAAGTCATCTTCTTATTTAAGATGAGATAATAATATTTATTATGTAACACTAATTGGAAGGGGACCAATATTAAATACATATCCTAAGTTGCTCCAAGTCTCTGGAGGATTGCATTAAATAAAAAGTAATGAAAAGATGTCTCTTTGGAGAGCATTTCTTTCAAAAATAGATGGAAGCTACTAGCCATTGTGAACCAAGAAATTTGATGTGAATTGAACTGGTCTATTTTGTTGAGAAAAATCATAAAACAATCCTAATTAAATGCTCCTTTTCACTTTTTGGTGGAGATATTCTTTTATATTATAATGTGTTTTTCAAAAACATTGTTTGAAATTGTTTTTGAGAAGATGTTTTCCAAAATGTTTTTTTGAAAGATAATTTTTTTAATAAAAAAATATTTTTTAGAAAAATAATTTTAAAAACAATTCTAATCCCGTTTTCGGTAGAGATATTCTTTTATATTATAATGTGTTTTTCAAAAACATTGTTTGAAATTGTTTTTCAGAAAGATGTTTTCCAAAATGTTTTTTTGAAAGATAATTTTTTAATAAAAAAATATTTTTTAGAAAAACAATTCTAATTCAGTAAATAAGTTACAAAATAACACTAAATTGAAAAATATATATTGTTTTACTCTACTTTAAAATTTTACTCCTAAAAGGCTACAAGTGGAGTATCTTTTATTTTGACTCTCCTAGTTTGAGTTTTTTTATATAAGATTTTTGGATAAATTTTAATATAGTATATGTACAAATATATATTTTCTACATAAATCCTTTTAATACTCTTCTCAACTGGCCACCTCATATTTTTTTTCAATTACTATTTTTATAAAGAAAATACATTGTGCATAAATCTTAAGGTCAGTGATTTATACCTTAGAAACGACGCCGTAGACTCCGCTCCTATTCGCCCGCCCTCTTCTGATTCCGTTAGAAAAAAACTGAAGCAGCTCTGCTGACAGTTGGTGTCCGAGCCTAAACGTTGAACCAGTGAAAGCGTACACAGATTCGATCTTTAGGCTCCGAATCCGAATCTCCCCTTCTCTCTCTCTCGCAGAGTGAGGTTGGAGTATGGGTGAAATTCTAGTGTCACACTGTTTTTTTCTTTCTTTGATCGTTCAGACAAAGGAAGATGAAACCGTCTCCTTTCCGTTTTCACCTTTCTCGCTCAGTGTGTGTGTACAGTTCCTATGAAACGTAGCATATATTAGTTATTGCTCGTGAATGATTCATTTTTTGTTTGTTTGATCAATAACAATCTCCGCATTTTCATGGATAATATCTCTGTTTTTATGTAATCGCCAAAGAATTGAATTTTATGTTTCGGTAAGAAAATTTCTAGAAAGATACTTGCAGAGAGCGAGCGAGCGAGAGAGAAATCGCTTAATTCTTCGTTATTTGAACACCCAAATAGAGATTTTTCTTTTCATCCGTTGATGTCGGTAACTAGATGAACTGATGCATCAATTTTCTCTGAGAGAGAGAGAAACTGTCTACACTGCGTTGAATAAGTAGGGGAATTGCAGCTATAGCTTTTCTAGAGAGAGAGGACAAAACTGCGCACTTCATTCAGCCTCTTTGGCAGGCACAAATTGCGGAATTGATTGAATTAGTCGATTTTTGGTAAGTTTTTTTAATTGAAATATCTTATTTTCTCCGATTCAAATACAGAGGATTTGCTCTGAGCATTCAATTTTATGGCAAAAGGTGAAGTGAAAGCATTAAATTGATTGGTTTCAATTCATATCTCCACTGAATCTTCGCTTTTAACGATGATGCACGCCAAGTCTGAATCAGATTCAACAAGTCTAACACCATCATCACCAAGATCTCCGAAGCGTCCTGTGTACTACGTTCAAAGCCCTTCTCGCGACTCTCACGATGGCGATAAATCTTCGACGACCATGCAAGCCACTCCAGCCTTCAACAGCCCCATGGATTCCCCTTCTCACACCTCCATCTTCGACCCCCACTCTCGGGCTTCTTCGGCCAGTCGGGTCTCCGGCACTTTTAGGTCGTCTTCGGGGCAGGAAGCCGAATCGGAAGCGGAATGATAAGGAGTGGAATGAGTGCAATGTGATTGAAGAAGAGGGAGATTTTGATGATTTTTACGGTAACAGAGGGTTCAATCGGCGTTGCCAGTATTTGATTGTTCTCATGGGATTCGTTTTGCTCTTCACTCTGTTTTGTCTGATCATTTGGGGTGCTAGTAGACCTCACAGATTTCGGGTTGCTGTAAAGGTATATCCCATATACATATGTGTATGTGTGTGTGTGTGTGTGTGTGTGTGTATATATATATATATATATATGTACGAGATTTAAACTAACCTCACCTACCTGTCCACCTTTAGTGCTTCTGAAATACTTCCATTTTTTGGCTTCTCTATGTGAAATATTCATCCTATTAAAATCATTGTTTTTTCTTTTCTTTTTTTTTGGCAGAGTCTGACAGTAAATAATTTCTACTATGGGGTAGGATCGGACTGGACAGGGGTCCCAACCAAGTTGCTGACAGCAAATTGTTCGGTGAAGATGATCATAGACAACCCTGCTACATTTTTTGGCATTCATGTCAGCTCCACCCCTCTCAATCTCATCTATGCTCAGATTACAGTAGCAACTGGTCAGGTGAGATTTTTTTTGACATTGCCTGAGCTTGTAGATTGGTATGTCATATGTGACAGTAATATCTACAGAGTTGATTCAAAAAACAATATTACATAGAAGTGATAGAACATACATCATTATGGTACTCAAAATGAGAATAATAGTACAATATATTATATACTCTAAAAAAAGTGCAGTCGATTTATTACTACGATTTAACTCTCAACCCTTTGCAAGACTTTTGTGATGAGTTTTTTCTTTTTTTTTCATCGGGTGGCTCCTAGATTCAACCTTGAGACCTCATGTGACCTGTCGTGAAGCCCCAATCACTTGGTCGCTAGAGATCTCTGGAGTTTGACTAAATTTATGAAACTATTTGGATGTTGGATTACTTTTAGATCTCCATTTGGGTTCTTTCTTATTGGGGGTAATTTGATGAACTGAGTGTATTTTACCCATCTTTATATGTGAAATGGAAGTGTACAATACAACATATCTTGATTCTCACAATAATGGATGCAGTTGAAGAAATACTACCAACCAAGAAAGAGCCAACGGATCATCTCTGTGAACCTGCAAAGTGATAATGTTCCTCTTTATGGGGCTGGGGCAAGCTTAGCTGTAGCAGACAACAATGGTGGAATTCCATTGAAGTTAGAGTTTGAAATTCACTCTCAAGGAAATGTGGTGGGGAAGTTGGTGAAGACAAAGCATCAAAGGCAGATCTCTTGCTCTTTAATCATTGACTCTGGCAACACTGAAGCCATCAAATTCAGGGAGGATTCTTGTACATATGATTAACTGGGGGGAGTTCCATCTTTTAATGCATACCCCATCTTCATACTGCAACCTTGAGACAGTGGTTGAACCATGAAACCAGCGTTTGTTATCTCCCTGTGACACAGAAATTTTAACTACCAGAGGTCATATTTACATACAGAGGTAGTGGAATTGTCCTACCTAATGAACTATAGCACTGGTATGTTTAGTGAGGCTAAATTTTTATTCATTCGGCTAGGCTTTTTGTTACCCAGTTGGTGCTTTCAGCATTGTCACTGGTGGTATCTAAGATTTTGATCTGCGTCAAAAATTTGAGTGAGTTTGTTAAAGGCAAAAATTAGAATTGTAAATGAGCCGAGTTGACTCGTTAAAATAAATAAGTTTTAAATTGTGTTCAAGTTTGGATTATTAATTTCTTGAGGGGATCTCGAACAAACCTGCTAATCAAGCCGACTTTCTTGATTTTTTTATATAATGTTAAAGCACTTATTGACTTAGTCGAACCAAGCTCGAACCGAGTTTAATAAATTAATCAGCCTCAAAATATGTTTAAATTTGACTTGCTTATTTTGTGAGTTGATCTCAAACGAGTCTCTAACAAAATAAATCTTGAAAGAACCTCTAGGCCAAACCGATCACAAACTAAGTCCGAATAGCCCGGTTCGTTTTATGACCTAAACAAAATAGGGCTTGAGGTGACATTTCTCCTTGATACTAACCCCAAGCAGGATGAAGGTAAACTTGTAAGACTCTTTCTTTTATGATTGCGTAGAAATTCAAGAGATCCGGTTCCTTTCGAGTGCACGAGGTCCAGTCCATCTCCCATCTAACATAAAGTTGAGGCTACAATAGAACTATCCTTGTAGACCTCACCCTCACGTAAGACGGGAGATTAATTGAACATCTCCTGGTACACGGGAGAAAATCCCATTCTATATTCAAAGCATGCTAAATGGTACTTTTCATCTGACTTGTCTTCAATTAATTCGAGTTGAAAGCTAGCAAGCTGTTCATTGGTATGAAACTGGTTCAAGGGAGATGGTGATATTTTTAAATCTTTTTTACCCAACTCGTGAAATTTTAAACTTATTTCTTGAATATATGTAATTTTTAAAATTGTATATTCAAGATATGATTTTGAAACCAATTTTTTAACAAATACACGAAGCTGGAACTAGTTCAAGGCTCATCACCCTTTTCCACTACAAAATGAATCAGGGAAAATTAAAAGGATGATATTAGCTCATGAATCCTCCTAAATATTAAGAATTAGAGAAATGGACTTCAAACAAACCACTTGAATCTGTCGAGCTGAGAGAGAGAATTTGAACTTGTTGCTAGTACAGATGTCAATATACAATTACATCAAGAAAAGAGGCCTCAAGAAATTAAACCGGCTCAAGAAAATGCCCCCTTCTTTATCTCTAAATAGAAATAAATCTTTACAGAAAAAGTGAAGGTGAAATAACGTGAGCTGTGAGGTTCTAACAAAGAGAGAGAGAGAGAGAGGAGAAGTGAACAAATGAGAAAAGATGCATCAAAATTTGATGTTGCAGCTTTACTCTTTAAATATAATCAGTAGGCTCGGCATCATTTTGACGCTGAACTACTCTCTGGTTTGTCAACGGCACAGCCATCTGCAAGAATCGTCCCACCAACCCTAGCCGGGGGCCAATATCGAAATACAGATCGTCCTATTATATTCTTGGCAGGAAGGGGACCCCTATGCAACAAACAATTTCACAAGTTAGCAAGGTCCCACCCAGAAAAATAAAAAAGAAAAGAAAAGAAAAGAAAAGAAAAGATAAGATGACGACGCCGATGAGATGAAGAAAGCAAACTTGCACATGTAAACTAAGGAATGAGAATGTATTATTACCACTCATGTGAATCATAGCTGTTATTACGATTATCACCCATCACAAATACAGAGTTCTCTGGCACACGCTGCATCACAAAATAAAGCAGTTTCAAAATTCATACTGTTTTGCCTGTTACAGTTGAACCCTTGACCTCTTTCAATTCTGGAACTTTTTAGTGTATCATTTCCAATTCACCCAAAAGAAAAAAAGGGGGGAAGGGGGAGCTAAATCATAGTAGAGTAGAACATACAACTGGTTTCATGTTATAATTAGGGGCTTCGAGGATGAAGTCTTCATTTCTCACAGCTCCGTTCACCACTAGCTTCCCTCCACGAACCTGCAGTGGAAACAACCCACAAACTGAAACTAGTAAGACATTTTAGTAAAAAGAACAGACAAACAAATGTTTAGAAATTAAATGTATATGTTTTTTTTCTATAATTTGGACACCAAAAGTCACACTTCGGGTCTGGTAGTTGTAAGGAATCTTAAGTTAGATACCAGGAAAATAAATTTACCTTATGATCAAACTAGGTCTTATTTCTTGCATGGGATTGAATGGGTTTCCGTCCTTCCCCTTAAATGTGACTATCAATTTTGTTGACCAATTAGACCTAGTTTGTCAAAACAGGTTCGCATATGACAGGGTTATTTGGTAAAGCTAACTATTCTCCGTTAGAAATGTTTGGATTCATAGACATAGGAAGTCTAAGGGGTTCTCCAAAGTTTATGTTGTGATTGAGACATACAAGAAAATTATGATAAATTCTGTATCCATATAATAAAAATAATTTTAGTGAGAGAGGAAACATAGTCGTACATATATTATAGACGTGTGCCAAAATATGCATCTAGGAGACTTAATTTGATGGTTCTAGGTGTACCAGCACCAGTGGTACTTGAAACATGGATCACCATGGTAATGGGAACAGGCAGACTATACAACACTTAACCCTCAATTAAGTGTGAAAGCAACATGCTTATACTGTTTGCTTAACGAGAACATGGAAGTTAATTTATTTTGAGTTTCTTTTGTATGCAAGGCTACTTTTTCATTTGACAGAAGATGGCTGACAAAATGTTATCTTGAAATAGCAAAAATTTAGGTCAAGTGCCCATGTCTCTTGATATTAACCATGTTAACAAACACAACTAGTTGTTTCCTACTTCCATGTCTCTTGATATTTCATGTCAAGTGCCCTCATTTGTTCCAAAATTTTCTCTCCTGTTAGGCTTTAGTTCATTATTTTTTTATAATGCTGCGAAACAAGACAGTAAAATAAGGTCAACGAATTTAATGTTTTGGAATGACTGCCTACCACTTTCCCAAATTGCAAATTATTAGAATATAAGCAAATTGTGACAGCACTGGCTAGTTTCAAACTTTCAACTACACAGCTGCAAATTATGTCATAAGAAACAATCAAGGATGGTCCTCGTAGAGACACCTAAGAATCTTGGCAAGGCTTCTACAATTATTGATAAATGTTAGGAGGGATGACTTGGAAGGGTATAGACTCTGGAGAGTAATAAGGAAATCCAAAACTTTCAGGGTATCAATACGCTGGTCAGAGAAACTGGAATGCTGGCTCAGTAATTTAAAACCATTCAAGTTTGTCATGTGTACAGGCAATCAAATACAGATGCAGATGCTCCTGTGAATATGAGTCATACAATTACTGATTGTCTGGTCTGGTTTCTTAAGCTTTCTTGTTGTGTCAGAAGAATTGAGTCGGAAAATATTGGAGATGTATCATACCCAAGATGTACATCAACTTATTAAGTTAATATATTTTGCTTTCAGAAACGTAAGATTAATTTCCTATTCAAAATTAGTTTATAAGAGACATTCAATTTTAAAAAAATAAAGTAGTAAAAGTGTAACGTCCATGATTGCGTCCAGTATCGACTACAGAGGGGAAAAAAAAACTATTTGCAAGCTTAAAATAGGACAAAAACTTTGAATGGAAGGGCAGATGTCCTATTTTCTGTTTAATTTTTATACTCTCACAATGACAAAAAAACAACATGCCACATCAGTAAACTACGGCATAATTTTCATAAAGTGATTAAAGTAAATGGTACTAAAAGAATTATAAAAAGTAACTGAATAGAATATAAATAATCAAACTTACACATGGAAGATCACATGGTGCAGGAACAAAGAAATGTTATTTACCAAGTTTGGCGTCTCACCTCCACAATATCACCTCCTTTTGCTACAACTCTTTTAATGAAGACATCATCATCAGTATATCCTACTTCCTGAAGGACTGGAGGGCTTTTGAAAATTACTATATCATTAGGACACGGCTTTCTAAAATAGTAACTAACCTGAAATTGAAGATAAATATCAGTTTAACTCATTATAACTTCAACATTAAATCACTCGTCAAATGGTTATTTGATGAGAAAAGGAGAACACAGAGAACATGCACGTTCCATTTCCTTCACATGAAAACTGAAGCACAGAGATTTCATGTTTAATTTGTCATTAAAGTTCAGCTCAGACTAAACCCATGCATACCAAATTGAAAAATAAAGACAAAAATATACACTTCAAAATAAAGAAAGACGAGATGAAGTTGGTTAATCTATAGTCACATCTTATAAAGCCACTATTTACCAATACCAGGTTAGAGCTATAGCTAAGCTAGGACTGGCTATAGTCCCCCCCCCCCCCCCCCCCCCCCCCCCCCCCCCCCCCAAAAAAAAAACACAGACACACTCACATTTTTTGGCTCTGCCCTGGGCTATTACATTTTATAAGGCTATTATTGGTGCATTTATTCAAGAAATCTATAAAGATAATACATATATTTTCTTTATCATCAGATTCTCCAGTTGCAAAAATTGCGTTTCAAAGTTTTAAGATAATTGTGAACTTCATAAGTCAAACTTCAATTTTCAAGCCAACAACTAAGCACCAACGCCAGGGGGTAGATGAGATGCTCAGGACACTGCTGCAACATGCAAGAGTTCCTAAGTTCGAGTCATCTCCATCCTTCTCAATAATCTAGGGAAGAATGTATTGGATACAGCTCCTCCTACTAATATCACAAATTTAAAATATCTACATTTTTCTTTTCTTTTTCTTTTTTCTTTTTCCTTTTACTTCATTTATCAAATTACAAGATTACTCCAGCACATCACACACACAAAAGCAAAAATGTGTGTATCTGTAAGTGTATTACTAATATTTCTAATCTCTCCATTCCAAGTAACTCCCAGAATCAATATATTGTTCCCAGTGAAACCTCAAGCTGAGCTTTTACTTAACAGTCTTTATTAGTTTCAGACAGCACAACTACAAAATAGTTCCATGTTCTAGTTATCGAATATATATTCCATGTTCAAGAGATAATGGAGCCCATAACCTTTTTAAGCCGAAAGGAAAGAACCTTTGCAATCAGCTTATAGACACTGCTCACTAGACTGATAGGACGGAAGTCCTTGATACTACTAGCCCCCTCCTTCTTAGGGATGAGAGCTATGAACGAGGCATTGAGACTTCGTTCAAAGCCTCCCTCCCTTTGGAAAAGAGAGGTTTTTCGTTGGCTAGCAGATGCTATCTTTGTAAGAATGATGAGGAAAGGATAAATCACGTCCTCATCCATTGCCATCTCTCTTGGAGCTGCTGGAATCTAATCTTTGACTTGTTCGACTTTTCTTGGGTTATGCCAGGCTCCGTCAAAGATCTCATGTTGGCTTGGGCAGGGTGTAAGCTTCCTACAGAGACTAGGCGTATTTGGAGACTGGCTCCAATCTATCTGTTGTGGTGCATTTGGAGAGAAAGAAATAACCGTGTTTTTGAAGACCGAGAGCTTTCAACTCCTTATTTTAAAAATATCTTTTTACATTTGTTATTTTTTTGGGTCAAAGAAGCCTTCCCAGTAAATGTCCTTACTTACTTTTGTAGATTTTTTGGGTTCTCTTAGACAGATGTAGGGTAGGGCAGCTGTAATCTTTTTTTTTTGTGGGGGGGGGGGGGTGTTTGCCCTTGTTGCTCTTCTTGGGCAACCTTTATATATACAATCTTATTTATTAAAAAAAAAAAAAAATTACATTCAGTATTATTTATTTATTATGATCATTGTTGTTTTTTTAACTCGCATGAAAGGAGACACAGCCTTAGAAGTCTTAACCCACACTCACTCTCCAAAAGACCTAACATATGTAAATTCAATTATAGAAAGAAAAATGGAAGAAATTATCACCTTTTCTGCCACAATTCGATCTCCAACGTCAAATGTAGGATACATTGACAATGAGGGAATAAATCTAGGCTCGGCCACAAAGGACCGAAAAGCAAGCGATATTGCAACCGCCGCAAAAACCGTTTTAACATCGTCCGAATTAAAATTCAACCATTCTGGTAAAAGACCATTCTTTTCCTCCACCTGCCCATCATCCCCACCTCCATCTCCGCCGCCGCTGCCACCCTCCTCTAAGTCCACAACCGTCTTTGTTTCCTCGGTGGAGTCCTTGAAACCATTACAATTTAGTCTTCGAAAGCGATTTTTAGAAGAGAAATGCTTAAACCCTAGAAAATTAGAGGTTTTGAAGAGAGGTGCGAAATGGGAGTTATTGAATTGGGGGGTTCTTGATATAGGGTTTAAATTGAGGATAGTGAAGTTAGGGTTTTTAATGGATGTGAAGCAATGGGCAAAGCTGAAATCAGAGTTTCGCAAGGAAGGCAATGGAGGGACTACCTGTAGAGATATCATCTCTTCTCTATTCTCACACTCTGCGTTGAAATTAAATTCACAGTTAAATAGAAGTAGCACTAGTATATGGCATCTCTCTGTTTACAATGGCCCAATCTTGTGAAATGTCTATAATAACCTCACATCTGTTAACTTTGGAGATAAAAATATAGAATCAAACTCTTTAAATAAAGTATTGTTAGAGCATCTCCAGCGGCTACTCAACTTCAAGACTCAAATTCAAATTTGAGTCAAAAAATTAAAAAACCCCTCTCCAACAGTTGCATCAAACCTATATCAAATCAGTGCAAACTCAAACATAAACCCAAACTTGTGCGTTACTGTTCATTGACTAAAATCTCCAACGGTCATTAGGATTTACTTAGAAAACCTTTCAACAGATGAAAAAGGGGAAAGAAAAGAAAAGGAAAAGGAAATGGTACCTTGGCAGAAAGAAACCATGAACTCCAAAGGTACAATGGTAGTGGATGTGGACGGTAGAGGACTGACTCAAATCGTTGTTGGGTGTTGATCAGAAATTGTTGCATTCGTTCTTCATCTTGCATAAACAGGCTGCCACCAAACAGATGGGTGGATGGTTTCATCGTCAATCGCTTGAGGGAGGGGCTCCAACTACTGATTTCGGCACCGATCTTCCATTGTTGACTGATTTCAGCGTCGATCCCTCTTTGCCGCCATCGCCGGAGCTAGAGTTCTTAAACAAGCAGAATGGAAACCAAGTTTGCAATGTTGAGAGAAGAAGAAGAAGCCACCTGAAGTCGAGCAACTTGCATCTGCGGCTAATGGAATTGGTTTGACGGTTGATGGTTGGTTTGGCAGAACGGTAAAAAAAATAGGGATAGATACAGAACGGTAAACAAGATTTGACAGAATAATAAAACAAATTTTCTAATGTGATATATTAAGTTGTAATATTTTTGAAAATCACATCATGTGAAACTCAAAATTATAATATCCTGATGCATTATATTAGAGATACAATTAGAAATAAAATAGGAGATACATAACATTTTTTTCTTTAAATATTGTGACTTTAAAACAAGTAATTTCAACCAAGTGGGGGAAGTTTAGTTGGCTACCCACAATTCCTTTCAAAAGGGGATTTATGGGTTCAAGTCTCACTCATTTTAACGAGGATGTGAAATTAGATTACTCTCTCTTAAAAATAGACTAAGTTGAGTTTGTTTGTCCTAGAATTCATATTATAGTGACTTTTGGTAGTGTAGATTGTGTTGAGCTTGTTTGTCCTAAGACTTATATTAGAATGACTTCTATAAGGGTATCTCCAATGCTAAAATCTATTTGAATCATACTAAAGTTAAATTTTAAGATGTTATAATACTAAAATGCTATATTTTAACATTTCTTGCTCAAATGCAAAAAATGTTATTTTTTAGCAGCATAACCATTCTTCTTCCCAACTACAAAAATGTTTTATGACTTTGGAATATTTTTAGCCATTTGAATCCAGGGGCATCGATGTAAATAACAATCGTTATTCTTCTGGTTATATTTGAGAGAAGATTTGACGAAGTCAAAATTTAAGGCATATTTTAGAATACCATTGGAGTAGCGGGTTTTCACATTACCTATTATTTTTGTAGGTATAGCATGTCTTTTGAGAGTTGCATTAGGAAAGCTCCCATAGTGGTAGTCAGAATTTGGCGATATGTGAAATTTAAATTCTTTAATACTTTTGTACGTTGAAAGTTTGTAATACATGAAGCATGAGTAATTCCACGCTTATCAAATTTTCTTAACATAAGTACTTTTATCAAATGACGGAGTAATATTATATTGTATGTGCATTATTTTATGATATGATGTATATTAGTAGTATCGTGGACAAGTTAATGATAATATAATACAACAAAAAGGTGTATGAACAATTTTTGCTTAAAAAGATATCTAAACTACTATATTTGTCTATCTTGTTGTGAAGCAATAAATGTAAATGGTATACTTTGAGAACTTGAAAATAAATTTTTACCTCATTAGATTGGGAATTTCAGGATAATTTAATTTTGTTAGGGCTAGGAATTTAAAACTTGCTTTACTAACAAGGACATAGTAATTATTAATTGTGTAGATTTAGAGTTGGAATATATTTTTCAAATATATATATATATATATATATTTTGACACAATTCAAATATAATATATTACAAATTAATACCCCCTCACTCTAAGTCTCCAACTGCATATAGGCGGAATCTTATAACTCTACAATTTTCACATAATTCAAGTTTGTATATCAATCATTTTTTTTCGAAAGTTGAGTGTTATTTTTTAAATTATGTCATCATTATTTCTTTTTCTTTTGTTTTAACAATTCAAGTACAAAAGCGAGAAGAAAAGAAATAAAGTACACATCTCAAAAAAATGAGAAAAAAACCAATGACCTCTCCTCAAAAATAAAAAAATAAAAAATTTTCAATCAAACTAACCCCAATTAACACATCATCACTATTCACTGTACCTTAATAAACAATTTTACACTATATACAATTGCATATAATTGTTTTTTTTTTAAAAAAACCTTTTTGATCCACCAAATTTTTTAATTTGTCCTTTCCTATTAATTCAAAATTTCTAACAAACTCAATGCCACCTAACTAGGAAGTCACCTTCCATTTTTGTCTATTTGTTGATATAATATTTGGTATTTCATCATCTTAGGAATTATCACTCAATAACAAATAAAACCCTCCCATGCCATCTTTATTATATCAATGAGATAGAAAAGGCACCTCATAAGGTGGTCCTACATCGATAGGGCATGAGGTCAAAACCCTTCTTCTCTCTTTGCCTGCCCATCAATCACCTCATAGTTGTTCTCAATCCAAGCTTATGATGTTGAGGCTGTGGAGATGGTACCGGAATTGCTTGTCTGTTCATCCCGTGAAGACCCAGGTCATCAGCTCCGGATTTCTCTGGGGTGTTGGAGATATTGTTGCCCAATCCATCACTCACTCCACAGCCAAAAACCATCTTCAGATCTCTGTAAGTACCATTCATTAGAATCCCAAGATTTTCCTCCGTTTTCATTTGTGCCCGTGTGTGTATATATATGTATACGTGCGATTTGATTCATTTTTCATGTCATTGAGTAGTAATAATCTTTTCGTTTACTTGATGTTCTTTGTTATGTAATGGGTATCTGAAACCAGTGCCATTAATGTTTTCGTATGGATGATTAAAAGCTCAGCAGAGTGCACAATGATTTCGTTTTTATTCTGTTGAGGATTTAGTTAAAGATTTAATTTTATTGTAGATCCTCCCTATATTTCATACTTGTACTTTTTTTTTTTTTCCTGTCTGTCCATAATCCCCAAGAATCTGTGCAACTTCTGCTTTTAGCTGGAATGTTTCCTTCCTTTTTATTAATTTATTATTTTAAAAAATGATTCACTTAGGTGGCATTTTGATGGCCCATGGAAATTGAAACGAGCTGCATTTTGTTTTAGCATCACATTAGTGTAAATTTTTAATTAAGATTAAGGTCGGTACCGAAAACAGGACCCATCACCACAACTGATGGTATTCATGATACGATCGTATGTTGTCGCTATTGGTTTCTTCTGGGATGATGGCTCCCAAACTTCTGTAATGGTCTCAATTCCCATTCTCAATTTTGAGTTTGTACAATAAATGATATGCAAAACAGGTGGGAATTCTTTTCCCCATCAGTAATCCAAGTGTGCCTAATTGTTTGTTCCTCCATTTATTTCATGAAATGCTGCTGAACTTGCATGCAATTTGTTTGTGTTACTTGTGGTGATATGGGCTATGTAATTCAGACTTCTATAGTAATGCCAGTGCATCATGATAGTGCTTGACAAATGCAGAACAGTCTGCTGCCTTCCTCAACAGTCCAAGTCTTTCTCATCACATTGTTAGGTCTAATTGTTTATTTGGTGCATCAGGCCAATTGTTGAGACCATCTAGCTGCTCCATGATGTTGTTGAGGTCAATATCCATGTAAGGTAATTGCGAAGGTAATATATGTACAGACCTCAAAAAAAAAAAAAAAAAATCTTAACTTGTAATCTTAACTACTATTTCTATTTGGGAATCCTAGCTAGGACCTCAACTCAACTAAGCTTTGAATCCCAATGACTCACTTACGCAAAAAATAAAAAAGTTCCCAATTACCTGGTGCCCACATGGGCAATCCAGGAGTACTTTAAACTGCACTAGGAGAATAATATACATAGCATTGTGGTATTACTTTTTTTTTTTTATGGGGGTCTCTTTTGGGGCTTTTCTCCTGATGACATTAAGCTTTAAGTATCTTCCTCACATTAAAAATCTTCAACTTCAAACCTTTTTACATTCCCCCCCCCCCCCCCCCCCCCCCCCCAAAGAAGAAGAAAGGAAAGAAATTGTTTTCTTTAATGATTTAAATAATTCTCCGTGGATTGAATCACTCATGACAGTGGATATGTTTTCATAGTTTGTAACCAAAATGAACTTTTGGTGGTGCTGTCATATGTCCATCATTTTCTTGTTAGTCAGGGCTAGTTCTATGATATGCGGGGAATAAAAACTCAGTTTCAGTGAACTCTAGGAAGTCAGGTGCAACTGCCATTTGTCCTTGTAAATCTTTTCTCCTCAAGCTCTTCCATTTTAGTTTGCTCACTAAGCTTGGGTTGTTTACACCAGACTGATAAAGCACTTCTGCAATTGAACCGCCAACCTTTGTCTTGCATGTCTTCCAGTTCTGCATGGTCAACTAATCACATGACCTGCAATGAGCATAGTACATGATACAGTTATTATGGGGATCTGTTAGTACACTTGCCATTAGTTTTATAATTCTTTTTTCCTCAAACTTCTGCTTTTTTTTTTTTCAAGCATGCTCATTTTGCTTTGGATTGGTCCATACTGAACTGTTAAATTACTTATTGAATCATGGACCTTCGTTTTGCACATCTTCCAATTCTGCATTGTCAGTTAGTCACAAGGCATAAAATCCACAGAATACAGTACATGATGGAGATCTGTTGTTTTTTAAGCTGCCAAACAATTCTTGGTTAAAGTTATGATGGATGCGGATTGTATTTTCTATCGAGTAATATGAGCATATGTCTTACACACAGAATAGATTCTTAAGTTTTTTATGTTTTTGTTTTTCTAAAATTTAGTTCATACGTTTTTTTTAATGTATTTTTTCATTTCATTTTCTTTGGTTTTTTGGATATGCAATAGCAGTATTGGCATTTGAACTTTCTGTGTTATAATTGTTATAATCTTAAGCTACTGTCAGTGCCAAAGCTATTTGGCTTATAAAATTATATAGATGTGTAAGAACCAGTTCATATGCACAAGTAAACCTGAAATTTCTTTCATGAAGCAGGATGCAGGTGTAGAGTTCAAAATTGATTGGAAACGGGTAGCTGTCACTAGCATGTTTGGGTTTGGCTTTGTTGGACCAGCTGGCCATTTCTGGTTTGTTATCCCTTGCTTTTTTCATTCCTTTCAATTTGTTAGCATAAACTTTTCTTTTCAGCTTTGATCTTGATGACTCTTCCTCTTGGGGGGATCTTAGGCTTTAATTTTTGTAACCGGTGTCTTTTTTTCATATGAGTTCCTAGGGGGATTTGTTAATATATTGACTTGCATTTACTGATTAAAAAAAAAGGAATCAACCCAAGGGGGTAGCCGAGTGGTAGTGAATCACATGGTAAGTGTCTTACAAGGCACCAGTCATGGGTTCAATACTACACAAAAGCAATGATACCCTTGGGGCCACCTTCCCTAGATTTAACCGGTACATGTGGGTAGGAGGGTTTGCATGTGCCCCCAAGCTTACAACCAGTCATGAGACCGAAGGTTGCGGTTGGTAGGGTGGTTACTGGGTCATCAAAAAAAAAAAAAAGAATCTTCCTTTTCTTTCTTCTTAATAAATGTTTTAAGTCCTACATATAAGTTTTTGATACTTGGATGTGCCCTTAATGCAACTTGGGGTGATACACTACATGTTATGTGTCTCACTTGTGTTGTTAAATATGATGATATGCAGTGTATAATCTTTTTTTCCCCAAAGAGCCTCAAAGACATGAGAAAAACTGTAAGGTAGTGAGGCAACAATAGTATTATAATTATTTGATACATTAAAGATAATAAAAAATGAGAGAGCAAATCAAAACTTTCTAATATCTTTGGGGTAACGAATCTGTACACATCCAATGTGAAATTTCTCAATGCAGACATTTAAACTTTGAATGTCCAGCTGACTATAGAATTCAGATCCATTTATTTGCGTATGAACATGCAATTGTGAAGGACGAGAGTGTGCAGTATTGATAGGTTTTCCTTTTCCCTGGCAGGTATCAAGGCTTAGACCGGTTTATTAGGCTTAGACTTCAACTACAGCCAAAGTCTGTACGATTTGTTGCTGCTAAAGTGGCAATGGATGGCCTCATCTATGGCCCTATCGATTTTTAGCTGGTAAGAATGTTGCTCAAGTTAAGGAAGATTTGAAGAGAGATTTCCTTCCTGCCATGATTCTGCAGGGTGGTGCATGGCCAGTCCTTCAGGTTGCAAATTTCCGGTTTGTTCCAGTAAATTACCAACTTCTCTATGTAAATGTCTTCTGCTTGTTGGATAGTGCTTTCTTGTCGTGGCTGGAGCAACAAAAAGATGCACCTTGGAAGCAATGGTTTACGTTACTTCCCCCATTAGAGAAACAAGAAGGTCAAGGCAGATAACAGTTTTTTCCCTGCATCTCTTGCAGAGCTTTACATGTCAACTTGGTTTTCTAATAGATGGGATTTACAGGCTGATTTAATTGCCTTCCAAGCTTTTATGTTGAAAACTGATCTTTGCCTCTGAAACAATGATAGATACAAGAATTTTCTTCTACTTCCTCTCATGGCTGGTTGGTCACATGCAAAGGAATATGAATCCTATTATGCTTATTGTGTAATGCTGGTTGGGCTTGATTTGTTTGGAAGAAATTATAGAACGCAGTATGACTACAATAGAATTGCTGTTTGATATACCATTGCCTCAACCAGTAAAACATTAAGGCAATATTCAGAAACCAAGGCTAACAACACATTTAGGTGTAGCTAGGGGAGGGGAGGGGAGGGGCGGGGCGGGGGCGGGACAGGTTGAGTTTCAAACAAGTTTGGCTTGTTAAAGACCAAGGCTTGACTTGAAACTTGACTTAGAGTTAAAATTCTTGTTTGAGTTTGACTATTTTATACTAGAGTAAGCTCAAGCTCGGTCTTATTTAAGTTAAAATATTGAGATTTTTTTTTTCCATTTTGTGTCCAACTCACAAACAGATTCAATTCCAAACTATAAAAATAAATGAGCAAAAGCTTAAATTTTTTGTGCTTTCTTAAAAAAAAAATTCAATATAGTCCTCAAACAATATAAGTCACACGAAGCAGTCTCTTGTAAACATTAATGCAAAAATAGTAATTATTGCTTTAAAACTTAATTACTGTGCAACCTTAAAACAAAATGAAAAATTCTAGATAAACAGAAAGTAATTGTAATCCCACTTAAACAAGCGAATCAAGCTTAACAAGCCGAGATTATTTGAACTTCGTTTGCAATCGTAATGAGCCAAGCCTCGTTTTGACTCCACTCCACTCCACTCGTTTAATAAACAAGCTTAGTTATATCTCGAACTTGACTTCTTTATTAAATAAACTGAGTATGACCAAGCCGTAATCAAGTTGAGCTCCTGTTCATGAATGGCTTGATTCGTTTGCAATCCTAGGTTTAGCTGAACATCAAGTGGCTCCCTGTAATGTATTCAATCAGTGTAGTTTCTGCTAAATCAGTAGTCATTTTGCTTTCTTAAGATCTTTGTTCAATCATAAAGTTGAGAGGCAAAGTTCACTTCAACTCATTCCAATGTAGAAAAGAGAGAGAAAGAAATGATACCAAAAAATTATAACAAGGGAACACTTAATTCACATCAAGGCTCTTCAAGAGTAGGATTAATCATTGAATTAAAAATTATACAATTTTTTTTCTATTCAGTCAACATAGCACCACCTGTCAGGATATGTCTACATATAACATGAAGATCAATGACAACATATCTGCAGTAGAGTCGAGACATGAACTAAAGAACCAACTTCTGAAATTATTTTGAATGTGATTCAAGAAAATTATATCCATTCCAATGTTACAAGATGCTATTTAGGTGACTCAGATACAAAGCCAAAAAAAAAAGGGTGAACTTCCGCGGGTGTATATATCAATTGGACTCACTTAGCTGAGACTAGATAAATGAACTATGGCCTCCACCGAGAGGTACTCTTGGCTTGAATACAGCAGATGCCGTCAAGCAGGGGCAATGGTTGAAGCCAACGCTCTGAAAAAGGATGAAAAGAGAGACATCTTGTTAGGGTTTAAAAGACAAGGTAACTAAATCTCAGAAAGGACAAAAATATTTGAAAATAAATTAACTGAGAAATTGTCTTTTAGGGTCCAGCTTGAAGCAGGTAGGTTAACAAAATATCCATTATTTAGTTGGCAAAAGGCAAACTCTCTTAATAGGTACACGGATGGAACCTGGATCCTTGCTAGGAAAATAAGCAGAGAAGGCTTTCCAAAGTTCTCCTTTGAAGAAGAAGAAAAAGAGAAGGCAATTATATATATATATATATATTGTTTTTTTTTTTTTTGTGGGGGCTAAATATAATATAATGAATATCTCTCCTTTTTATCTAGTTCGAAGAAGATACAACAAATTATCACTTTAATTAATGGGTGAATAAAAAAATAATAAAATTCCTCAGCTAGAAAGTGGTAGACTGTAAATTTGGCATAAAAATTGGAAACAGGAAGATCTGTAGATTTAGCTTGGATTGGCTATGTAAGAAATGGTGAAAATCTTTCGACGAACTAGGGGTTGTTTGCCATCAAATATAAGAATGGTTGACTAAAATACAACATTAATAGCTTGACCACCTTTTCATTAAAACACACACATGAAGAAAATTGAGCTAGTGCTAGATATTTGATAAGCAGTTAAATGCACATTCACCTATGTTCATACCCCACTTTGGAATGAAAGTTAGTCCCATATCAATTTCATTTGTATCCATGAGAAGGAGAAAACAAACAGCAAAGGAGATCAATGTACCGGGATACTTAGTAACAATCCTTGAGGATTGACTAGGACAGGTAGGCTTCTTCTTGCTGCAGCTGGGATAGACTTCAACAACAGGAGTGCTCTTAGAGCTGATGACTTCACATAATCTGCACAGACATCCATATTTCCTGTTACTTGCTCCATATTTCCAGCCAAGAGAACTCTGTACTGTTCAGATTCTTCCACATCCTTACATTTCAACAACTTTGCAAGATACAGCCAATCAGAATCAATCATGGGGCGCACCTCAGCTACCATTTCATGAGCAACTAGACTTGACCTGCAAAATAATGCTGACTTCCACCTCCCAAGTCGGGGTTACAATTAGCTTCGTTCAGAGAATAAGGATCACCAGTAATTTTCTTGCTCAGTTTATACATGACCAAGAATCTGTTCATAAAGTACACATTCTGCCCAGGCTCAATAGCTTCGCTCTGAGAAGTACTGACAGATTCTACTCCTTCCGTTGACTTACAGTTAGACAAAACTTCAGTTTTGGACTTGAAATGTTCGATTTCTTCTCTCTGCAATGAAAGAATGCTCCTATGGGTAGAGTCACTGATGATATCGCGTCTTTTGGCTTCAACAAGGAGAGATTCAGAAGATGCCACATCTAAAAAATGCACATCCGAGGTGCCTAGAACCAATTGATCTGAATATGATTTTCCATCTGCTATAATTTGCTCAAACTCACTCAGGAGACAGTGCTTCTGTTCTTCATAAGAATGTTTGTGAAACAACTCCACCTTTGAAGGAAAAGAAGTATCAACAAAGCAGCAAACCAGGACTTTGGTGCCTTTAGAACCAGGAGCTGCACAAAGGTAACAACCAGCTGCAGTAAGGGATGTCTGCAAGATTGCCATAACAGATCTGTGAATAAACAACATTTAACTATGAAGAAGCAAATAGGGTGAAAGAATTTTGCATGTAAAAAAACTAAAATTTCTGCACACAACTCTCAGAGGAAAAGCAAGATGTTAGCCACATACTGTGCTGACTATTTAGTTCCATCGTGCAGAGTAAAACTCGAATATTCAATTTGAAAATTAATAGAGGTGTTCAATGTATAACAGTTACTGTAGTCTCTAAGTGTCTTATATTACTGCCACAAAATTTCTGCAGCAGAGAAACAAAGTGCCTTCTGGACTTTCACCTCAATTTTGACTAAAACAAATAAGTTGAAACACTTAGTTTATTACAAAGGATTCTAAGCGATAATGATTAAATTATAGCAGTGCCCCATCTTGCTGTTTCAGTGAAGGCCTATTAAGAATACAATCCTATTAAAAAAAATGTCAGTAAGGATAACACTGTGTTGTCTCTTTTCTTTTGCAGCTGTGTGAGCACACATTAGTGTGTGTGAGAGAGATCAGGGGAGGGAGAGAATATAAAATTGATGGCAGTTGATAACAATGGAGTAAGTGGAGTTTGAGGGAAGAAGTTTAACACAATAATTTTGCAAACCCCCTCGCCTCCCCCCCCCCCCCCCCCCCCCCAAAAAAAAAAAAAGAGTCAAAATGTTGAACGAGAAAGGGTAAATCATGTTCTTGACATAAATGTTGACCAAATATAACATTTTTAACAGGAATAATGCAAAAATAGCTCATAAGCGACTACTCTCTAAATCCAAGTCAAATTTTTTAATATATTCCACTACTAATTCAAAATCAAATAACATTCCAGACTGCAGCACCTGGGATAACACTTCAGCATGATCCTTATGTGTTGCTTCTTAATATGATTGAAATTGAAAACATGACTATATGGATGTATCAAATTGTCAAATTTATTATAAGAGTTTATGGCAATGGCATATTTGCATTTAACTTGCATAATGACAGCAAAATGCCAGAGTGAAATGAATGTACCTTGCATGGAAAAGTACGAAGTAGTCTAACAGCAATTTTGATGCACCACCCCGAACTGGCCTGTGCCTTGGTGAGATGAACTGAGAGATTCAGATCAAACAGCATTAGTAAGAGCTTCCAAAAAAATTCATTCAAATCAGAAGAGCTATCCACAAATTTTAGTGTGTTAGACAATTAAAATGCTAGGAATGGTACTACCTGCAACACCAAAGCAACAAACTTTGACAGGCATATGTCCTCGATTTTTGATGGATTGAGAGTCTCTAAATCAATAACAGCATAGCCTTTCTGTATCCAGCAAAGAGGAAAATAAATGGAAAAAAGAAAAGGTCAAGCCAGACTTCTCTGATAACCACTGTGAAAGAGGCAAGCTCCATTTGAAGTAAATTTATATAGTTTTTTTTTTTTTCTAGTACAATAAGGTCAACTGCAGACAATTATTGTTAATTTATACTTGTTACTTTCACTTTTTTTTTTTGTTTTTTTTTGGGGGGGGGGGGGGGATAAGTAAAGTATAATCCACCGAGTGCACCAAAAGGGGAGGTGGTGCAATAATTGTTAATCTGCAATTTGTATTTGTAATTGTTTTCATTACTATCATTGTTATCCTTTAAAAAGGGTTATGGTCATATAAAAAGGGTAATAAATACAAGTACACTTCTCTCATATGCATTTCTATTTGTTTAAACAGCAGAAAAAAATTAAAAGGTAAAACTGCCAAGTAAAACAACCAGAGCTTCAAAAAGATCAACTTAAAAATTACACAATTTGCAAGTGTAAAAATCAGGCATTATAAGGGACTACGACTGTCGAAAGGATACTTACATCTATGATGGTCACTGACTGATTTATCAAATTACGACAAACTTGGTCAACATAACAACGTGTTCTTCCACAAGCAGAAACAATTGCTAGTAATTCGGACTTGAAGATAGCTGCAAAATAAGAAATGGTTACATAAAATGTCAAAGCCTGTACATTACACCTGCAGATATGGAGAAATCAATGAATCACCATATATAAAGGGCCTTAATACAAGTTTAGCATATCATGAAAAGCCATAATTAACTAGAATGGTTCCCCCAGAGAGTGAAAGAGAGAATGCAGGACAAGCATCATGTCACATACTCACATTATGTTCCACATGAAATTATAGATTATATGAAATCTTGTACTGAGAAAAATTCTATCTATCCAGGCTTTTATGTCTATAACAACTCACATGATGACAAATTCTTCAATGACATGCGAATCCCATTACGGGCAAACAATGGACTTCGATTTGTTGGATCTTCCAGCCATTCCTGATTACCCCCTCTACATATCTGCAATGCTAATAACAGATAACTATGCCAAACTGAAAATAAATAAGGAAAAAAATAAGAAACATATATCATGGATAATATTAGAACTCCAAGTTACTCCTCATTTTATAGTTATACATCATAGCTCCACAAATAAATTTACTTGGTTTCAGTTCCAATTCCACAATCTTGATGCTTTACATATCAAAGGATCTGGGAGTTAAGTTTATGTTCGACACACCCCAAATCCAGAAAACACATCCGCAGCATAAACATGATTTTAAATCAAAGACAATTCTGGTTGTCTAGAAACTATTCGAAAATGGTGCAAAAGAATAAAGTGGTTCTGATATTATTGAATTGCAAATACAACTAACCGTGTACATGTCCTCTTTTGAGAACTCCAGGAGTGGTCGCACTAGTAAAATACCATGATCACTTGAAGCTTCACCATTAAAAATTGGATATTTAGAGAACAATTGAGAAGTAAATGCCATGCCAGCAAGTCCAAGCACACCACTGTTGCGAGATAGTCTAAGAATGAATAATTCTGCCTGCATTTTGAGTTAGCAATCATTACAGAATTTGGTGATATGTGACTTTTAAATTCTTTAATACTCTTGTACGTTGAAAGTTTGTAATACATGAAACATGAGTAATTCCCTGCTTATCAAATTTTCTTAACAAAAGTTCTTTTATCAAATAAAGAAGTAATATTATACTGAATGTACATTATTTTATGATATGATGTGTATCTGTATTATCGTGGACAAGTTAATGATAATATAATACAAAAAAAAAGGTGTAAGAGCAACTTTTGCTTAAAAAAAATATCTAAACTACTATATTTGTCTATCTTGTTATGAAGCAATAAATGTAAATGGTCATACTTTGAGAACTTGAAAGTAAATTTTTAGTTCATTAGATTGGGAATTTTAGAATAATTTAATTTTGTTAGGGTTAGGATTTTAAAGCTTGCTTTACTAACAAGAACATGGTAATTGTTAATTGTATCGATTTAGAGTTAGAAATATATTTTTCGAATATATATATGCATTGACATAATTTAAATACAATATATTACGAATTAATACCCCTTACTCCAAGTTTCCAATTACATAAGCAATATCTTATAACTCCACAATGTTCGCATAATTCAAGCTTGTAGATCAATAATTTTTTCCCGAAAGTTAAAGTGTTTTTTTTTTTTAAAATTACGTCATCATTATTTTTTTATTTTTTTTACCAATTCTAGTTTTAAGCGAAACGAAAAGAAATAAATTACACTTCTCAAAAAAATGAGAAAAAAATCCATGACCACTCCTCAAAAATAAAAAAATAAAAAATTTCCAACCAAACTAACCCCAATTAACACATCATCATTGTTCACTATACCTTAATAAACAAATTTACACTTTATACAATTGCATATAATTGTTTTTTAATTGTCCTTTTAAAAAAAAAAAAACTTTTTGATCCACCAATTTTTTTAATTTGTCCTTTCCTATTAATTCAAAATTTCTAACAAACTCAATGCCACCAAACCAGAAGTCACCTTCCATTATTGTCTATTTGTTGATATAATATTTGGTATTTTATCATCTTAGGAATTATCACTCTATAACAAATAAAACCCTCCCATGCCATCTTTATTATATCAATGAGATGGGAAAGGCAACTCATAAGGTGGTCCTACGTAGATGGGGCATGAGGTCAAAACCCTTCTTCTCTCTGTGCCTGCCCATCAATCACCTCATAGTTGTTCTCAATCCAAGCTTATGATGTTGAGGCTGTGGAGATGGTACCGGAATTGCTTGTCTGTTCATCCCGTGAAGACCCAGGTCATCAGCTCCGGATTTCTCTGGGGTGTTGGAGATATTGTTGCCCAATCCATCACTCACTCCACAGCCAAAAACCATCTTCAGATCTCTGTAAGTACCATTCATTAGAATCCCAAGATTTTCCTCCGTTTTCATTTGTGCCCGTGTGTGTATATATATGTATATGTCCGATTTGATCCATTTTTCGTGGCATTGAGTAGTAATAATCTTTTCGTTTACTTGATGTTCTTTGTTATGTAATGGGTATCTGAAACCAGTGCCATTAATGTTTTCATATGGATGATTAAAAGCTCAGCAGAGTGCACAATGATTTCGTTTTTATTCTGTTGAGGATTTAGTTAAAGATTTAATTTTATTGTAGATCCTCCCTATATTTCATACTTGCACTTTCTTTTCTGTCTGTCTATAATCCCCAAGAATCTGTGCAACTTCTACTTTTAGCTGGAATGTTTCCTTCCTTTTTGTTAATTTCTTATTTTAAAAAATGATTCACTCAGGCGGCATTTTGATGGCCCATGGAAATTGAAACGAGCTGCATTTTGCTTTAGCATCACGTTAGTGTAAATTTTTAATTAAGATTAAGGTCAGTACCGAAAACAGGACTCATCACCACAACTGATGGTATTCATGATACGATCGTATGTTGTCGCTATTGGTTTCGTCTGGGATGATGGCTCCCTAACTTCTGTAATGGTCTCAATTCCCGTTCTCAATTTTGAGCTTGTACAATAAATGATATGCAAAACAGGTGGGAATTTTTTTCCCCATCAGTCATCCAAGTGTGCCTAATTGTTTGTTCCTCCATTCATTTTCATGAAATGCTGCTGAACTTGCATGCAATTTGTTTGTGTTACTTGTTGGTGATATGGGCTATGTAATTCAGACTTCTATAGTAATGTCAGTGCATCATGATACTGCTTGATAAATGCAGAACAGTCAGCTGCCTTCTTCAACATCCAAGTCTTTCTCATCACATTGTTAGGTCTAATTGTTTATTTGGTGCATCAGGCCAGTTGTTGGGACCATCTAGCTGCTCCATGATGTTATTGAGGTCAATATCCATGTAACGTAATTGCGAAGGTAATATATGTACAGACCTCAAAAAAAAAAAAATTTCTTAATTTGTAATCTTAACTACTATTTCTATTTGGGAAGCCTAGCTAGGACCTCAACTCAACTAAGCTTTGAATCCCAATGACTCACTTACGAAAAAAATAAAAAAGTTCCCAATTACCTGGTGCCCACATGGGCAATCCAGGAGAACTTTAAACTGCACTAGGAGAATAATATACATAGCATTGTGGTATTACTTTTTTTTTATGGGGGTCTCTTTTGGGGGTTTTCTCCTGGTGACATTAAGCTTTAAGTATCTTCCTCACATTAAACATCTTCAACTTCAAACCTTTTTACATTTTTCAGGTCTGTCCCCCCCTCCCCCCCCCCAAAAAAAAAAAAGAAGAAAAAGGAAAGAAATTGTTTTCTTTAATGATTTAAATAATTCTCCGTGGATTGAATCACTCATGACAGTGGATATGTTTTCATAGTTTGTAACCAAAATGAACTTTTGGTGGTGCTGTCATATGTCCATCGTTTTCTTGTTAGTCAGGGCTAGTTCTATGATATGCAGGGAATAAAAACTCAGTTTCAGTGAACTCTAGGAAGTCAGGTGCAACTGACATTTGTCCTTGTAAATATTTTCTCCTCAAGCTCTTCCATTTTAGTTTACTCACTAAGCTTGGGTTGTTTACACCAGACTTATAAAGTACTTCTGCAATTGAACCGCCAACCTTTGTCTTGCATGTCTTCCAGTTCTGCATGGTCAACTAATCGCACGACCTGCAATGAGCATAGTACATGATACAGTTATTATGGGGATCTGTTAGTACACTTGGCATTAGTTTTATAATTCTTTTTTCCTCAAACTTCTGCTTTTTTTTTTTTTTTCAAGCATGCTCATTTTGCTTGGATTGGTCCATACTGAACTGTTAAATTACTTATTGAATCATGAACCTTCGTTTTGCACATCTTCCAATTCTGCGTTGTCAGTTAGTCACGAGGCATAAAATCCACAGAATACAGTACATGATGGAGATCTGTTGTTTTTTAAGCTGCCAAACAATTCTTGGTTAAAAGTTATGATGGATGCGGATTGTATTTTCTATCGAGTAATATGAGCATATGTCTTACACACAGAATAGATTCTTAAGTTTTTTTTGTTTTTGTTTTTCTAAAATTTAGTTCATACGTTTTTTTTAATTTATTTTTTCATTTCATTTTCTTTGGTTTTTTGGATATGCAATAGCAGTATTGGCATTTGAACTTTCTGTGTTATAATTGTTATAATCTTAAGCTACTGTCAGTCCCAAAGCTATTTGGCTTATAAAATTATATAGATGTGTAAGAACCAGTTCATCTGCAAAAGGAAACCTGAAATTTCTTTCATGAAGCAGGATGCAGGTGAAGAGTTCAAAATTAATTGGAAACGGGTAGCTGTCACTAGCATGTTTGGGTTTGGCTTTGTTGGACCAGCTGGCCATTTCTGGTTTGTTATCCCTTGCTTGTTTCATTCCTTTCAATTTGTTAGCATAAACTTTTCTTTTCAGCTTTGATCTTGATGACTCTTCCTCTTGGGGGGATCATAGGCTTTAATTTTTGTAGCTGGTCCCTTTTTTTCATATGAGTTCCTAGGGGGCTTTGTTAATATATTGACTTGCATTTACTGATTAAAAAAAAAGGAATCAACCCCAAGGGGGTAGCCGAGTGGTAGTGAATCACATGGTAGGTGTCTTACAAGGCACCGGCCATGGGTTCAATACTACACAAAAGCAATGATACCCTTTGGGGCCACCTTCCTTAGATTTAACCGGTACATGTGGGTGGGAGAGTTTGCATGTGCCCCCGGGCTTGCAACCGGCCACGAGACCGAAGGTTGCGGTTGGTAGGGTGGTTATTGGGTCATCAAAAAAAGAAAAAAAAGAATCTTCCTTTTCTTTCTTCTTAATAAATGTTTTAAGTCCTATACATAAGTTTTTGATACTTGGATGTGCCCTTAATGCAACTTGGGGTGATACACTACATGTTATGTGTCTCACTTGTGTTGTTAAATATTATGATATGCAGTGTAGAATCTTTTTTCCCCAAAGAGCCTCAAAGACATGAGAAAAACTGAAGGTAGTGAGGCAACAATAGTATTATAATTATTTGATACATTAAAGACAATAAAAAATGAGAGAGCAAATCAAAACTTTCTAATATCTTTGGGGTAACGAATCTGTACGCATCCAATGTGAAATTTCTTGAAGCTGGAATATTGAATGTTATTGAAACACTATTATTTTAAGCAACAGAATCACCTTTTGAGTATTGAAATTATGAAGCTCAATGCAGACATTTAAACTTTGAATGTCCAGCTGACTATAGAATTCAGATCCATTTATTTGCGTATGAACATGCAATTGTGAAGGACGAGAGTGTGCATATTGATAGGTTTTCCTTTTCCCTGGCAGGTATCAAGGCTTAGACCGGTTTATTAGGCTTAGACTTCAACTACAGCCAAAGTCTGTACGATTTGTTGCTGCTAAAGTGGCAATGGATGGCCTCATCTTTGGCCCTATGGATTTGCTTGTGTTTTTCACTTATATGGGATTTTCAGCTGGTAAGAATATTGGTCAAGTTAAGGAAGATTTGAAGAGAGATTTCCTTCCTGCCTTGATTCTGGAGGTTGGTGCATGGCCAGTCCTTCAGGTTGCAAATTTCTGGTTTGTTCCAGTAAATTACCAACTTCTCTATGAAAATGTCTTCTGCTTGTTGGATAGTGCTTTCTTGTCGTGGCTGGAGCAACAAAAAGATGCACCTTGGAAGCAATGGTTTACGTTACTTCCCCCATTAGAGAAACAAGAAGGTCAAGGCAGATAACGGTATCTTATTCCTCGTGTTGTATTACTCTTCAGTGAGTTTGATGGATAGTTCACAACACATTCATGTAAAGCTGCAAGAGATGCAGGGAAAAAAATGTCAACTTGGTTTTCTAATAGATGGGATTTGCAGGCTGATTTAATTGCCTTCAAGCTTTTATGTTGAAAACTGATCTTTGCCTCTGAAACAATGATAGATACAAGAATTTTCTTCTACTTCCTCTCATGGCTGGTTGGTCACATGGCAAGGAATATGAATCCTATTATGCTTATTGTGTAATGCTGGTTGGGCTTGATTTGTTTGGAAGAAATTATAGAACGCAGTATGACTACAATAGAATTGCTGTTTGATATTACACACTATTGCCTCAACCAGTAAAACATTGAGGCAATATTCAAAAACCAAGGCTAACAACACATTTAGTTGTAGCTAGGGGCGGGGCGGGGCGGGGCGGGTTGAGTATCAAACAAGTTTGGCTTGTTAAAGGACCAAGGCTTGACTCGAAACTTGACTTAGAGTTAAAATTCATGTTTGAGTTTTAGTATTTTATAGTCAGGGTAAGCTCAAGCTCGGCTCGAATATGTAAGCAGTCTTATTTAAGTTAAAATTTTGAGATTTTTTTTTTTCCATTTTGTGTCCTAACTCACAACAGATTCAATTCCTAACTATAAAAATAAATGAGCAAAAGCTTAAATATTTTGTGCTTTCTTTAAAAAAAATTCAATATAGTCCTCAAACAATATAAGTCACACGAAGCAGTCTCTTATAAACATTATTGCAACAATAGTAATTATTGTTTTAAAACTTAATTACTGTGCAACCTTAAAACAAAATGAAAAAATCTAGATAAACAGAAAGTAATTGTAATCCCACTTAAACAGGCGAGTCAAGCTTAACAAGCAGAGATTATTTGAGCTTTGTTCGCAATCCTAATGAGTAGAGCCAAGCCTCGTTTTGACTCCACTCGACTCGTTTAATAAACAAACTTAGTTATATCTAGAACTCGACTTCTTTATTAAATAAACTGAGTATGACCAAGCCGTAATCAAGTTGAGCTCCTGTTCATGAATGGCTTGATTCGTTTGCAATCCTAGGTTTAGCTGAACATCAAGTGGCTCCCTGTAATGTATTCAATCAGTGTAGCTGCTGCTAAATCAGTAGTCATTTTGCTTTCTTAAGATCTTTGATCAATCATAAAGTTGAAAGGCAAAGTTCACTTCAACTCATTCCAATGTAGAAAAGAGAGAGAAAGAAATGATGCCAAAAAATTATAACAAGGGAACACTTAATTCACATCAAGGCTCTTCAAGAGTAGGATTAATCATTGAATTAAAAATTATACAATTTTTTTCAATTCAGTCAACATAGCGCCACCTGTGAGGATATATCTACATAAAGCATGAAGATCAATGACAACATATCTGCAGTAGAGCTGAGACATGAACTAAAGAACCAACTTCTGAAATTATTTTGAATGTGATTCAAGAAAATTATATCCATTCCAATGTTACAAGATGCTATTTAGGTGACTCAGATACAAAGCCAAAAAAAAAAGGGTAACTTCCGCGGGTGTATATATCAATTGGACTCACTTAGCTGAGACTAGATAAATGAACTATGGCCTCCACCGAGAGGTACTCTTGGCTTGAATACAGCAGATGCCGTCAAGCAGGGGCAATGGTTGAAGCCAACGCTCTGAAAAAGGATGAAAAGAGAGACATCTTGTTAGGGTTTAAAAGACAAGGTAACTAAATCTCAGAAAGGACAAAAATATTTGAAAATAAATTAACTGAGAAATTGTCTTTTAGGGTCCAGCTTGAAGCAGGTAGGTTAACAAAATATCCATTATTTAGTTGGCAAAAGGCAAACTCTCTTAATAGGCACACGGATGGAACCTGGATCCTAGCTAGGAAAATAAGCAGAGAAAGCTTTCCAAAGTTCTCCTTTGAAGAAGAAGAAAAAGAGAAGGCAATTATATATATATATATTGTTTTTTTTTTTTTGTGGGGGCTAAATATAATATAATGAATATCTCTCCTTTTTATCTAGTTCAAAGAAGATACAACAAATTATCACTTTAATTAATGGGTGAATAAAAAAATAATAAAATTCCTCAGCTAGAAAGTGGTAGACTGTAAATTTGGCATAAAAATTGGAAACAGGAAGATCTGTAGATTTAGCTTGGATTGGCTATGTAAGAAATGGTGAAAATCTTTTGACGAACTGGGGTTATTTGCCATCAAATATAAGAATGGTTGACTAAAATACAAAATTAATAGCTTGACCACCTTTTTGTTAAAACACACGCACATGAAGAAAATTGAGCCAGTGCAAGATATTTGATAAGCAGTTGAATGCACATATATGTTCATACCCCACTTTGGAATGAAAGTAGTCCCATATCAATTTCATTTGTATCCATGAGAAAGAGAAAACAAACAGCAAAGGAGATCAATGTACCGGGATACTTAGTAACAATCCTTGAGGATTGACTAGGACAGGTAGGCTTCTTCTTGCAGCAGCTGGGATAGACTTCAACAACAGGAGCGCTCTTTGAGCTGATGACTTCACATAATCTGCACAGACATCCATATTTCCTGTTACTTGCTCCATATTTCCAGCCAAGAGAACTCTGTGCTGTTGAGATTCTTCCACATCCTTACATTTTCAACTTCGCAAGATACAGCCAATCAGAATCAATCATGGGGCGCACCTCAGCTACCATGTCATGAGCAACTAGACATGACATGCAAAAATAATGCTGACTTCCACCTCCCAAGTCGGGGTTACAATTAGCTTCGTTCAGAGAATAAGGATCATCAGCAATTTTCTTGCTCAGTTTATACATGACCAAGAATCTGTTCATAAAGTACACATTCTGCCCAGGCTCAAGAGATTTGCTCTGAGAAATACTGACAGATTCTACTTCTTCCGTTGACTTACAGTTAGACAAAACTTCAGTTTTGGACTTGAAATGTTCGATTTCTTCTCTCTGCAATGAAAGAATGCTCCTATGGGTAGAGTCACTGATGATATCGCGTCTTTTGGCTTCAACAAGGAGAGATTCAGAAGATGCCACATCTAAAAAATGCACATCCGAGGTGCCTAGAACCAATTGATCTGAATATGATTTTCCATCTGCTATAATTTGCTCAAACTCACTCAGGATACAGTGCTTCTGTTCTTCATAAGAGTGTTCGTGAAACAACTCCACCTTTGAAGGAAAAGAAGTATCAACAAAGCAGCAAACCAGGACTTTGGTGCCTTTCGAACCAGGAGCTGCACAAAGGTAACAACCAGCTGCAGTAAGGGATGTCTGCAAGATTGCCATAACAGATCTGTGAAAAAACAACATTTAACTATGAAGAAGCAAATAGGGAGAAAGACTTTTGCATGTAAAATAACTAAAATTTCTGCACACAACTCTCAGAGGAAAAGCAAGATGGTAGCCACATACTTTGCTGACTATTTAGTTCCATCGTGCAGACCAAAACTTGAATATTCAATTTGAAAATTAATAGAGAGGTTCAATGTATACCAGTTACTGTAGTCTAAGTGTCTTATATTACTGCCACAAAATTTATGCAGCAGAGAAACGAAGTGCCTTCTGGACTTTCACCTCAATTTTGACTAAAACAAATAAGTTGAAACACTTAGATTACAAAGGATCTAAGCGATAATGATTGAATTATAGCAGTGCCCCATCTTGCTGTTTCAGTGAAGGCCTATTAAGAACACAATTCTATTAAAAAAAAAAATGTCAGTAAGGATAACACCGTGTCTCTTTTCTTTTGCAGCTGTGTGAGCACACATTAGTGTGTGTGAGCACACATTAGTGTGTGTGTGTGTGAGAGAGAGAGAGAGAGAGAGAATGTAAAATTGGTGGCAGTTGATAACAGTGGAGTAAGTGGAGTTTGAGAGAAGAAGTTTAACCCAATAATTTTGCAAACCCCCCCCCCCCCCCCCCAAAAAAAAAAAGAGTCAAAATGTTGACCGAGAAAGGGTAAACCATGTTCTTGACATAAATGTTGAAATACAACATTTTTAACAGGAATAATGCAAAAATAGCTCATAAGTGGATACTCTCTAAATCCAAGTCAAATTTTTTAATGAATTCCACTACTAATTCAAAATCAAATAACATTCCAGACTGCAGCACCTGGGATAAAACTTCAGCATGATCCTTATGTGTTGCTTCTTAATATGATTGAAATTTAAAACATGACTATATGGATGCATCAAATTGTCAAATTTATTATAAGAGTTTATGGCAATGGCATATTTGCATTTAACTTGCATAATGACAGCAAAGCGCCAGAGTGAAATGAATGTACCTTGCATGGAAAAGTACGAAAGTAGTCTAACAGCAATTTTGATGCACCACCCCGAACTGGCCTGTGCCTTTGTGAGATGAACTGAGAGTTTCAGATCAAACAGCATTAGTAAGAGCTTCCAAAAAAATTCATTCAAATCAGAAGAGTTATACACAAATTTTAGTGTGTTAGACAATTAAAATGCTAAGAATGGTAATACCTGCAACACCAAAGCAACAAACTTTGACAGGCATATGTCCTCGATTTTTGATGGATTGAGAATCTCTAAATCAATAACAGCATAGCCTCTCTGTATCCAGCAAAGAGGAAAATAAATGGAAAAAAGAAAAGGTCAAGCCAGACTTCTCTGATAACCACTGTGAAAGAGGCAAGCTCCATTTGAAGTAAATTTCTATAGTTTTTTTTTTCTAGTACAATAAGTTCAACTGCAGACAATTATTGTTAATTTATACTTGTTACTTTCACCTTTTTTTTTGTTTTTTTTTGGCCGGGGGGGGATAAGTAAAGTATAATCCACCGAGTGCACCAAAAGGGGAGGGGGTGCAATAATTGTTAATCTGCAATTTGTATTTGTAATTGTTTTCATTACTATCATTGTTATCCTTTAAAAAGGATTATGGTCATAAAAAAAGGGTAATAAATACAAGTACACTTCTCTCATATGCATTTCTATTTGTTTAAACAGCAGGAAAAAATTAAAAGGTAAAACTGCTAAATAAAACAACTAGAGCTTCAAAAAGATCAACTTAAAAATTACACAATTGCCAAGTGTAGAAATCAGGCATTATAAGGGACGACGACTGTCGAAAGGATACTTGCATCTATGATGGTCACTGACTGATTTATCAAATTACAACAAACTTGGTCGACATAACAACGTGTTCTTCGACAAGCAGAAACAACTGCCAGTAATTCGGACTTGAAGATAGCTGCAAAATAAGAAATGGTCACATAAAATGTCAAGCCTGTACATTACACTTGCAGATATGAAGAAATCAATGAATCACCACATATAAAGGGCCTTAATACAAGTTTAGCATATCATGAAAAAAAGCCATAATTAACTAGAATGGTTCCCCCAGAGAGTGAAAGAGAGAATGCAGGACAAGCATCATGTCACATACTCACATTATGTTCCATATGAAATTATAGATTATATGAAATCTTGTACTAAGAAAAATTCTATCTATCCAGGCTTTTATGTCTATAACAACTCACATGATGACAAATTCTTCAATGACATCCGAATCCTATTACGGACAAACAATGGACTTCGATTTGTTGGATCTTCCAGCCATTCCTGATTACCCCCTCTACATATCTGCAATGCTAATAACAGATAACTACGCCAAACTCAAAATAAATAAGGAAAAAAATAAGAAACATATATCATGGATGGTATTAGAACTCCAAGTTACTCCTCATTTTATAGTTATACATCATAACTCCACAGATAAATTTACTTGGTTTCAGTTCCAATTCCACAATGTTGATGCTTTACATATCAAAGGATCTGGAAGTTAAGTTTATGTTCGACACACCCCAAATCCAGAAAACACATCCGCAGAATAAACATGATTTTAAATTAAAGACAATTCTTGTTGAATAGAAACTATTCGAAAATGATGCAAAAGAATAAAATGGTTCTGATATTATTGAATTGCAAATACAACTAACCGTGTACATGTCCTCTTTTGAGAACTCCAGGAGTGGTCGCACTAGTAAAATACCATGATCTCTTGAAGCTTCACCATTAAAAATTGGATATTTAGAGAACAATTGAGAAGTAAATGCCATGCCAGCAAGTCCAAGTACACCACTGTTGCGAGATAGTCTGAGAATGAATAATTCTGCCTGCATTTTGAGTTAGCAATCATTACATGTCTAATGTCTGTAAGATGCCTTCAAAGTTCACTTACCCCCCCCCCCCCCCCCCACACACAAAAAAAAAAAAAGGGAAAGAAAAGGATAAAAAGGCTTCAAAGTTCAACTCAATATTTTTTTTTGCTTTCCTTGCCAACCCTGATAACTAGCCATCTTCTGTTAGTAACCATAAGCTAGTTATTTATTTCGTTACACTAACTTGAATAAGTAAAACACACACACATGAGGAGGGAGAGAGTTAAAAGCAATGCCAGCCCAAACCTGGTCATCTGCATGATGTGCAATTAGTAAGTACACCAATTTGGTGTTGAATGCAAACATTTTGAAAAGTTTTGATACCTAGAGATTTTTAAGAAAACCAAAAAACAACAGTTACTAATAATCAAGAAATAACAACTTTAGTTAGAGGAAACTTATTAATTTTGAGAATATCACCTCACCTCACATCACGAGCTGCTTCTTGCAAGTGACCCTGTTTTGGCCTACCATCCAACCATTCACAATGGGCAATCTCACATCTGATTCCTACAAAAAGCATCCATTAACCATCTATTGTTCCAGTGACTCTAATAAAGTTAAAAATACAACATTAATCAAAAACCACCTAACAAAGGAAAAGTATATATACCCATATCCAGAACTCGGTGGGAACACTGTGTTTGCCTCATCTTTACTCTCAGCACGCAGTCCATGATCGACTATTATTGCCAAGAGCCCATCAATGAAACCATTGTTCTTGTCCTCCAGCTGCATTAAGGCCATTGGTTTTCCAACCGGCAGCTAATACACACAACGCCATACTGTCAGGGACCACCGGAAACTCCAAGAGCTGAAAAGAAAGCAAACACCGATCTTTGAATAATTTCAACCACATCCTCTGTCGATTCCTAATAAAACATAGGAAAAGAAAAGGAAACAAAATTTCAAACACTTCTATTCTTCGTATCTTCCACTTTTTTTTATTAATTATTTTCATATCTTTCTGTTTAAGAAAAATGAAAATTCAACCGAGTTTAAAGCAAAGAATTGTATTAGGCCCAATAAATAGGGGATTTTTGAATCCTCAGATCCTAAATTATCAAATTTCGAAGTTCAGCCTTTTCTTTTCCTTCTCTCACATTTCCCCAAAAACAACACGGAGAACAAAAAAGAAATGGAACAAGTCCTCAATCTCTCAATAAGTTCAACTGTTACAATAAACCATCGTTTTGTTGCTGAAATAAATAGAGAACTGTAAGCACACACAATTTTGAGCTTTTCTTTTGTTCTGCATTGCTTTTTTTTTTTGGTTCGTCAAAAATGAAAAAATCAATTAATCGAAGCCAAATTGTGGAAATAGGCAGTACTAAGTGGGTTTTTCTTTTCTTATTTTTCCGCATCCTATAAATGAAGATCTTGAGATTCAAAACAAAATTTTCCCGGCAACCAAACAGAAAGGGTAACGGAGTTCAACTTCCGCCCTACGTTTGGTTGCTGACAAAATAGATGATCATAAGTAAAAAAAAAATTGAATCTTTCTACAACCTGTTCTCTTTTTTAGAAGTATAAAGAACTCAGCTAAGCCAAATATATAAGACCTATAAGCAGATATATATATATATATAGAAGTACGGAGTGACTGACCAATACGGTGATGAGGTTTAAGACCGGCCATGGCCATCCTTTTCGAGAAAGTCTCTCTGTATCTAGACATGTCGATTTGTTCATGGTGACTATTGGAGCAACTGCAGAGCGAGCGATTGGAAGGAATGGAGGGAGAGAAACGAAGGTGGTTCGAAATAAAAGGGTTTTTTCTGCATTTGGTTGGAGACGAAACCCCATAAATAGAGGTTAGGATGAAGTGTTGAGTCCTTCTGCTCTGAGAAGAGATTATCAGCCCTCGCGCCATCTACTGTGAAAGCTACCCTATTGTGCGCACCCCCTGCGCTATATAGCACCGCGTTGTTGAAGAAGATAAAGGCCTCGTGCGGGGATACATCGACGTCGTTTTGTGTTTTAATTGATGGATTATAAGCCCGTGGGTGTTTGTTTACAGGGTTATACCGTCCTGCACTCGAATGATGATAATCTATTCAAATTTCTAATGGTTAGAAACTTATTCAAAATTAACATGCCAAACTTATTTTAATTTTAGTTCATTATTGAACTTAACTCAAACTTAAATACTATAAAAAAAAAAAAATTTTTAGTTAAATTCATGATTAATTTAATTAAATATTTATTAAAAATAGATAGGATCGTAAAATAAATTAAGCAATTCGATTTTAATTCGTGATTGATTCGATTTAAACTTTATTAAACTCGATTCAATAAGTCAATAAATAATTTAATACTATATAAAATATCGAACTGCTCAAACTCACCGTAATTAGAAACTCAGTTCAAAATTAATTCAAAAAATAAATAAATTTAATTTAATCATAATTTAAAACTTATTTATTTTAACGAGTTAAGCTTAAATAACTCACAGTTTAACTTATTTACAATCTTAAAAGTCGGCTTAATATAAAAATTAACAAAAAAATCTTAATTCAACTTAATAAATTCTCATTTTAATGTTATGAGATTAAAATAAAAATTAGCAAATTTGAACATAATTTAAAATTAATTAATTTTAATAAAATTATTTTTCAATTCATACAATCTACTACATTAGGATTGGTGCCACGATAGTAAGATTTTTTTTTTAATGAAATTAGCTTATCACTATTGTTAAGTCTTTTTTAATAATATAATATCGAGATTTAATTTGGAGATGAGCGAAGCCCTAATATTCCTATCCATGATTGGAGAAGGATTCTTTATGTAGCCAAACAAACCCATAAAATGGAAAGTGTTCCCCTACGCACACTGGCAACTGTACGGTATTTTTGGGCAAATAACACCCAGAAACAGAGGACAAATATAAACTCCACGCCTCAATATCAGATTCCACATTTCACCTCAGAATCTCAATCTCTCTCTCTCTCTCTCTCTCTCTCTCTATATATATATATATATATACATATATCTCATCCGATGTGGGAACTTTCCGGCCAAATCAATCAACACTCAACACCGCCAGCAAATTCACTATGATCACTCCTGAAATCTCCAAATTGAAATGGTCCCTCATCCTCGTCCTCGTCTCAATCTCTCTCGTCAAGTTCAAACCATCCCTCCACCGAACTCGACTTTCGTCAACGCAAATCCAAAACCTAACCCTAACTGAACCACAAACACGATCTGTATCGGACCCAGTAATCAATCAGGAACAGCAGCAAGAGAGAACTCGCAATACATATATTGTTAGATTTGTAGAATATAAGAAAGCCGAAGATCACAGAAACTATCTTGAACAAAATGTGAAATTGGACGGTTGGGAATGGATTGAGAGGCGGAACCCGGCGGCGAAGTTTCCGACGGATTTCGGTTTAGTGTCGATTGATGATTCGATTCGGGCGGTTTTGATTGAGGAGTTTGGAAAATTAGAGCGCGTGAAGGATGTTTCGGTTGATTCGAGCTATAAAAGGAGCTTGCTTGGGAAGAAAACGAAGAGAGTTGGGGCGTTTGTGGATGGGAAGAAGCGACCAGGGAAGATTTTCACGGCGATGTCGTTTAGTGAAGGAGAGAGTTACGTAGGGTTGGTGACTACTAATTCAACGATTAACTGGAAACGTCATCTCATGATGCAGGTAAGCTTACATTTGATATTCCTGTGAATTCATTAGAATAGTGGGATGCAGTGCTTTTTGGCTGGTTTCGTAGTGACAATGGTGGTTGAAGCTCATAATTAGAGTGTTCTCGTGCCATTTACTATGCGTTTGGCTGTCAAGAAAACTATGGAAGACAAAATAAATGAAAGAAGTTTTTGAATCTTAAGAACTAATTTTCTATAACCTTTAAATTAAGCCAAAGAGTTAAAGTTATGGTCAGTTGAGTAAAGATTTTAGTTTTATAATGATTACCTAAGGTTCACCAGTTTCAACTAAACGAACAAATCTGTTGATCTTGTGGCTTAGAAGCTGAAATTGTTTTAGAAATCATTGCCATGTGTGTTTACAGAGTCTGATGAGTATTGCGTTCTTGCAGAGGTCTCAAATCACATCCTTGTTTGGAGCGGATGTGCTTTGGGCAAAGGGCTATACTGGCTCAAAAGTAAAAATGGCCATATTTGATACTGGGATTCGGGCAAACCACCCACATTTCCGCAATATCAAGGTATTTTTTTAATTGAAAACTTTGCAGCCTACCATGATTCTGTGTAGTTATGTTGGGTCATGGACTCATGGGCGTTTCATTTTTCCTTTTTTCACTTGGGTGTATTCAGTTTGATGTTAAAGCTGGGTTAAAAATTCAATTGCATATCATTTTAAAGAAACAGACTTCAATTAAGTATGAAATGAGGTTTAGAGGTTGGGTCGATATCATCTCAAGCAATGTTTCAGGAGCGCACAAATTGGACCAATGAGGATACACTAAATGACAATCTTGGACATGGAACATTTGTTGCTGGAGTTATTGCAGGTCAAGATGCAGAATGTCTCGGTTTTGCACCAGATACTGAAATTTATGCTTTTCGTGTGTTTACAGACGCACAGGTAACTGCATTTTATGTTAGATAATATAATCACATCACCAATATGTGTTGAATTTACATTTACCTTTCCTACTTTCTCTCTTTACTGCAGTTGACTTGGCAATTCTAACTTTGTTATCTGATTTGTTGTAGAGAATTTTAAATTATCAGTGCTTAATGTATTTAAAAGTATAATAGTGAAAATTTACTATCAGCAAATTGCCCCGTGTATATCAAAATACAGACGATCTCAGTGTTTCCTTCCAACTTTTCTTTATGTAAAATTTATGCTCTTAGTGACCCGTCAATATTATCAGATGGCAGTTTTTGACTCTTTTGGTTAATCATCACCTGCTATTTGATACAATCAAAATTCTGCTTTGGTTAATGATTTCGACGAACATCTTTTGTAACTCTTGAACAAATGAAAAGGGCCACAACTTCCACATGGAAGTTGAGTTTTTCAAATGAAAAGAAAATATCACTGTGCACCGATCAATGCAACAAGCAGAATTAGTGTACAGTAGTTAGATGTTTATTTTCAGTCAGTTGAGCATGTCTTAAGTCATAATTTTTGAATGTGTTTCCTTTTTTAATATCTAATAGACAGAATACTGTTTTGGAAATATTATGAGAAATTTGTATTCAGCTTATTGCAGGTTTCGTACACATCATGGTTCCTTGATGCATTCAACTATGCAATTGCAACCAATATGGATGTGTTAAATTTAAGTATTGGTGGACCCTGATCACTTGGATCTCCCATTTGTAGAGAAGGTAAAATTACTATTAGTCTTCTAGTTGTAGTTTAGCTGCTAAATTTAACATCATATGATAGGTTTATTTGGTTTTCAAGATCATTGATGTTATTTTCTCTGAGTTCAATGTTATATAGACAAGCCTCTGGAGCCTGCCTGTTTGCTATACGGTGGGTCTACATTGGATTTTTGCCAACCACATTATGAATTTTTTGGCATACTTCATGTGTCCAGTGCTTCATGTTATCCTATGCACTTGCTTTCATTAAACTTCAGGACCACTCAAATTTCACGAATTATTCATGATGGTGTCAAGGATTGGATGGATTTTGGGATGTTTTGATGAACATTTACAGTTAAGGGAGTTTGGATACCGTTGAGAAAAATTCCAGATTGTATAAAAGTTTAAATTTTAGGATTGATCATCAGTTCATTGGAAAACATTATTTTGTACCGTGTAAATGCTTGTGCACACCTCTTTTTTATAAATTTATACTAATCACCCTTGGAATTTTTATTTACTTAACCGGCAACAATAACATTTTTTGTGGCTGTATTTTTCACCAGGTTTGGGAACTGACAGCAAATAATATTATCATGGTTTCGGCAATTGGAAATGATGGACCACTTTATGGTACTCTAAATAATCCAGCTGATCAAAATGATGTTATTGGTGTTGGTGGCATTGATTACAGTGATCACATAGCCTCATTTTCGTCACGTGGAATGAGTACTTGGGAGATTCCTCACGGGTAGTCTATCAGTATTTCTTTCCCCTTTAGCTTGTTTCTGTATTTTATTTGAATGTTTAAGGTTGTCCATATGTTTTTTTGTTCTTCCTTGGTTGTCAAAGACACACACATACATTCACCCATGCATGCAGACATAACAAAATTTTAGTCTGTGTATCGAGGATGACTTTTACTGTCTTCATTGTGGATGACAGGCATCATAAGACTAAAGTTGTGATCTGAAGCTCCTTTGCATGGGCTGTAAAATATTTTATGATGTAACCTTATACATGAACCGTGTAAATTGAATGTGATTTCAATTAGATATACTTTTACTTGATGGCACTTGGGTTCAATCGGTGCTTAAGCATCAAATCATTCCTCGGGCTGTTGTTTTGCTTGTTTACCCTGAAAATAATGTTACCTGTGATATCTGGTTCATCATCTATCCTTGGTATAACCTTATTCCATGTCCCTCCCCCACCCCAAAATAATGACAACAACTGCCACTTACTACTACTACTTGTGAGTTTGTTATGCTGATAAAACTAAACATTTTTAACTAAGAGATTTTGCCTCTACAGCTATGGTCGTGTGAAGCCAGATATTGTTGCCTATGGACGTGAAATCATGGGATCCAAGATCAGTACAGGTTGTAAAAGTTTATCTGGTACCAGTGTGGCAAGTCCTGTGGTTGCTGGTGTGGTATGCCTTCTTGTTAGTGTCATCCCTGAAGGCAATCGAAAGGACATTTTAAATCTGGCAAGTATGAAACAAGCACTGGTTGAGGGGGCTGCAAAGCTTTCTGGTCCAAATATGTACGAGCAGGGTGCAGGCAGAGTTGATCTGTGAGTTCTCCAAGTAGCCAGGCTCTTTCTTTTACTTGCAGATTATTTTTGTTATCGTTATCCTTGTTAATATGGTAATTATTATTGCCATTGCTATTATTGTAGTTGTTATTATTGTCTCCATTATTTCTGATCTGTATTACTGGTTCTAACCTCTAAATTCTGTCAGGTTAGAATCATATGAAATCCTGAAGAGCTACCAACCTCGAGCAAGCATCTTCCCTGGTGTTCTTGATTATACAGATTGCCCTTATTCTTGGCCCTTTTGCCGTCAACCACTCTATGCAGGTGCCATGCCTGTTATCTTCAATGCTACCATTCTGAATGGGATGGGTGTAATTGGCTATGTTGAAAGTCCACCAACATGGCATCCTTCAGACGAGGAAGGCAATCTTCTCAGCATTCACTTCACTTATTCGGATGTCATTTGGCCGTGGACTGGTTATCTAGCACTGCACATGCAAATTAAGGAAGAAGGAGCTCAGTTCTCTGGAGAGATTGAAGGCAATGTAACTGTTGACATTACTAGCCCACCAGCCCGAGGAGAGAAGGGCCCCCGAAGTAGTACCTGCGTGCTTCACTTGAAACTAAAAGTGGTTCCAACTCCTCCAAGATCAAAACGGCTTCTGTGGGATCAATTTCACAGTATCAAGTACCCACCTGGTTATATTCCAAGAGACTCCTTGGATGTACGGAATGACATCCTTGACTGGCATGGGGATCACCTGCATACAAATTTTCACATTATGTTCAACATGTTAAGTGACGCTGGATACTATGTTGAAACTCTCGGTTCACCTCTTACATGTTTTGATGCTCGCCAATATGGAACTCTTCTGCTTGTGGATCCCGAAGATGAGTACTTTACTGAGGAGATTGAAAAACTGAGGGATGACATCATTAATACTGGACTAGGTCTGGCTGTGTTTGCTGAGTGGTATAATGTGGACACAATGGTGAAGATGAGATTTTTTGATGATAACACACGGAGTTGGTGGACCCCAGTCACTGGAGGTGGGAATATTCCTGCATTGAATGATCTTTTGGCCCCATTTGGGATTGCCTTTGGAGATAAGATTCTGAATGGTGATTTTTCTATTGATGGTGAGCAGAGTCGATATGCTTCTGGAACCAATATTGTAAAGTTTCCGGGAGGTGGGTATGTGCACAGCTTCTCTTTGCTGGATACCTCAGAGAGTGGGGCCACTCAGAACATCCTAAGCTCTGGCATGGCCAAGGTGAGCAAATGAGGCTGATTGCCATTTTATATATGGTTCGTAGTGGGCCCCAGTTGTTAACTTACCTGAAAATTCAAGGGCTATTACCTAGTGTTTGTCCCACTATGCAGGGTGGTGGGAGGGGTAGTCTAGATACGGTCCTGGGATTTTGCATTGTTTGCATAAAGGGACCTCTCTTGGACTCAAACCTGCATTCTAATGCTTAGCAACACAAGTATTTTAACACTTCACCCTAGCAATGACCCTCATTTTATTTTTGGCTGACGAAAAAGAGAAAGAAAAGATAAAACCAATATTTGAGTGTAAAATAAAACTTTGAGCCAGGGGAAGGTGTCCTGAGTTATCTTACCACTAAACTAACTCTATGAGAATTTTTAAGCATTATATATATATATATATATAGTTAACCTATATGATCTTGCAGTCGTTGGACAAATACTCATTCAAATTATGAAAATCGGCTGGAAAAATTTAAGTACTTGTATTTTATTTTTATTTTTGGCATCATTCTTGATTTGAATGCACGGAGTATGGTGCTCCTATGTTCCATTAGGTGAAACAACAGTTAGACAAGCATAACGAAAGCAATACTTAAAAAAATTTGTTCCATTCAAATTAAGAAATTTGGATGAACAAAAACCCTTGGGGTTGGATGAGTTGGGAAAAGGTTTGGGTAACATTCCCAAACTCCCAAGTTCAACTCCCACCCAAAGGGTCACTTACCTATCCAAAAAAGAAATTTGGATGAGCAAAAACCTTGGGGGTTGGATGAGTTGGGAAAAGACTTGGGTAATATTCCCAAAGTCCCAGGTTCAACTCCCACCCCAAGGGCCACTTACCTATCAATAAAAGAAATTTGGATGAAAATTTTCAAGAATTTGTATTTTCTGCTCATTTCTTGATTCAAATGCAAGGAGCATGCTGCTCTTAGACATGGGAACGCCCAACGCCTTCTATTAAATGAGATTTTTTTTTTGATGAATTGCTCTAGATTTTATTGTGATGTATACTTGAACCAGAAGTTCATTTCATCATTCCAAGGACAATTAGAATTCCTCCAACATGACAGTTGTTTCTTTTTTCTTAAGACTGGATGTACTGTGTGTGCACTATGAATTAATGGCGTATATGGAAAAATGCAGGCAGCCTCTGCTATTCTAGGTCTTTTGGAAGTGAGTGGGGGTCGAATTGCAGTATATGGAGACTCCAATTGTTTGGACAGCAGCCATATGGTTACAAATTGTTTTTGGCTTTTAAAGAAAATATTAGATTTCACAAGCAGGAATATCAAAGATCCAGTACTTTTCTCGGATTCAGTCAGGCAAGATAGACCCTTGTACCAAGATGACAACCAGTTACCATCCCGTAGAACTGATGTGAATTTCTCTAGTTATTCGTCAGTTGTTGGAAAGGAATTGATTTGCAGGAGTGATGCTAGGTTTGAGGTATGGGGGACTAAGGGCTACGGTTTACAGGTCAGGGGAAGAAACCGCAGGTTGCCAGGCTATCCTGTTATTGATTTGGGGACAGTGGAAACCTCCAACTTGAAGAAGTCCAATTTGATTGAAAACAACAAGGACGATTCTTTGGGAAACAAGTACTTGGGTTTACTCTACAGAGACGATGTAAGAAAGAGAATTTCATTTTGCGGATTCTATATTCATTTAAATTAAGTTGTTGATTCTTTCGTATTACTTCTGCTCATTATTTTTATGCTACAAAATGCTGAAAGTTCTCCTATTTTATTGCAGTTACCACTTGATGTGCCCGTTTTAGCTGCTGGTCACTGGCTTATACCTGCTGTTGTTGCCATTTCTGGTTAGTGCACATCATTTAATTTCCATACCCGATGAAGTCAGAAATTAACTCTTGCATAGCTCCAATTAACTTATTGGCTGTTTGTTAGGCATTTTACTTCTCTTCAGCTTTTGGCGAATTCGACAGAAGCGACGCAGGCGGAGGAAAGGATCTGGCTCTGGGCGTTTTGCCAATCTATAGTTCATGATAGCTTGATAGCCTTTCACCTGTAATATTACTACACAACCCAAGGTTTTTCCCTGTAGTATCATCATTACACAGCCTGAGAATTTTGTTCTTAGCATCATCAAGGGAATGAATTTTGTATTCATAAAATAGATATTGTAGCATTTTTCTTAATATTGTTTCCCATTGCAGAAATATTGTCAGATGTAATGAAATCACATATCTTTTAAAGCAACAGGGCTTGATGCAGCAACTGAATAAGAAAGCAGTTCTATTCCTTCACAAAGTACATGGTGTCATAAATTTCTTCTACTTCATCAGGGTAGCATTTCTTGCCATGTCAACATGTAAAGAGGAAATGAAGAATGTCATGGCAATGGTTCCGCCAAGTTCTGGCACTAAAACGGACGTTTATCGAGTGAACATAAGCCCTTTTTGGCTGCTGCTGTGAGTGTTATAATACTTGATTGAAGAGGATATTCATTTCAATAAACTTGAAATCGTAAATATGCAAATTTCATTTTGCTTTCATCTGGTGGTAGCAATTGGATTAGCAGTGATTCTTGATCTGCCAAAGGAAGTGTGCTTCAGCATGAAAACTCTGAAGCAAGGGGCAGTAATTGGACATGAACTATGCCCTGTCAGTAACGAAAGTAGTATCAGGCTATGTTTAGATAGACGGTCCAATTTCAGCTTAATTGTTTGAGATGAAATTGCATTTATTAGTTATAACTTTTTCATTAAGTATAATTTGAGTTAAGTAATTTTCCTTATTAAGCTGATCTAATCTATTATAAATATCTTATTTTGATACTATTTAAACACTTTATGAGGCTTATAACATTGGGAATGGAAAAGTTGAATTGGTGTCCCTCCAGTATTTCCAGTGAAGTTGGAAATGGCAAAGGCAATGAAAATGGCTGTGAAAACTGGTTCATATCTATGCCCGTGATGGATTTTTAATTTATAATTTCATTTCAATTGAGACATTATAAAAACAACAACAATTCACTATCTCACGTGTAATTATTTAAATTAAAATTAAAATACCTCATTTGAAATCCAAATAAAATTACATGACATCATTTAAAACTCATAAAATTATAAAATATTATTTCAAAACTCATTTTAAATCATAAGATATTAAAATATAATCACATGCAATCACAAAAATTATAATTAAGAAACTGATTTATTTCAATTAATAATGAACAGACCTATTTGAAATCAAGGCTAAACTTCAAACTACTAAAGTGTAATTTTCCCTTTTCTTTTTTTTTTTTTTTTTTTGGGGGGGGGGGGGGGGGGGGGTAGCCTTTCTTACTGTTGCAGATGGAAATTTCTTGATGTAGAATACAATGAAAACGTTTGTGGTCTGTGCATATCTTTATTTTATAAGTATTAATTAATTTAACAAGACTATGAAAACAAGAGAAGACTTCTAAATGATAAAAAAAAAAAACCAATGACAAGAATAAAGTACTTCACAAACTAGTAAACAGTGCCCCCACCCCACCAGGGGGTTTGTCAACCAAACATGTATAACTTTCATTATCAATGCACACTGAATGAAGGTGAAAATGATAGTTGTTCTCCCATAAAACAGACCAGCACTAACATTCACAGCCTGAAGATCTTTGTTGCCGTCCACCCGCCACGTCAATGGTGTCAGGAAGGTATCTTCATCATCAGCAAACAAAAATTCAAAACAACATATTAGCACCTCATATAAATTGGACATCTCAACAACAAATGCTGAAAGCTTGGAAGGACAGTGAAGGTTCAAGGAATCCAAAACTAGCAATATCACAATTTTTAAAGTTCAAGAAATCCTGCATGTTAATTTCTTAAACTTCAAATTAATGTCAAAAAAACTTGGGGTTTAAGGATTTACTCCATCATAACTGCATAGAGTGCTGAACTTACAGCAATCGTTATAACAATGCAGATGAGTATGTTTAGTAAAACCAATAATTTATAGAATTTTTTTAGAACACTCACATTTCTTCTTCAGGTTCATTTTTTAGAGCATTTTTGGCTATGCACTCAAATGCAGCTTCTACATTGAAACCTTCTTTTGCAGAAGTTTCAAAATAAGGAATGTTTCCTTTGGAGGCACACCATGCTCTTGCCTTCTTCTCAGACACCTGAAATTTGGAAACAGCAAATGTATAACCAGTGTTTGCAAGTAAATAAAATTGGGGGAGGGGGGGAAGAGAAAAATTGAACAGAAAAGAACATTCCAGAATACCCATAGTCCAATATGAGACAGAGTAACACAGAATATGACTAGATCTATACAGCAATGGGTGCACAGGAATTGTCCCAAACAAGAACAGACCGAATCATTCAACAACTCCCAATGATTTACACTTCAAATTCCAAATAGAGAAGCCACAAAGAACCAAACAAACTTTGCTCCTAACCTTTTTTTATCATAGAACTCCCTTTCACTTTGAAAACTAATAGAAGAAAGAAAACCATCTTACCACTCGGCTATTGCCACCATCAACATCTATCTTATTCCCCAATACAACAAATGGGAAGTTTTCAGGGTCTGAAGGGCTGGCCTGAACATCAAATCCATACAGCAAGACTTCAGTCACTGATATGCAGAAGAAATCTGAAATTTAGTTGAATGCTAGGGGTCATTGATCACCTGAATCAGGAACTCCTCCCTCCAATTGTTGAGGTTATCAAATGATTTCATGACATTAACATCATAAACAAGAACACAACAGTCTGCACCACGGTAAAAAGCTACACCAAGGCTCTGAAATCTTTCCTGCCCAGCCGTATCCCAGATCTGAAAATATGGACATGAAGTGTCAGCCCCAATGAATAGCAAATATGGCCAGGGTGGCCCTGTATCTTTTCTTTAGTAGCCCTGGTATATTTTCTTCAATAAGTTGTAAAGAAAGTAAACACATTAAGCCTTCTGTTCTGATTGAATTTACAAAGTTTCTACGGGAAAAAAAAAGGAAGTCACTTCAAAATCAACACTGTAAAGAACCAGAGTAAAATATCTTTGGCACTCTGTTTATGCTGAAGACTAGAACTTCGACTGATACAGTTTTTAAACATATTAAAACTGGGTCTGCCAGCTTTTTTATGGAGCAGAGAGGTTTTCCGGGCGATGGGGGACAGTTGCGGCCACTTCGTAGCAGTGGATGAAGCCACTGACGATCGTCGGCACCTGCGGTGGGCGAGACTGCTGGTCAGGAGCAGACCGGAGGACATCCCCGCACACCTCAACATCAGGTGTGGGGGCTGGTCTTTTCGCCATTCCAGTCTGGTCGGAAGCAGGTCCGATGTGGGCGACTGAAGATCTCGGTCGGCCGGAAGTTGTGGAGTCCACCAGAGGTGCCGGACTGGTCGATGAATCCACCAGAGGGGCCGGAATGGTCAACGTGGGTCCCCACACGCCAAGGGCAGCGTGCAAGCGCCAGAAACCAGAATGACAGGAGGCCACGTGCCGATCGACGGCGTACTCCTGGTTTCGTGGCGTGTCCATCCGATCAACGTCAGACTGTCCTGGATCCTTCTGACAACCGACGACTTCTTCTCCACGCATCCGGCAAAGGAGATTTGAATTTCAAATCTCTGACGACGAGCAGAAGGTCGATCGACTGTAAGAAGCTTCCGGATTCTGCGAGAAGCGAAAGAATGTCATTCAGAGACCGAATTTTGTGTTTCTCCTTCTGGGCTGAGAGGTTTGGGTCAGGCCTGTTTAGCACGCTCCCATGGGCTGATGAATGGTGGCTTGATGTGGGCCCAATTTCAGGGGAGGTTTAATACAGGGGTTGGGGCGGCCCATCGTTACGAGACTAAGCCCAACTCGGGGCGCAGGGCTCGGTACGGGCTTCTTCATAAGCAGGCCTTTGGTTCTTCTACAAGGAGTGGGCCTGGAGGTCTGGGTCAGTCCCACAAGGCCAAGGAATACAGACCTGCACAGAGAAAGGTTTTTAGACCTGGGACCTCTCCTCATGGGCCTTATACAGCCCAAAGAGCAGCCCATGTTGCTGAATTTACGTCCAAGCCGAGACACCAGGCACGACATGCACCCTCTCCCAACCATAGTTCTCCTGCGTTGGTGTCAACGGAATGTCCCAGCCAGTTAGTTGAAGTGGAAAGGCAGGCAGTGCAAAACAGTCCCGGTCACTTAGTTGAAGTGGAAAGGCAGGCTGTGCAAAACAGAGAAGGCAAAGGGAAGGAAAAGGAAAGCATGGAGTTGCAGATAGTGCAGGCAGAGGGAAGATCAGATAGGTATGATTCTGATCAGAGCAGTATGGTGGATGAATGTGATTTCCTTCAATATTTGGAAAGAAGTTACAGCACAGACCCGATTCAAAACAGCTTGGCGGCAGGATGCTCCTTCACGGCGGAAGACGAAACGTTTACAGGACAAGGCTCGTTGCCTTTGTCAGCCGTCCAGGATGGGGTAGTGGCATTACGTAATCAGGACAGTTCAGAAAACCCAGACGACTACAGCCCTCTAGCAATTGTTCTGCCCTCTACTACCTCTAGTGTCTCCAGGCAGATTCAAGAAGTTCACCATACGGATATTCTATGTCAACAACAGGCTGTTTCAGACGGATGGGTGCTCCGGAAGTTGGGAAAGGTGAGTAAAATTCTTGGCGTCCCTTGTGCCGGTTATGAGGAGCGGCTGATGGCCCTTTTCAGAGAAATTGTAATGTGCAATAATCTGTCAAGACCTGGTTCAAATATTGTTTCTGAGAAAAACAAAGGAGGACCAATCAGCAAAAAGATTAAGAAGAGTTATGAAAGAGCTGTCGTGTTCGGTCAATTACGAGGGCAGCAAAGCGGTGGAGGCCGTTGAGGAAGCCAGTGAGAGGGTATAACTTTTATTGTCCCATGCATTTAAAAATTTTATCTTGGAAAATGTGCGAGGATTAAACGATCCAGATAAACGATCAATCATTAAGGGGCTGTTGCAGGAATGGAGACCTGCAGTTATTTGCCTGCAGGAATCGAAAATGGGCAGTATTTCGAGGAACGTAATTCGATCTATTTGGGGATCAAGATGGGTTAAATGGCTTGCATTGGATGCTCGAGGGACAGCAGGAGGTATTCTTCTGGCTTGGGATTCCCGTGTGGTCAATTGCATCGAGCATAGAATGGGTGAGTTCTCCATCTCCTGCAAGTTTAGGTTGGTCTACAATTCTATGGAATGGGGCTTTTGTGGTGTCTATGGGCCGGTGGTTGATAGTGGTAGGGGCCCCTTCTGGGATGAGCTCCAGTCGTCCATTTCTTATTGGCAGATCCCCTGGTGCCTCGGGGGAGATTTTAATGTTGTTCGTTCTCCGGATGAGAGGACGGGGAGTGGTAGGCTGACGCAGGCTATGAGAGGCTTTAATGAGTTTATAAATTCCCAAGGCTTGGTGGATTTAACCTTGGAAGGAGGGAAGTACACTTGGTCCAGAGGAGGCCATCATACGACCATGTCCCGGCTTGATAGATTCCTGGTTTCCAACGATTGGGAGGATGCTTTTCCAGGCCTCTCCCAAAAATGTTTTCCGCGGCCCTGTTCTGATCATCATCCCATCATGTTGCAATGCGAAGGTTTTAGTGCAGGAAAGAGTCCTTTTCGTTTTGAAAACATGTGGTTAGAGTCGGAAGGTTTTGTGGATTTGGTTAGAACTTGGTGGAATTCTTATATGGTGCCCGGGTCCCCAAGTTACCGCATGGCCAGAAAGTTGAAGTTGCTCAAAGAAGACCTGCGCAAGTGGAATCGTGATGTCTTCGGTTCAATTCAAGTTAGAAAGCAATCTCTGTTGGATAACTTGATGGAGCTGGATAGGGAGAATCAGGCAGGTACTCTTTCTGATGCTAAAAGGGTTGAAAGAGAGGGTGTGAAGGGCCAGATTAGTCAGCTCCTCAAGATGGAGGAAATTTCTTGGAGGCAGAAATCTCGGGCCATCTGGCTTAGAGAGGGTGATAGCAACACGAAGTTTTTCCACAGAACGGCTTCTTCTCATCACAGAAAGAATAAGATCACCTCTATTTCCATTGATGATCGTATCCTTTCCGAGGAAGAGCCTATTAGAAGAGGTGTTGTCGACTTTTTTTCTAGTCTTTACTCGGAGCCGCACAGTTGGAGGCCTGGAGTGGAGGATATTTGCTTGGAAAGATTGACTGGAGATGAAGCTTCTTACTTAGAACTCCCCTTCTTAGAAGATGAAGTGGTGAGAGCCCTGGATGCTTGCAATGGGGACAAAGCTCCAGAGCCAGACGGATTTACTATGGCTTTCTTTAAAAGCTGTTGGGACGTTCTAAAAAGCGACATCATGGCAGTTTTTGGGGCTTTCCACAGGGAGGGGAGCTTTGAGCGGAGCCTCATTGCTTCTTTCATTGCTCTCATCCCCAAAAAGGAAGGAGCTAATAGCATTAAGGATTTCCGCCCTATAAGCCTTATGAGTAGTGTTTACAAGTTGATTGCGAAGGTTCTCTCTTTGAGATTGAAGAAGTGCATGGGTAGCATCATCTCGCATAGCCAAAATGCTTTTGTTGAAGGACGGCAAATCTTGGATGCGGCTCTCATAGCTAATGAATGCATTGACTCAAGGATTAAACAGAAAAGAAAGGGGCTTGTTTGCAAGCTTGACATTGAGAAGGCATTTGATCACGTTAGTTGGAACTTTCTGATGGGTATGTTGGCTAAGATGGGTTTTGGGAGCAAATGGAGAATGTGGATTATGTCATGTATTTCCACAGTTTCTTTCTCGATTCTCGTCAACGGCTCTCCTGCCGGCTTTTTCAGGTCTTCTAGAGGCTTGAGGCAGGGGGGACCCTTTATCCCCTTTTCTATTCGTGATTGCTATGGAGGCCTTGAGTCGGTTCTTGTTCAGGACGGAGGAGATGAGTCTTATTAAAGGCTTTCAGGTGGGGGTCAGAGGGGGCGGTGCAGCCATCTCCCATCTCTTGTTTGCGGATGACACCATTATTTTTTGTGATCCATCAGTGCGCCAGTTACGTTTTATCCGCTGCATTCTTGTATGCTTTGAAGCAGGTTTCAGGCTTGCGGATCAACCTTGCAAAAAGTAGCATTGCTCCGGTCAGCTCGATTAGTGAGATGGACATGCTTGCCAGCACGTTAGGGTGTCCGTGTAGGAGGCTTCCCCATGGTGTATTTGGGCCTTCCTTTGGGCGTCTCTTCGCGTTCAGTTGGGGTTTGGGACCCTGTGGTTGATCGGTTCCACAAGAAGTTGGGGGGTTGGAAAGGGCAGCTTCTTTCTAAGGGAGGCAGGCTTGCTCTCATCAAAAGCACCCTGGCTAATCTCCCCACCTATTACATGTCACTTTTCCCCATGCCAAAGTCAGTTTGCAAAAGACTAGAGCAGATTCTGTGGAAATCCCGGATAATTAAGTGGGATTTATTTTTGAATGTAATTATGATTTAGAGAAAATTATGGTAGGAGATTTAGGTTAATTAGGTGACATATTTTTATTTCCTTTTTTCCTTGGTTTCCTTTTCTCTGTTATTTCCATATTCCTATTCTCATTGTATATTATAAGTAGAGCCATTGTATGTAATACAATTCATTCGAATAGAAAGAGAAATTGATTCATATTCTCTTCATGGTATCAGAGCAGGGATACGAAAAACCCTAGACACAATATGGCTGCCAGCCATGACTCTACGCAGTCGGTAACTCAGGAAGCAGAGTCAGAGACCATCACTTCCATGAGTTCGACTGTAGCAATCGAGAATCCCTCATTCCATCTCACCATAGAGAAATTAAATGGAAAGAATTACCGAGAATGGGCCCAATCCATCAAGCTGGTTATTGACGGCAGAGGCAAACTGGGATTCCTGACAGGCGAGATCAAGCAGCCTCCATCAGGCGATGCTACGGCTCTCCAAAAATGGCGTTCCGAGAATTCATTTATCACCTCATGCTTGATCAACTCGATGAGACCAACCATCGGAAGAACATACATGTTCCTCCCGACTGCCAAAGACGTCTGGGACGCTGTGAGAGAGACGTACTCAGATGCCGGAGATGCGTCACAGGTCTTCGAACTCAAAACAAGACTGTGGCAGTTGAAACAAGGAGATCGGGAAGTCACAGAATTCTACACCGAGATGCTGGGACTGTGGCAAGAACTCGATCTCAGTTGCGGAGAAGACTGGGAGTGCACGGGTGACAGTGTTCGGATTCCAGAAACGAATGGAAGCCGAGAGGGTGTTCGAATTTCTGGCAGGGCTGAATCGTGACCTCGATGATGTCCGCAGCAGAGTTCTTGGTCGACGACCACTTCCCTCCATCCGTGAGGTCTTCGCTGAGGTGCGACGGGAAGAACAGAGACGGAAGGTGATGTTGAAGGAGAAAGCAGAGACCGGAACTGAGGGCTCTGCCCTTGCGAGTCGAGGGATGGTGACGACGGGCCGATCTGGTTCACGGTCGAATGCCGTCTCTGAGGGAGAAGATGGTGGATTGCGTGGGTCGTCCAACGGGTCGAGACAAACCCATTTACCTGGCGGATTGGACCCTTTTATAAGCCGTGGGCTTCATGGGTCTTATAATGGATCCGGCCCAAATCATGGATCTGGCCCAAAACTAAATAAACGTCCCTTCTGTGAGCATTGTAGAAAATCGGGCCACACCAAAGATACCTGTTGGACCTTACATGGCAAGCATGCAGATTGGAAGCCCAGACAGTCCAATAAATCTCATGGATACCAGGCCTCTACTGAACAGCCCTTTAGTGGGGGTTTTAATCCCAAGCAACTTGAGAAACTTTATGCCTTATTTTCGACCTTTCAAACCTCGGGTCAGTCCTCCAATCAACTGCCATCGGGTTCCTTAGCCCTACAAAGGTACTTTTTTGTCAGCCCTTAGTTCCACTTTGAATCATACTCCCTGGATTATTGACTCAGGTGCATCTAACCATATGACTGATGCTCATCATTTATTCACTACATATTCACCTTGTGCTGGTAATTTGAAAATAAAAATTGCATATGGTACTTTATCCCCAGTAGCTAGCAAGGGGAGTATCCGCATCTCTGAATTTATTACTTTGGAGTCTGTTCTTCATGTTCCTAATCTTTCTTGCAATTTGTTATCTATTAGTCAGCTAACCAAACAATCTCATTGCTCAGCTATTTTTTTGTCTTCTCATTGTGTTTTTCAGGATCTATCATCGGGGAAGACGATTGGCAGTGCTAAGGAATGCGAGGGACTCTACTACTTTGATGATGTTCCCATGAATAAACAGTGTCGTCCTCCTCTTTGTAATTCTGCATTTAGTCCTAGGAATAGTGATCTTTTGTTATGGCATAAACGAATGGGTCATCCTAGTTTTCAATATTTGAAACAGTTGTTTCCATCACTTTGTTTGAATAAAACTCCTTTGGATTTACAATGTGAAGTCTGTGAACTTGCAAAACATCATCGTACTTGTTTTCCCACATCTTCTTATAAACCATCACTGCCTTTTACCCTAATACACAGTGATCTCTGGGGCCCTTCACGAATCCCTAATCGAACCCACAAAAAATGGTTTATCACATTTATCGATGATCATTCTCGTCTCTGTTGGGTATTTCTACTAAATGACAAATCTGAGGTTCCCTCGGTATTCATGAATTTCTACAACATGGTTTACACCCAATTTCACACCAAAATCCAGATTCTTCGCACTGATAATGGCACAGAATATTTCAATTCTTCCTTAAGCCCTTACTTTCGAGACAAAGGTATTATTCATCAGAGTTCCTGTGTTCAAACCCCCCAACAAAATGGGGTTGCTGAAAGAAAAAACCGCCATATTCTTGAGATAGCTCGTGCCTTAATGTTTACATCTCACATGAAAATTTTTTTTTGGAGTGATGCCATTCTGACCGCTGCATTTCTCATCAATCGAATGCCTAGTCGAGTTCTCTCATTTGCCACTCCTCTCCAAAAATTCCAGGAGATCTTTCCTCATTCTCGCGTCAGTTCCTCTCTTCCTCTCCGTGTCTTTGGGTCCACAGTGTTTGTTCACATTCACGCTTCCCAACGTAACAAATTGGATCCTAGAGCTCTCAAATGTGTCTTTCTTGGCTATTCCCCTACTCAAAAGGGTTACAAATGCTATGATCCTCTCTCACAGAAGCTATATGTTAGTCGGGATGTCACATTTTTTGAGCATACTCCCTACTACTCGCTTCAGGGGGAGTACTTGAGAGAAGCTCAACATTCTGACATAGACTTTGATATGGCTATCTTGGAGTCTATCCCTCACAGTACACCTTCTCCTTCCTTGTCCAACACAGAAGGGATCTTGAACTCAGGGGGAGATGTGGAAAAACAAAAAGGCAGGGAGACACTTGTTTATTCAAGGAGACCAAAATCAAAGACTGATGAGCTCTTCACATCCGAAGCACCAAAAGAGTCTGAACCGGTGATAGCTCCGACTCCTTATGAGCCAAAATCCAATCTTGACCAGGTAACAAACCCTGATGATCTACCTATTGCTCTTCGAAAACAACCTCGTTCATGTACTTCCCATCCTATTTCAAAATTTGTCTCCTATAATGCTCTTTCAGCCAAATGTCGTGCTTTTACGTCTAACCTTGACAGGATCCAGATTCCTAAGAATATCCAAGAGGCTTTGGGCATTCCAGAATGGAGAAAAGCAGTAATGGAAGAAATCAGAGCATTGGAAAAAAATGAGACTTGGGAAGTAATGTCTTTACCAAAAGGGAAGAAGCCAGTAGGCTGTAAGTGGGTATTCACAGTGAAGTACAAGGCGAATGGTACAATAGAACGATACAAAGCTCGCCTAGTTGCAAAGGGGTTCACTCAGACATATGGTATTGACTACACCGAGACATTTGCACCCGTGGCAAAGCTGAACACTATACGGGTACTCTTGTCCTTGGCAGCAAATCTGGATTGGCCACTCCACCAATTCGACATCAAGAATGCTTTTCTGAATGGTGAACTGGAAGAAGAAGTGTTCATGACGCTACCTCCAGGAGTTTACAAAGAAGGAGATGAAACCAAAGTATGTAAACTGAAGAAATCCCTATATGGACTAAAACAATCACCAAGGGCATGGTTTGATATATTTGCAAAAGTGATGAAGAATCAAGGATATCAACAAGGACAGTCAGATCATACGATGTTCATCAAATAGTCCAATGATGGAAGCAGAACCATTCTGATTGTTTATGTTGATGACATCATTCTTACTGGAGATAACACAGGAGAAATAGAAAGATTGAAGAAGGTCTTAGCCACAGAATTTGAGGTTAAAGACCTAGGTCAAATGCGATACTTTCTGGGAATGGAAGTGGCCAGGTCAAAGAAAGGAATTAGTGTATCTCAGAGAAAGTATGTACTCGACCTTTTGACTGAGACTGGGATGCTTGGTTGCAAGCCAAGTGATACTCCGATCGAGGCAGGAAAGAGAATGGAAGACGCTGGAAAACCAATAGATAGAGAAAGATATCAGAGACTAGCAGGTAGATTGATATACCTATCTCACACCAGACCTGACATTGCTTTTGCTGTGAGTGTGATCAGTCAGCATATGCATTCACCAAAGGAAGGTCACCTAGAAGCAGTATATAAGATTCTCAGATATCTGAAAGGCTCTCCAGGGCGAGGTTTATTCTTTAAGAAAGGAGACAGTAAAAAGGTGAAAATTTATACAGATGCAGATTGGGCAGGATCAGTAGAAGACAGAAGGTCTACCACAGGCTACTGTACCTATGTTTGGGGAAATCTAGTAACATGGAGGAGTAAGAAGCAGAATGTGGTAGCCAGAAGTAGTGCTGAAGCTGAATTCAGAGCCGTTGCACAAGAGATGTGTGAAGGGTTGTGGTTACAGAAGCTCTTAGAGGAACTACACATCACAATAGAGCTTCCCATCAAACTCTACTGTGATAACAAAGCCGCCATCAGCATTTCTCATAATCCGGTCCAACACGACAGGACGAAACACATAGAAGTTGATAGGCATTTTATAAAGGAGAAAATTGAGAAGGGGACAATCTGCATGACTTACATCCCTACAAGGGAACAATTAGCAGATATATTCACTAAGGGTCTACAGAGGTCCAGCTTTGAAGATTTTATCTGCAAGTTGGACATGATCAACATCTATGACCCAACTTGAGGGGGAGTGTGGAAATCCAGGATAATTAAGTGGGATTTATTTTTGAATGTAATTATGAGTTAGAGAAAATTATGGTAGGAGATTTAGGTTAATTAGGTGACATATTTTATTTCCTTTTTTCCTTGGTTTCCTTTTCTCTGTTATTTCCATATTCCTATTCTCATTGTATATTATAAGTAGAGCCATTGTATGTAATACAATTCATTCGAATAGAAAGAGAAATTGATTCATATTCTCTTCAGATTCAGAGGAACTTCTTATGGGGCCATGAAGGGGAACGTAGAAAGATTCATCTAGTTGCTTGGGACATTATTAAGAAGCCAGTGTCTTGTGGGGGTCTAGGGGTGAAAGACTTGAAAACCTTCAATAGAGCTCTTCTAGGGAAATGGTTATGGAGGTTTGGAGAGAACGCGGGAGATTTATGGAGAGAGATCATTGTTACTAAGTATGGTTGCGATTATGGAGGTTGGTGCTCGGGCAATATGGTGGGTCCAAAGGGTTGCGGCCCTTGGGGTTATATAAGAAGTGAGTGGAGGACTTTCAAGGAAAGATGTGGTTTTGTTATTGGCAACGGAGACCGGGTGAAATTTTGGGATGATAGATGGAATGGGGCCGAGCTGTTGAGGGAGAAATTTCCTATCCTTTACAGTCTAGCTAGCAATAAGGAGACTTGTGTGAGCGAGTGCCTTGTGCGAGTTGGGAATATGCCTATCTGGTCTCCTCGTTTTAGAAGAGACTTCCTTGACTGGGAGCTTGAAGAGGTGGGATCCTTCCTTACTCATCTCAGTCCGTTTCATGCTATAGTAGGGAGGGAGGATAAAAGGGTGTGGCTGCCATCTAAGGGCTCTTTTTCGGTCAGATCCTATTACAAGTGTTTGGTAGCCTCGGCAAACCCCCTTTTCCCTTGGAAGGTCATTTGGCATTCAAATGCTCCTCCCAAAGCCTCGTTCTTCGCCTGGGAAGCCTCTTGAAGGCCATTTTAACTGCGGACAATTTGAAAAAGAGAGGCTTCCTTTTGGCTAGTAGGTGCTACCTTTGTCATATGGACGAGGAAAGGTTGGATCATGTTTTTATGCACTGTCATGTCTCTTGGAGCTGTTGGAATCTGGTTTTGGCTCTTTTTGGTGTCTCCTGGGTTATGTCAAGCTTTGTTAAAGACCTCCTGCTAGGCATGGACAGGGTGTCATCTCCCTAGGCAGATTAAGAGAATCTGGAGAATGGCCCCCATTTGCCTTTTGTGGTGCTTATGGACTGAAAGGAACAACCGCGTCTTTGAAGATATGGAGCTCTCTATTCCTTTCTTTAAATACGCGTTTTTGCGCTTACTATTTTTTTGGGCCAAAGAGACTTTTCCTGTAAATGTCTCTTCTTTTGTTCATTTTTTGGGATCGTTAAGACCGTTGTAAAGCTTCTCGGGTTTTTTGCCCGTGGTGCCTTTCTTGGGCTCCTCTTTTAATATACATCTTACTCATTACTTATCAAAAAAAAAAATCAAGGAATGGATAATAGTTTCCAAATTTTCCAATGATGAAGACCAGAATAATGCATTAAAAGTTTTCCCTGGTTATACTAAAGCTAGTGCCAAGCTCTGATACTCGAGGACAGCCCTGTGGTGGACAGCAGAATATGACCAGAAACCACAGAGAATATGCTGTTTTTTTATTGTAGTGAGGCAAAATGCAAAATGGACTATAGTACACAATGAACATAAATCAAGAACACCAAGATCACACCACCCTGCCCCAAAAAAAAGGCTCAAAATGGCAGCAAGGAGCAATTGGCTGAGACTGGAAATGCAAGGCTCGGAAGGCAAACATAAACTGCTTCGCTGAAACCGGTCATGTTGTCAATATTTGACAACCACCCCCCCCCCCCCCCCCCAAAAAAAAAAAAACACCAAAGCACATAAGAAGACATCCCAAATAGAGGAGTTGTTTCTCATTGGTGCCACAAAAAAATAACCGTATCATTCGCAAAAAAGAATATGAGAAACAACCAACGAGGATCCTCACACTCAACCCCACCATAACCCACACAACACTAAACAGCAAAAACAAGAGGCATCAGAGCACCTTCGCAGCAACCACAATTTAGTAAGAGGTGACATTCTTTTTTGCCCATTTACACAAGCAACACCAGTTCACCCTAGCATTACCACTCTTCCTCAAGTTATCTAACCCTTCCTTCCTATCCAGCCCTCTGACCTCCTTCAAGGCCCTAGCCCTCCACAAATCCTTCTTACAAAAACCTCTTACTCGAGCGGGGCGGGCTCAGGTCGATGCATGTCCAAGCCCAGCCCGAATACTAGAACAACCAAGCCAAGCCTGTACCAAACCCAGCCTTCAGCCCTAACAAGCCCATCCCGAAAACAAATTCAGGCCTACTCGGGCTACCTGATGTCTGATTATTATATTATAATTATTAAAATTTATAACGAGTCACCCAGTGTAACTACTCCCATGAAAATGGCTCAACAAAGACTACCCTTTTGTAAAATAGTAGAATATTATAGTCTTTTGATTTGTTTTCGATGTGGTACTAATACATCTAAAAAAAAAACTCCTTTGCTTATCGCTTTTGACACTCAAATCTCATATCCACACACTTACATTCTCTAAAATCTTCTGTTAGTCCATTGCCTTTATCGATCGTCGATCAGCCTCCATAGTTTTGTTGAACAACTCATCTTTAATATGTTTGATCCTGGTAAGCTTTTGTACATTTTCTGTAAATAGGTATATGTTGGGAGGTTTGCCACAGCATTGTCATGGCTTTGAGAGATTTTACCCCATCAAGGTGCATGTGCAGGAGTTTATATGCCTTACCCAATCTACTGATCTGTGATGGAGCATTGTTTCCTAAATTAAAAGATAAAGCTAATGCAAACACGATGGAGAGAGGAAGAGAAATTGATTTGAATATGCAAGTTCCAGATAGTTATGAAGACAAGGGTTTTACATGGCTGATAAAGCTTTGCCAACAGATATGGCTCTGCAACCAGATAGTTGTGAAGATAAGGGTTCCATTTAAAATATTGATATATTGAAAAACTGAGATGATGAACTTGGTTAAACAGACTAGGCATTCTTGGCTTAAAAATTGTGAATTACTTTAAGACTGTCAGGGTGATTCGTTTCTTGTGTGTATTATCGCTAAATCGGTATGGTTTTGTTTTCCCATTGGGTTTCACTCGATAATGAACATTGAAGAGTATAACCTCAAGGAGCCATTAAGAACAAACCGAGCCCCTATCGTGATTCATCTTTTTGTTTATTGATTGGTCATTTTCTTCGTTTGAATCAGCAACATGAGCCTAGAGATCACAGTCAGAGTAAATGAAACTTCATTGAACGTCCCATGTTGAAACATAAATCCAAACTAAGCTAGTTTATATACAACTCCACTTTTCCTCTTATTAAGTTCTTAATCACTACTACTTCTTGTTGAGTCATTGAAATGTGCTAATTTTTAAAATGTAAATAAAGATATATGTGTATATATAATTTTAGATTCGGGCTCGGGTTGGGCTTAGGTTAATCATGTATCAGTCCAAGCCCATCCCGAATTGAGATCGAGCTTGGATTTTCCTGCCCAAGCCCATTCCGAGATTTAAAGAATACAGTCCAAGCCCCAAAAAAATAAGGTTGGGCTTGGGTTGGGCTCAAGTTAGCCCGCCTAAGTTGCACCCGTACAAATAGATGTTTGAGCAAAGAGGAAGCCGAGTCAGTCAATCTTCTTCTTCATTACAAGGTGGCTTGGGATGCATGGAGTCTTATTCCTTCCCTCTTCGGTTGCATGTGGGTCATGCCCACCTCAATCAAAGGCCTCCTTTTCAGTTGGGGAGGGTGTGGGTGTAGGGTGAGGAAGGACTTGAGGAGGGTTTGTCTAATGACCTCGCTTTCCCCTAATAGATTTAAGGATAATTTTTTGAAGTTCCACTTTTGGGTTAAGGAAGCTTATCCCTTCTATGTAGTTTCTTTTTTTTATTTTTTATTTGTTCGGAGCATTATAACTTCAATTTTTGTGTCGAGACTCGAGTCCCTTTTATATATATATATATGGGTTTGCCCTTCTCAGGCATCTTCAAAACAATTACACATAAAAAAGCCTTCAACTAGATACCCATCCCATATTTAGAAAGTCCTCTTCCCTTAACCACATGCTCTCACATCAAAATGGACCCTCACCCCTTTGCTAACCTCTATTGTTAAGTAAAATTGGCATGTGATCAAACACTAGCCTATAGAAAAAATTGGCTGCATTCGGGAACTGCTACTCCTGATTGGTAAAAATTGAAAACTTGTTTATAAGCCTTTTATTTAACCATGTAAAACTGCCACCTTCCAAAGGTAAGTTGAACATATCATGAGAATTAGTAAAATCTGAAAACTCTTGCATGGCCCCTTCACTTGTAATCCAATCTCTCATATTGGATTTGACAACACACAAGTCTCCTCCAATATAACATGGGACATCCCAACTCTTGTTGACTTTTGATAACTTCCACCAAAAGAATCATATATCCAGATCGTCCAATGGCCCATAAACCTAAAATTAAAAAAACAAAAAATGGAAACATCCTCCAAACTTCTAAAAGAACAAGACACTGAATGCACCACAATCCCAGTTTCTTAAATTTTTAACATTCTATAATCCCAAATTTCTCAAACACCCCATCTGTGCCAATTGCAACCAAATACTTCAACTCCACATATCTCCCATTCTACAAGCTCCTCAAAATCTCATGAAAAATTACCTCCATCTTACTCTCCTTCAACTATACCAAGTGTGCCCTCCACTCCTTCAAGAATTGTTCCAACACCATTAGTTATGTTGATTGTTGTAGGTGATTGTAGATGACGGTTCCCACACCATTAGTTAAGTTGAAAAGAGGACTGGTGGTCCAAAAAATCGAACCAAAGTTCACAACGTTCTCCAGTTCAGTATGGAAAGGGCAGGTTCTCTTGACTTTATCCAATTTCCATTTAGTTGATTAGAAAAAAGCATAAATATTTTTCTTTAAGATCTCAAGACCACACTGCAACTCATGGTATACTTTCTTCTCCAAAAACTTTAAAATCAAGACAAACTTTGGTCACAACATGCTAAATGAAATAATTATGTTTTCCACTGGCTGGTTGATGAAAACACCCAAGCATGTTATTCAGTTGTCATTTCGCAATAATTGAAGCATACCCTCAAAAAATTAAATCAAAATTCAGACACAGTAGCTAATGACAAAGACATGCCAAGAGTAGCTAATTGTGTTCATGAAGATTTCTTGAAGCGGATATACACAGAATAAAAATAAGAATAAGAGGTGAGAAAGTAGAGGAGAACTATGATTAGCATATGCAAACCCAGCTGGAGGCAATTTTTTTTAATGACAACTATGAAGAAAGCAATGTTTGTGGTGCATGCGTTGGTAGTCAGGAGGCTGCATTCAATAAAATATGGAATAACTGAGAAATGAGAATGTTGAGATGGATAAATGGTAAGAAAATAAGAACCAAATTAAAAACAAATGCATTTGGAAGATGGAGGGTATTGCACCTACTGTAGACAAAATGAGGTAGTTTGGCACATGCAATGAAGACCATGATTGTACCAATTTGGAAAGACATGATTCAACAGGAAGGTAGCACAACATAGGCAAAGACCAAAGGACATCGGCTAAGGTGGTTGTTTAAGATGTTGGCCTACAATGTAACAAAAAATAAGGTCTTATGTAAAGCATAATGGAAAAACAAGATTCACGTAGCTAGTCCTAAATTTTTTGAAGTGAGGCTTTGTCAAGTTAAGTCAACTAGGATTGAATTTAAATTAGAGGAGCTACCAATAAGAATGAAGAAGCTTGCTTTCAGATTTAGTGGACTTAATCACCATATTTTGAAGGTAACCTCATTCTTAAGAATAAATGCAAAACAGCTCAGGATTTAGTATCTTCAATTGTGATGGAGAAACTGAAATTTTTGTCAGTGTAAGCATTAAATTATGCAACTAATCAAAGTGCTCATGACCATGGCTATTCCCTAAATATTGTGATATTCTTTTGAAGGATCAGTGCACTTAATTTGATCCTTCCCAAAAGAAATGACCACTTGAAAGGCATCACAACTTAATCTAAATGTTTCTGCAGAGACTAATAACAATCCCATTCAGTCTTCAATATTTGGAAGTTCTGGACAACCAGCCATCTATTACGTGAACTTGCCACAATAAACAATAACTTAAAGTGGCATCTGATGTGGGCAGCATCCAAATTGTATGACGCCAGGAAAAATTGCATATCATAAAAAGAAAATGAAGGCAGCAGCGGCATTGTAAACCTATTAAGAAACTGAAACTTTAAGAGTTTCACTTTTGCACACTAGAAAGCTAACATTAAGAAACAGAAATTGATTGGCCAGCATACTAGCTGAAATACAGTTCAGTTAATTTATCAATGCCTGTATGATCTTGTATACATCAGACATGAGAACACTGGTGAATCTAAATTTCAATGCTTGTGATTTCTTCTCTTCTCTCCACAAGTGATGCCAACCACCTTAATAGGAAATACTAACCATACCCTTCAAAGAGATAAAATAAGTGCTACACCAAAGCAGGATTCCACATATAAATAAACAAAGTGTTTATACAAATATATATAGATACACATATATTTCAGTTGCTTTATCACACATATCCAGTAATCGGGCCACATAACCTTCACAATATACAATGTAACAGAGACTGAAAACTCCAGAAAGGCTTTGCCATAGCTCCAATCTGGAAATATGTTTGGATTGTAATAATGGTATGAGAATGAAAGGTTTTGAAAATAAGTAGCTTTTATATTATAGAATTATAACTTTTATTTATTTATTTATTTTTGAGAAGCATAGAATGTGTAACTTTTATAAATCATATAGGTGTTGGAAAGTAAGGGGAAGACCACTGGCTATCTAGCTCAAGCATTATCTCCCGTTCCTCCCTTATGAGGAAGGTACAGAATTCAAGTCCCACTAGAGGACAGTGGGACTTTGAGTGAGGGAGTTTGTGTAGGAGGAGGGCCTCTCCCCGTTATGTATCCCATGTCACTGGACAGAAAAAAAGGGGAAGAAGAAGAAGAGGTAACAAAAGAAACCCCATCAAGATCATTGAAAAGTTACAACATTGTCATGGGCATGGGATGTAAATACAACACCACTGACAGGGCCAACAGTTGCAAGTCAAAGGATGAAAAAAAAAGGGCTAATGTGATAAAATAGCCAACTATGAATACTAGGAAAGTCAATTTTGCAACATCAATAAGCTGAACTCATAGAATGGCAACTGCAAAATGTTTTATTAGAAATAATCAATGAATTCATTCATTCCCAACCATAACAACATCAGAGGAACTCCATTACAGCAGTGGAGCAAGTTATTCGAAAAAGTCTTCAGTTGGAAAATTCTACACTTTCATTTTCTTCACTTAAAAGGCAATTCAAATTTTGATATCAACTAAATCAGAGAAAAAAATTCGACCTGCTTGGAGATCACTAAAATGCGTGGTTATATCAGAAAGCTTCAAACTCATGAAAAGGAGCTTCGATAGATCATATCTAATATCTATTGAAGGCAAGTAGAGTTGGTGGTCACATACATAACCAACTTAATATAGAAAAAAATATTAGTTCCTTTCAAGAAGATGTCATCAATTAGCCCACACTTTGATTATGCATTTAGATCCGATTATGTTCCAACTTCCAAACAAATAATCCAAATGGAAAACCTTTAAAATTTGGCCCCAAGATATGAGCCCGAACATTAAACTAAGTTCCCCCCTTTTAAATAAGGAAAATCCCAAGTTTTAACATAATTTTTTGGGGGTTTACTTATTTATTCTTTTTTCCATATTTCTTAATTAACACGCATCATGCATGCCCATTTGCAAGTACCAACATTATGGGCATCTCCAATAGTGAAACAAACTCAGACTCAAATTTAAATTTGAGTCAAAAACTTCAAAAAAGTCTCTCCAACAGTAAATTCAAACCCATATTAAATCTATTTTTACTTAAACTTAAACCCAAATCTGCAAAATACTATTCATAGATTCAAATTTACAATAGAACTATTCATGAATCGCTGGAGAGCATCAAACTGAGACTTTTACTCAAATTTGAGTGTAAATTTGAGTAAAAATTTGATTAACTGCTGGAGATGGCCTGAGATATTCCAGTCAGAAGCATATAAACATCAACATAAAAAGACACAAACAACCCAGTTCAAAAAGATTAACATATAATAAGAACATAGCTCTGACCTGCAAAGTAAAAAGCCTATCTTCAAACTGGACTTCTTTGGTCAAGAAATCAGCCCCAATGGTCGCTTTATATTGATTACTGAACTTACGATTCACAAATCTAAATGCAGCCGTTAAGGCCGGTCACATCTCAACCCATCCAACAACGTAATTACACTATATATTCATATACAAAAATTTATTTGAAAAGAATTATCTCAAACTTAAGGATACTGATTCATCAGAGATGTCTTCCCAACCCTGTCAACGATTACTGAAAAATCAGAAACACGAATTCATAATTTCATTCAAGAGAAAGTTTCAGAGAGAGACTGACCCGCTGTCACCAAGAATTATGACTTTGAGAAGCATACGCCTACGAGACGACATGATTCAAAGCTTTGAAATTTGGGATTGATTTTCTCTGTAAAAAAATTAGGGCTTTGAATGAGAGGAATCAAAATCAAATGTGAGCTTTTTTTCTTCGATTATTAATCGAATGTGCACACTGAGTTTAACTAACCAACGAGAAATTTCTTTTACCTTCTACGCAATTTCAGAGACTCCTCAACTACTGGTCTGGGCTTTTTGAGGTTAGACATGGTTTTTTCCGCTTTTTTATTTTAGTTTTTGTTTTTTTTTTTTTTGGAATATTCCTTTTTTGATATCCTGCTGGTCAAAGCGACAGCCAAATGACAGCCCAAATGACATGGGATGTTGGGCCCCATTGTATGAGTTGACTCAGTTGTATGAGTTGGCTCAGCTGCGATCCAGTGCTCAATTTAATTGAACAGTGTAAAAGTGCGTTTAATTTAAGCAATTCATGAAATTAAGTTAAATTAAGTAATTACGTATTTAACAAACGGTTAAAAACTATTTAACAATTATTAAATATAGATATTTATTAAATTTTACTACATGAATAAAAAAAGTTAGACTACAGTAGGTAAGTGGTGAATTAAAATTTTGTTGTTAGAATTAGTAATAGATTAGGATTTTGTTGTTGGATATATATATATATATATATATATATATATATAATGGCAGTTTTATAATAATTTGAGACAATTATAAAAACAAAACAAAACAAAATAAAATATTGCTAAAATTACCTGAAAGATGACTATTTATTTGTCCTGTGTTTATAGTCCAAGGACAAAGTCCCTTAGTGTGATATTTTGGACTTTTTTTGAAATATTAAGGTTAATGTAATTTTTTAAACTTTGGACATCCGGAGATTTGTATGTAATATCATCAAATTTTAAGAGAGGTCAGTATAATTTATTCAAAATTATTTTATTTGACGAGTTATACTATTTTTACCATAATATTTTATAAAAAAAAATCATCTGTTAACGTGACTATTTGAGTGCTAGTGAATTTAGTTTCTTAGTGCTAGTCATATCAGGTAAGTTCAAAAAGCTTAATTGGCTAGTGCCAAAAAATTTAATTGACTAAGCATCCGTATATACCAAAAGACTTAATTGACTAGCATAAAAACAATCATGTCAACCGATAAGAAAATTTGATAAAATTTTATAGTAAGAATAACATTACTCTTATTTGACTATCACACTAGTATGGGATTGACATTCTACTTTGGATGTAGATGATGTTCATAATAGACTTGTAAAGATAACACAAAACACTTCTAATAGAAAAGTGTTTTTTGGGCTTAAAGTCCTAAAGAACAAATCCGTAATAGCTCGTCACTAGATTGACGGACCAAAGCAAATGATATTTCAAGGTGTGAGCACAAGGATTTTATCGTCGGTACACATCATTTTTACACAAAACATCCCAGGCTACTGCACAAGGATTTTATCGTCTCACTAGGCAATGGCATCCTGCGTTGCTGCTACTGATACTTAGCCAACGTGTGGAGCCAGTTTGTTTTTTTTGTTTCGAGATATTTTTCAATAGATTTGGTATATTAGGTAGTAATATATATTTTTAATAATATTTTGTTAAATTTATTATGTCTTACTTAAAAAAGTAAATCATATCACATATAATAAAATATTATTAAAAAAATATATTATCATGTCATTGTGTCAGACCCGTTCTAAAATTTTCCATTTCTTTCTCTCTCTCTCTGCCAACCCACTGATCCTCACAAGAAAGAGATGAAGCCCATGTGCATAAATGACCCAAGTAATGTGCTGGCCAGCCTCATGCTGCAAATATATTGACCCCTTCAATGATTCAATGCATTTAATAACAAGCATGATTGCCTTTGAAAACCATTAAGTTCTACCAGCATGCTTTTTCTGTGGCTTGTATGTGTAACTTTCAAAGCTGCAATGGGGGACCAGCTTCAGATTTCAGAGTATAAAGACAGTTCCTGATAGTTCTCCAAAGTTTCAAATCAATGAAAATGGTGCAGGTTAGATAAATAGTTGCCAAGTTGGGTGATGAACAAATTGACTTAAAGAACGTGCATTAAACTCATAAGTTTCAAGTTTACCTACCATTCATAGGATTTTCGGGGCACCTCATGGGTAAGAGTGAATTGAATTTTCATTTATTCCAAATACTTCATCTCAAGTTCTTAGAAAACTCAAATTTACAATAACATTATAAAATTGTTTAGCTATCCTTAACCTGGTTTGGGTAGAAAATTGGCAGCTGAGAACACCATCATGCTTCTTGTGGTGATGAATAAACAAACATCAAAGCTTGCAAATTTTGAGCTCTTGTTGATTAGCAACATAATCATAATGAAAGTTGCATAATGCACCAATGATCCTTTGTCAGTCAAACAAGATAATCTGGATACATTTATATACATTGTATATAATTTCAAAAACAGCTGACCGTATCCTTCAACAGAATCTAATCCAACTCTCAAGTTTCAATTCAAGCAAAGTCACACGAAAAACAAGTTAAAGCAAAATTCTCAACAAGATATGAACAAGCAAATCAAACCTAACATTAAAGGTTCAAATAAAAGAATTGACTCTGTATATCCATTATTTTGTTGTATAAGCCATGATAAATACAAAGAAAAACAGATTTTTTGGGGGGAGGAAGCGGGGGGAAGAAAAAAATTGTATATGTCAAACTCATGCAAAACCTGTCATTCCTCCAATTAACACAACATACAAGTAATTAAATTGTATAAGAATCAATGAGTAGGATTTTACAGACAAACAGGGCAATGGCTATCAAGAGCCTCCGCTGAAACCTCGACTGCCTTTCTTCATCTTACCCATCTCCATTTCGCGTGTGGTTTGCTGGCCTTCGCTGCTCGAGCCAGATGGGTTCGAACCATATTCACTGGTTGGTCCAGCACTGTATTCACTGCTGCCATACTCCCGGCTTCCTAGAACCAACTTCCTGAATTTTTTCATGTCCTCATTGTATTGGGTGGTGTCATAGTCTGAGCTTCCATAAGAACTGTAGGCTGTGCTGTGTCCAGGTCTAATTCCTTCATTAAGATCAGACAAAGACATGTCTCCTTCCAAGAACCGTACTACCTGCTCAGTTTCCAAATATGCTTATTGATTAGAAATTTGTTCACAAATAGCACATTTAAGTTTGAATGTGATCATCCAGCCTCTAAGCATCACCTCCTAAATATGGTTCAAGCATTGTAACAGGAGATGTGACTCAAATGTAGTGGTGCAAGAACCACCAAAAGTAAGTTAGCTTAGGAGTTGGTCAGTGCTAAAGCCACAATCATCACAAGAAGAATCTAAAATACATAATTTGAGAACTTTCTTCAATGAACTTCCAACCATGTAATGTAACAACGTAGAATCAGAAAATCCAAAAGCAACAGAACACATCATTTTATGGCCCTGTTGGTCTTTCAGGTCTCTGCCATGACACAAAAAGCATTGGATCCCAGGTCCCAACCTTCCCGATTTCCACATATGAACAAGATACTATGTAATAGGAATAGGGAAGTGCATAACTCGACCATTGAAAATGAACCTTCAAGATTTAAAGGCCAAACTAATACCTGGTTCATTCGTGGTCGACGCCGTGCTGAATGACGCACACAAGCAGCAGCACAAGCAATCATGCGAGCCGCTTCATTGTGGTTGTAATCCTTTTGCAATCGTGGGTCAACAAGGGTGTCAAAGTTTCCATCTTCTAGAGCTCGTGTGAGCAAGGGCCTCGCCTAAAAGGAAGTTAATTTTCTTAGTATTTATGGTTAGAGATCCACAACTCTTCAGGCTTGCAATAAAATAAAGGAAAGGAAGGAAAAAATAATTAAATAAATAAGCTCCAACCAGAGAGGGAAAACCAAAAAGAATAACATTCAATAGAATTGTTTGCATATTATCTCAATTTCAGACTATCAACATATAGTTGTGGAAAGAGAGATGTGGTGGTGCAGGCAATTACTCACCCAGTCTACCAAACTATCATCCATGTAAGAGTTAGATGAGTCAACAGGACAGGCGTCCAGTAATCAACTCCAGAAGCATGACTCCGAAGGAGAAAACATCTGACTTGTCAGTAAGTTTCCCAGAAGAAGCATATTCCGGAGCCAGGTATCTATAAATTGAGTATGTAAGAATGTGAAATATGTTTAATTAGAACAACTACTACCAACGTAGAACAACAAGTGGCACAAAACGTGACATGTTGGTCTTACCCAAAAGTTCCCATCACCCGAGTGGAGATATGAGTATTGACATCAGAAGAAAGCTTAGCAAGTCCAAAGTCTGCAACCTGATTTACAAAATAAAAAAAAAAAAATACGGGTTTATTAACTTAATAACAATAATAAATGCTAATAAGACATTTGGATATCCTAGTCAGTGCATTGAGTTTTGATTTTTTACACACAAATCAAAATGAGACAAGCCACAATTTGCAATTAAAACTGATAGAATCTACCAATCTTCACTCGTAGGAAAAAAAGATTTGATTACCAACTTCTCTAAGATGAAGTGAAAGCCAACCCCGTATTGACAAATTTAACTGGGAAGTAAATCAGGCAGCACATGGGCCTGGCTTTAAATTTATCATATAATGCTTAAAGCATATTCAGAATTTAGCAATTCTTGAGCCATGCCCATAAATAATCTTACCTTTGCCTCAAAGTTAAAATCTAGAAGTATATTAGCTGCCTTGATATCACGATGTATGATTTTAGGATGACCTGCATATACAGATTATTTTGATTTAAACATACAATCATTCCATTATCATTAGCCTAAAAAATGCCTCTTCTTTTTGCAGTAGGAAAGATATATATGCATGAAGAAAACTTACAGTCCTCATGCAGATATGCAAGTCCCTTTGCAGACCCTAGAGCAATTTTTAGTCGTGCGGGCCAATCCATGGTAGGTCTTCCCTTTCCTGAAACATGTTTGTTCTCTATTAAATCCATAGTACCATAAGAACCGGGGATCGGCTAAAATGGTTCTTAGAAAATAGAGCATACAGTAATAGGGACTCATAATCTAGTGCATTTGGTGACTAGAGTGCATTGAATTTTTTTATTTTTATTTATGAGTAAAGTGTAAGATGTATTACTGAGTGACAAGAGTGCATTGGTATGATGGCACTCTTGCCGTCAAGAAGAATTGTTTACAAAACACATGGTACATATTGACATAAAACCAAGACGGAAGCAGTTAATTGTTCCTAACAGACTGGAATTTTTTGTTGACACCTTCTCATGCCAAAACATTAATAAGCAGCAGAAAAGAGAAAATGAAAAATAGGCAACATAATACTTGTCGGCTTATTGTGCATTAATAATCAAAGCTGCAAATACAAACTTACCATGTAAGTGGAACTCCAATGTGCTGTTTGGAACGAACTCATAAACAAGCATTCTCTGGGACCCAGTGATGCAGTATCCAACTAATGAAACAAGATGTTTGTGATGCACTCGGCTAATGATCTCAACCTCAGCCTGAAATTCACGCTCTCCCTGCCCACTTCCAGCTTTCAGCTGCTTAACCGCAACTTCTTTTCCACTTGGAAGGACTCCTCTGTGCACATACCCAAAACCACCTTGTCCAAGTAGGTTGGCATTCGAGAAGGCATCTGTTGCCATTGACAGTTCTTCATATGTGAATGTGCTCTTAGAGAAACCTAAGGATATACCAGGGGAAAGTGGAGGGAGTGGCCTTTCTGACCCAGAATAGTTGGACCCAGAACCTCCACTGCTGCTCGTGAAAGGCGGTGGTGGCGGAGGTGGGGGTGTAGGAGAACGCACTGGTGAGTGTGGTGGCCTTGAAGCAACTGCAGGTGGAGGAGAGGGTTTTGGGATCATTGGGACAACATGATCCCCAGGTGGGGGGGCATTATGTTGCCAACGCTGGGGTGGGCCGCCATAAGGATCAGCTGACAATTATTAAAAAACACCAGAATGAGTCATCACACCTAAAGGATCATGAAAATATGCAAAGTATGCTTAATATACTTACTTGATCATTCAACAAATTCATATAGTTTAATACATTTAATCAAAAACAGACATGGTTGTCTGTGAAATAAAACACACAAGCACTATATTGTTTCTGCTATTTGACTTCTCAGTGATTCTTCTAAAAATGAAAAAATTGTGAGGTCGAATGACGAATGATATCTTTAATAAATTTAATCATTCATTTCCCAAGCTGTTTTGAAGTGTTGATGTCCAAGTTGCACAAAAGATGAAAATCTAATGCAAGGATAGCAGAAGCTATTCTTCCTTGACGCTGTTCCCAAACACAGGTATGCAACCCATATAGAAGAAGAAACCAATAAACCTGTGCACCAAAAAAAAAAAAATTCGAAAGGCAACAAAGAGAGGCGGAAATGAACATTACAAGCAAATGCAACAGAGGAATACAGAATTGAAATTATTTTAACTGATATGTCAGAATTTTCCATTGTCGAATGTCAAACCAAGGATAATTAAATCTAACAGGCCATCATCATTTCAATTAAAAAATGAAAACGCATACAAGGAGGATATTGCAGAATCCCCAAACTACAACAAAATGCTCTCACGATCAAATATCACACTTTATAAACCATAAAACAAGTCAACTATCTCTCAATGCTCACCAGCTCAGAGCACAAACACATACATGCAGTTAATGGATCTTATTCCAAGTTCTTCAACTTCTTAGAGGACACAGAAATGCCAATTCAAATTGTTCAAAAACAGAAGGATTTTCAAGGTTGTGACCACATTTATGTTACAGTTTTAACTTCTCATATACCCCGTAATATTTTGCAAAATCATACTTCCAAAAACAAATTAAAAATCAAAACAATAATGACAACATGAATGCAAGTCCAAATCCCATAATAAAAATTACAGCAATTTCATTAATGACAACATGAGCAAAGAGTAGATCTCACCTTTAGGGCCGTGTGGTGGTGGAATATAGTAATCAACTGGTCCATGGTCTCTTCTCCTTTTCTTCTTGTAACAGATGAAACAAATAGTCAAAAATGCAAGAACCACCACCCCACCAATAGCAATTCCGACGACAAGACCAGTGGATATGGTTGATGAGCCAGACGAAGGAGATGGAAGCGTTGACGACGACGGGGGCGGTGAACTCCCAGTCGCCGGTGGAGATGAAGAAGAATCCGGTGGTGCCGGTGGCGAGTAGGCCGATGCTGGAGGTGGTGGAGACTCCAGCGATGTAGGGTAAGTCGATGGTGGATAATGTGGGTGGAAATACTACCGGCACTAATGATGACATTGTCAAATTTCCTCTATATAAGTATATCTATATATATTTATATATAGACACAGAGAGTTTGTATCGCCGGTGTTGCTTCTGTTTTTCCCTCTAGATTTGTAGAGAGAGAGAGATATTTGAACTCTCCTGTGTTTGAGAGCCGTTTATAAAATAAGTTAAATTTAAATATATTTTGTGATTAATTAATTTATTAATATCGTTTTGTTAAATCAAAAATAATATTAATAATTTATAAAAAATCAAATTACTTAAATGCAAGTCACAATTGATTTAATTAGAAATTTGTTCAAAATTAATTCAAAAAAATAAAAAATTCATCTTGAATACAATTTGAAATTCAATTTATTTTAACTTTGAACAAATCACTACTAGGCTTGGTTAAACTCGGTTCATGCCATTCCTATGATGCACTGCACCCGAAACTAATGAATAACTAATCTAATAATGACTAGTTATTAAGTCATGTTAACATAGTTTTTTTTTTAATTATTTTTTTTAATCCACATCGATGGTCCAGAAATATGGAGTTGACGTAACAAAAATTTCATTCCTATTTTTGCAAAAAACAAAATACAACTTGCAGGATAGCAATTGTGAAAGAGAGATGACAAAACAATGATGGGTGCATGTATTGAGACTTGAGTCGTTGACCCTAACGTAACCTTTAATGCACGTTTTCTAACCCAAGACTACTTCTGTATTTCTTTCCACGAAAAATCATCCAAAGACTAGTAGAGTCTTGGGATCAAGTCTTCCATCCATTATTTCATTGTTTAAAGTTATTGCAGCAAATATTATCGGACTTCAAATCCTCACATTACCAAATTAGTATTTATTATTCGGATTATTCTCTATTAAACTTTATTTGCCAAAATACATAATGTTTTTGTTTTCAGTTGACCCAAAAATACAAATCATGAATTTATCCCAAATATTTTTTTGATTTCTGAATTAGTTCCAAATATCCTAAATATTATCAATAATTCCTACATTTTTTTTGAAAAATTTAAAATTATTTTGAATAATTATTAAAAAAAATTAGAACTCTTGACTTCTAATTTTCTTAAGGCATGTATTTTTTTACAAAAAACTATCTTTATTTCAATTATTCAACTTTAGTGTTTCTTAGTTGGAAGAAGACCAGGTTATGCTATGCACTAGCCAGATGGGACAAGAGAACTAGCAATTTTGGGGTGCAGACAAACACTACTCTACTTCTTTTCATGGAAAATCTAACAAAGATTTTTATGAAAAGTCGTCGAATCAAGTCTTCCTTCCATTGTCTCATTTTGTAATAATTCTTGCCCCAAATATTCTCATTGTGTAAAAGGTATCAGGATTGAGGTAAGCCTCTAAATGGGGCAGGGCGGGTCAGGGTCAGAATCGAAGGTCAAGGTAAGCCTCTAAACGGGGCGGGGTCGAGGTCGTGAAATATAAACGAAATCAGGGTTGGGGAAGAGTCATCCCGCCCCTAAACCCGTCCCGATGCCATTCTTATGATGCACTGCACCCGAAACTAATGAATAACTAATCTAATAATGACTAGTTATTAAGTCGTGTTAACATAGGTTTTTTTTTAATTGTTTTTTTTTTAATCCACATCGATGGTCCAGTAATATGGAGTTGACGTAACATAAATTTCATTCCATTTTGGCAAAAAACAAAATACAACTTGCAGGATTGCAATTGTGAAAGTGAGATGATAGAACAATGATTGCTGCATGTATTGAGACTTGAGTCGTTGACCCTAACCTAACCTTTTATGCTCGTTTTCTAACCCAAGACAACTCTGTATTTCTTTCCACGAAAAATCATCCAAAGACTAGTAGAGTCTTGGGATCAAGTCTTCCATCCATTATTTCATTGTTTAAAGTTATTGCAGCAAATATTATCGGACTTCAAATCCTCACTTTACCAAATTAGAATTTATTATTCTGATTATTCTTTATTAAACTTTATTTGCCAAAATGCATAATGTTTTTGTTTTCAGTTGACCAAAAAATACAAATCATGAATTAGTTCCAAATATCCTAAATATTATCAATAATTCCTACATTTTTTTGAAAAATTTAAAATTATTTTGAATAATTATTAAAAAAAAAATTAGAACTCTTGACTTCTAATTTTCTTAATGCATGTATTTTCTTACAAAAAACTGTCTTTATTTCAATAATTCAACTTTAGTGTTTCTTAGTTGGAAGAAGACCAGGTTATGCTATGCACTAGCTAGATGGGACAAGAGAACTAGCAATTTTAGGGTGCAGACAAACACTACTCTAATTCTTTTCATGGAAAATCTAACAAAGATTTTTATGAAAAGTCGTCGAATCAAGTCTTCCTTCCATTGTCTCATTTTGTAATAATTCTTGCCCCAAATATTCTCATTGTGTAAAAGGTATCGGGATTGAGGTAAGCCTCTAAATGGGGTATGGGGGTTAGGGTCGGAATCGAGGTCAAGGTAAGCCTCTAAACGGGGTGGGGTCGAGGTCGTGAAATATAAACGAAATCAGGGTTAGGGAAGAGTCATCCCGCCCCAAACCCGTTTCGATGACATTCTTATGATGCACTGCACCCGAAACTAATGAATAACTAATCTAATAATGACTAGTTATTAAGTCGTGTTAACATAGGTTTTTTTTTAATTGTTTTTTTTTAATCCACATCGATGATCCAGTAATATGGAGTTGACGTAACATTAATTTCATTCCTATTTTGGCAAAAAACAAAATACAACTTGCAGGATAGCAATTGTGAAAGTGAGATGACAAAACAATGATGGGTGCATGTATTGAGACTTGAGTCGTTGACCCTAACCTAACCTTTTATGCACGTTTTCTAACCCAAGACTACTCTGTATTTCTTTCCACGAAAAATCATCCAAAGACTAGTAGAGTCTTGGGATCAAGTCTTCCATCCATTATTTCATTGTTTAAAGTTATTGCAGCAAATATTATCGGACTTCAAATCCTCACTTCACCAAATTAAAATTTATTATTCTGATTATTCTCTATTAAACTTTATTTGCCAAAATGCATAATGTTTTTGTTTTCAGTTGACCAAAAAATACAAATCATGAATTTATCCCAAATATTTTTTTGATTTCTGAATTAGTTCCAAATATCCTAAATATTATCAATAATTCCTACATTTTTTTGAAAAATTTAAAATTATTTTGAATAATTATTAAAAAAAAATTAGAACTCTAGACTTCTAATTTTCTTAAGGCATGTATTTTCTTACAAAAAACTGTCTTTATTTCAATAATTCAACTTTAGTGTTTCTTAGTTGAAAGAAGACCAGGTTATGCTATGCACGAGCCAGATGGGACAAGAGAACTAGCAATTTTGGGGTGCAAACAAACACTACTCTACTTCTTTTCATGGAAAATCTAACAAAGTTTTTTATGAAAAGTCGTCGAATCAAGTCTTCCTTCCATTGTCTCATTTTGTAATAATTCTTGCCCCAAATATTCTCATTGTGTAAAAGGTATCGGGATTGAGGTAAGCCTCTAAATGAGGCAGGGCGGGTCGGGGTCAGAATGGAGGTCAAGGTAAGCCTCTAAACGGGGCGGGGTCGAGGTCGTGAAATATAAACGAAATCAGGGTTGGGGAAGAGTCATCCCGCCCCAAACCCGTTCCGATGCCATTCCTATGATGCACTGCACCCGAAACTAATGAATAACTAATCTAATAATGACTAGTTATTAAGTCGTGTTAACATAGGTTTTTTTTTAATTGTTTTTTTTTAATCCACATCGATGGTCCAGTAATATGGAGTTGACGTAACATAAATTTCATTCCATTTTGGCAAAAAACAAAATACAACTAGCAGGATAGCAATTGTGAAAGAGAGATGACTAGAACAAGGATTGCTGCATGTATTGAGACTTGAGTCGTTGACCCTAACCTAACCTTTTATGCACGTTTTCTAACCCAAGACTACTATGTACTTCTTTCCATGAAAAATCATCCAAAGACTAGTAGAGTCTTGGGATCAAGTCTTCCATCCGATTATTTCATTGTTTAAAGTTATTGCAAGCAAATATTATCGGACTTCAAATCCTCACTTTACCAAATTAGAATTTATTATTCTGATTATTCTCTATTAACCTTTATTTGCCAAAATGCATAATGTTTTTGTTTTTAGTTGACCAAAAAATACAAATCATGAATTTATCCCAAATATTTTTTTGATTTCTGAATTAGTTCCAAATATCCTAAATATTATCAATAATTCCTACATTTTTTTGAAAAATTTAAAATTATTTTGAATAATTATTAAAAAAAATTAGAACTCTTGACTTCTAATTTTCTTAAGGCATGTGTTTTCTTACAAAAAACTATCTTTATTTCAATAATTCAACTTTAGTGTTTCTTAGTTAGAAGAAAACCAGGTTAGGCTATGCACTAGCCAGATGGGACAAGAGAACTAGCAATTTTGGGGTGCAGACAAACACTACTCTACTTCTTTTCATGGAAAGTCTAACAAAGATTTTTATGAAAAGTCGTCGAATCAAGTCTTCCTTCCATTGTCTCATTTTGTAATAATTCTTGCACCAAATATTCTCATTGTGTAAAAGGTATCGGGATTGAGGTATGCATCTGAACGGGATAAGACGGGTCAGGGTTGGAATTGGGGTCAAGCTAAGCCTCTAAACAGGGTAGGGCGGGGTAGGGTCGGAAAATATAAACAAAATCAATGTTGGGGAAAAGTCATCTCGCCCCGATGTCATTCCTATGATGCACTGCACCCGAAACTAATAAATAACTAATCTAATAATGACTATTTATTAAGTCCTGTTAACATAGTTGTTTTTTTTTTAATCCACATCGATGGTCCAGTAATATGGAGTTGATGTAAGGCGAATTATAAACTCGGACATATCAATTTTAACTTTTATAAATATAAAAATATTTGGGTTTAATCGATACATATAATTTAACTGCGTGTATACAAAATTTACTTTAATTTTTTTTCTTTTTTTCATCGATTTTAGTATTTATTCTGATAATAATAGTTCAATAAAATGAAGATAATTTTAAATACATTTAAAAATATAAAAAAAAAATTCATTATATATTTTTCAGGTTATTAGCGAGCGGACCTCCGAGTGCAAATTCTTTAATTTAATTGATTAATTTCATTAATATTGTGTTGAAAACTATAAAATTGGAGTCTTAAAAGTGAATTAGTTAGAATTGAAAGTAAAATAATTTAGATTTTGAGATAATTTATTTTCAATTCTAGATTTTAGTTTCATAATACCAAACATGGCATAACTGCACATGGGTCGTTTAAAGATGTGAAAATGGAAGGGAAGAGCGCGTAAACTGCCGCAATTGCTTCTAGAAATAAATTGTGGAATGGGTGACCTGCTGTTTGACATTATAGTTAGTTAATTTATAGATTCGCATTCAAACTTGTAGGTTATTGGTCGTTGGTGCGGGCCAGACCTTCCCCGAAATTAAGAAAATCGTGAGAAAATTATTACTTGTCAAGTGCTATATCATCGGAAGGAGGAGATATTTTATGGTATGTCTCGATGTATTATTTTAATAATATTATGTTATATATATTATATTTTTAAAAAAATATGAGTTAATTAGTCAAAAGTGTAATCGAACAAGTAAAGATATTAAAAATAGAATTTAAACGTTTCGAATTCGACTTTTTACAATAATAATTGTTTATTCTTAAAATTTAAAGAATAGATTTGACTGTTACGAAGAGTAAGCGACGATAAAAGTCCACATAAAGACATTAGTTCACTTTAGTGTAATTTTTTTTAATATTTATATTATATATATTAAGGAATGTGTGAGTGATGACTTCAAAAGTAACACTCTAAAATGTTAAAATTATTTGAAATATATATATATATATATATATATTTTCAAAATCATGTTTTACAAAGAAAATTTTATGAATCCCATGTGCAAAACATAGTTTTGTAAAAATAACAAAACCATGTTTTGAGGGGTAGTCCTTCCAAACACTCACTCAAGAAGAATTAGTGAACACTTCCTTGCTTCAAACTTAAACACTATTCATAGATTTAAATTTATAATAGAACTATTTATGAGCTACAAAATATTATTCATAGATTTAAATTTATAATAAAACTATTTATGAATTGCTTAGAGAGTGTCAAACACTTTTACTCAAATTTGAGTTAAAATTTGATTAACTTGTGGAGATTGGCCTGAGATATTCCGGTCAGAGGCAAATAAACATCAACATAAAAAGACACAAACAACCCAGTTCAAAAAGATTAACATATAATAAGAACAAAGCTCTGACCTGCAAAGTAAAAAGCCTATCTTCAAACTGGACTTCTTTGGTCAAGAAATCAGCCCCAATGGTCGCTTTATATTGATTACTGAACTTACGATTCACAAATCTAAATGCAGCGGTTAAGGCCGGTCACATCTCAACCCATCCAACAACGTAATTACACTATATATTCATACAAAAATTTACTTGAAAAAGAATTATCTCAAACTTAAGGATACTGATTCATCAGAGATGTCTTCCCAACCCTGTCAACGATTACTGAAAAATCAGAAACACGAATTCATAATTTCATTCAAGAGAGAGACTGACCCGCTGTAACCAAGAATTATGACTTTGAGAAGCATACGCCTACGAGACGACATGATTCAAAGCTCTGAAATTTGGGATTGATTCTCTCTGTAAAAAAATTAGGGTTTTGAATGAGAGGAATCAAAATCAAATGTGAGCTTTTTTTCTTCGATTATTAATCGAATGTGCACACTGAATTTAACTAACCAACGAGAAATTTCTTTTACCTTCTACGCAATTTCAGAGACTCCTCAACTACCGGTATGGGCTTTCTGAGGTTAGAGCAACTCCGAAGGGCAGTCGCCATGCCAAATTACCCATTTGTTTAATATTATGTCATTTTTAAATTATAAATCTGTTTTAACGAGAGGTATGCTAAAATAGGAAAGTTATTTTAATATTTTAATAATTTTTATTAAAAATATATTTAAACTTAATAATTATATTTTAATGGATATAGTTTTGATAACAGTGCAATTTAACGAATATATTTTTAGAGTTTTAAATTTTAAATTTCAAATTTTAAATTTTAAATTTCAAATTCAAATTTAAAAAAATAAATAAAATCATCCTTAATTAAAAAAATAATTAAAAACTAAATCAAATTAAAAAATTCAAATTAAATTACAAAAATTAATTTAATTAAAAAATTAATTTAAATTCTAAATAACAATTAACTAAAATAAAAAAAATTATTTAATTATAAAAAATTATTTAAATAAATAAAATCATCCTAAATTAACAAATAAATAAATAAAAATTTAAAAATTCAATTTAAATTACAAAAATTAATTTAATTTAAAAAATCAGTTTCAATTTTAAGTAAAATAAAAAAAAATTATTTTAGTACTTTTCACCGATTATGTATATATAGAAACACCTTCCCTCATTTCTTTCCCCTTTCCCGTCCCCTTCCCTCTCCCCCCTTGGCTCCTTCCCCTTCCTCTTCCCCTTCCCCTTCCCCTCTCTCCCCTTCTCGTGTTTTTTTCTTGCATCTCCCTCTCCTTTCCCTCTCTCTGTGTTGTCGCCGCAAGCTCTCTCTTCCACCACCGCCGCAAGCTCTCTCCTCCATCGCTGGCAGCACGGAGAAACTCCTCCAGATCAGATCTGTCATCTGAGCTTTTGTTAGTTTTCTTTTTCACAAAATCTCTGTACGAAAATCTCTGTATGTATTGGATTTTTTTTTGAAATGTAGCAGTTGGAATGGTAGTCATTGAACAGTAGAAATAGAAATGGCTCAACCGTTCGGATGACACCTCTCCTTTTTCTCTCTCCTACTGTTTGTAAACATGTCACCCCAAGAACATAAATGACATTTTGCAATCCTGGATGCCACTCCCGTTGGAGTGAAAATTTTTGAATCTGGAGTGCCATTTCGACAGTTATAGAGTTGGCACACCAGATGGCACTCCCCCTTGGAGTCGCTCTTAGATATGGTTTTTCTCCGCCTTTTTATTTTAGTTTCTGTTTTTTTTTTTTTGGAATATTCCTTTTTTGATATCCTGCTGGGCAAAGCGACAGCCAAATGACATGGGATGTTGGGCCCCATTGTATGAGTTGACTCAGTTGTATGAGTTGGCTCAGCTGCGATCCAGTGCTCAATTTAATTGAACAGTGTAAAAGTGTGTTTAATTTAAGCAATTCATGAAATTAAGTTAAATTAAGTAATTAAGTATTTAATAAAAGGTTAAAAACTATTTAACAATTATTAAATACAGATATTTATTAAATTTTACTACATTAATAAAAAAAAGTTAGACTACAGTAGGTAAGTGGTGAATTAAAATTTTGTTGTTAGAATTAGTAATAGATTAGGATTTTGTTGTTGGATATATGTATATATATATATATGTATATAATGGTAGTTTTATAATAATTTGAGACAATTATAAAAACAAAAACAAACCAAAATATTGCTAAAATTACCTGAAAGATGACTATTTATGTGTCCTGTGTTTATAGTCTAAGGACAAAGTCCCGTAGTGTGATATTTTGGACTTTTTTTGAAATATTAAGGTTAATGTAATTTTTTAAACTTTGGACATGTAATTTTTTAAACTTTGGACATCCAGATATTAACGTGATTGTTTAAGTGCTAATGAATTTAGTTTCTTAGTACTAATCATATCAGGTAAGTTCAAAAAGCTCAATTGACTAGTTCTAAGAAATTTAATTAACTAGCATCTGTATATACCAAAAGACCTAATTGACTGGCACAAAAATAACTATGTCAACAGATAAAAAAATTTGATAAAATTTTATTAGTAAGAACTAACATTACTATTATTTGACTATCACACTACTATGGGATTGACATTCTACTTTGGATGCGAATAATATTCATAATAAACTTATAAAAATGACACAAAACACTTCTAATAGAGAAGTGTTTTTTGAGCTTAAGGTCCAAAAGAGCAAATCCGTAATAGCTCGCCATTAGATTGAAAGTTTAAGCTTGCATGTGGATTGACAGACCAAAAAAAATAATATTTCAAGGTGTAAGCTTGGTCTACTAGAGTTAGGAAAGTGCTTGTCCCGAGATAGAGTTGCTGGCATCTTATATTAGATACAAATATATTTATGATGGACTTAAATACAGTAATTCTGAAATTTGTAGAGACTCTAGTGAGCTCCTACATATGGACGTATAGTTTTTCCTCCATATTGTGATTGAATATTTATAAATTCTAGTAGGATTAATTGTGAGAAAATGTCTTGTTTTTCTTTTTTTGGACAATGCTACCTTTGGTACTAAAAGATAGCCAACACGTGGAGCCAGTTTGTTTTTTTGTTTCGAGATATTTTTCAGTAGATTTGGTATATTATGTGGTAATATATTTTTTTAATAATATTTTGTTATATGTATTATGTCCTACTTAAAAAAGTAAATTATATTACACATGATAAAATATTATTAAAAAAATACATTATCATGTCACTGTATCATACCCGTTCTAAAATTTTCCATTTCTCTCTATCTCTCTGCCAACCCACTGATCCTCACAAGAAAGAGATGAAGCCCATGTGCATAAATGACCCCAAGTAATGTGTTGGCCAGCCTCATGCTGCAAATATAGTGACCCCTTCAATGATTCAATGCATTTAATAACAAGCATGATTGCCTTTGAAAGCCATTAAGTTCTACCAGCATGCTTTTTCTGTGGCTTGTATGTGTAACTTGCAAAGCTGCAATGGGGGACCAGCTTCAGATTTCAGAGTATGAAGACAGTTCCTGATAGTTCTCCAAAGTTTCAAGTCAATGAAAATGGTGCAGGTTAGATAAATAGTTGCCAAGTTCGGGTGGTGAGCAAATTGACTTAAAAAACACGCATTAAACTCATAAGTTTCGAGTTTACCTACCATTCATAAGATTTTCAGGGTACCCCATGGATAAGAGTGAATTGAATTTTCATTTATCCCAAATACTTCATCTCAAGTTCTTAGAAAGCTGGAATTTACAATAACATTATAAAATTGTTTAGCTATCTTTAACCTGGTTTGGGTAGAAAATTGGCAGCTGAGAACACCATCATGCTTGTTGTGGTGATGAATAAACAAACATCAAAGCTTGCAAATTTTGAGCTCTTGTTGATTAGCAACATAATCATAATGAAAGTTGCATAATGCACCAATGCTCCTTTGTCAGTCAAACAAGATAATCTGGATACGTTGTATATAATTTCAAAAACCGCTGACCGTACCCTTCAACAGAATCTAATCCAACTCTCAAGTTTCAATTCAAGCAAAGTCACACGAAAAACAAGTTAAAGCAAAATTCTCAACAAGATACGAACAAGCAAATCAAACCTAACATTAAAGGTTCAAATAAAAGAATTGACTCTGTATATCCATTATTTTGTTGTATAAGCCATGATAAATACAAAGAAAAACAGATTTTTTGGGGGGAGGAAGCGGGGGGAAGAAAAAAATTGTATATATTAAACTCATGCAAAACCTGTCATTCCTCCAATTAACACAACATACAAGTAATTAAATTGTATAAGAATCAATGAGTAGGATTTTACAGACAAACAGGGCAATGGCTATCAAGAGCCTCCGCTGAAACCTCGACTGCCTTTCTTCATCTTACCCATCTCCATTTCGCGTGTGGTTTGCTGGCCTTCGCTGCTCGAGCCAGATGGGTTCAAACCATATTCACTGGTTGGTCCAGCACTGTATTCACTGCTGCCATACTCCCGGCTTCCTAGAGCCATCTTCCTGAATTTTTTCATGTCCTCATTGTATTGGGTGGTGTCATAGTCTGAGCTTCCATAAGAACTGTAGGCTGTGCTGTGTCCAGGTCTAATTCCTTCATTAAGATCAGACAAAGACATGTCTCCTTCCAAGGCCCGTACTACCTGCTCAGTTTCCAAATATGCTTATTGATTAGAAATTTGTTCACAAATAGCACATTTAAGTTTGAATGTGATCATCCAGCCTCTAAGCATCACCTCCTAAATATGGTTCAAGCATTGTAACAGGAGATGTGCCTCAAATGTAGTGGTGCAAGAACCACCAAAAGTAAGTCAACTTAAGAGTTGGTCAGTGCTAAAGCCAGAATCATCACAAGAAGAATCTAAAATACATAATTTGAGAACTTTCTTCAATGAACTTCCAACCATGTAATGTAACAACGTAGAATCAGAAAATCCAAAAGCAACAGAACACATCATTTTATGGCCCTGTTGGTCTTTCAGGTCTCTGCCAAGACACAAAAGGCATTGGATCCCAGGTCCCAACTTCCCAAATATGACCAAGATACTATGCAATAGGAATAGGGAAGTGCATAACTCGACTATTGAAAATGAACCTTCAAGATTTAAAGGCCAAACTAATACCTGGTTCATTCGTGGTCGACGCCGTGCTGAATGACGCACACAAGCAGCAGCACAAGCAATCATGCGAGCCGCTTCATTGTGGTTGTAATCCTTTTGCAATCGTGGGTCAACAAGGGTATCAAAGTTTCCATCTTCTAGAGCTCGTGTGAGCAAGGGCCTCGCCTAAAAGGCAGTTAATTTTCTTAGTATTTATGCTTAGAGATCCACAACTCTCCAGGCTTGCAATAAAATAAAGGAAAGGAAGGAAACAATAATTAAATAAATAAGCTCCAACCAGAGAGGGAAAACCAAAAAGAATAACATTCAATAGAATTGTTTGCATATAATCTCAGTTTCAGGCTATCAACATATAGTTGTGGAAAGAGAGATGTGGTGGTGCAGGCAATTACTCACCCAGTCTACCAAACTATCATCCATGTAAGAGTTAGATGAGTCAACAGGACGGCGTCCAGTAATCAACTCCAGAAGCATGACTCCGAAGGAGAAAACATCTGACTTGTCAGTAAGTTTCCCAGAAGAAGCATATTCCGGAGCCAGGTATCTATAAATTGAGTATGTAAGAATGTGAAATATATTTAATTAGAATAACTACTACCAACGTAGAACAACAAGCGGCACAAAACGTGACATGTTGGTCTTACCCAAAAGTTCCCATCACCCGGGTGGAGATATGAGTATTGACATCAGAAGAAAGCTTAGCAAGTCCAAAGTCTGCAACCTGATTTACAAAATAAAAAATAAAAAAACACGGGTTTATTAACTTAATAACAAGATTAAATGCTAATAAGACATTTGGATATCCTAGTTAGTGCAATGAGTTTTGGTTTTTTACACACGATTCAAAATGAGACAAGCCACAATTTGCAATTAAAACTGATAGAATCTACCAATCTTCACTCGTAGGAAAAAAAGATTTGATTACCAACTTCTCTAAGATGAAGTGAAAGCCAACCCCATATTGACAAATTTAACTGGGAAGTAAATCAGGCAGCACATGGGCCTGGCTTTAAATTTATCATATAATGCTTAAAGCATATTCAGAATTTAGCAATGCTTGAGCCATGCCCATAAATAATCTTACCTTTGCCTCAAAGTTAAAATCTAGAAGTATATTAGCTGCCTTGATATCACGATGTATGATTTTAGGATGACCTGCATATACAGATTATTTTGATTTAAACATACAATCATTCCATTATCATTAGCCTAAAAAATGCCTCTTCTTTTTGCAGTAAGAAAGATATATATGCATGAAGAAAACTTACAGTCCTCATGCAGATATGCAAGTCCCTTTGCAGACCCTAGAGCAATTTTTAGTCGTGCGGGCCAATCCATGGTAGGTCTTCCCTTTCCTGAAACATGTTTGTTCTCTATTAAATCCATAGCACCATAAGAACCGGGGATGGCTAAAATGGTTCTTAGAAAATAGAGCATACAGTAATAGCAATAGGACTCATAATCTAGTGCATTTGGTGACTAGAGTGCATTGAATTTTTTTATTTTTATTTATGAGTAAAGTGTAAGATGTATTACTGAGTGACAAGAGTGCATTGATATGATGGCACTCTTGCCGTCAAGAAGAATTGTTTACAAAACACATGGTACATATTGACATAAAACCAAGATGGAATCAGTTAATTGTTCCTAACAGACTAGAAATTTTTGCTGACACCTTCTCATGCCAAAACATTAATAAGCAGCAGAAAAGAGAAGATGAAAAATAGGCAACATAATACTAGTCAGCCTATTGTGCATTAATAATCAAAGCTGCAAATACAAACTTACCATGTAAGTGGAACTCCATTGTGCTGTTTGGAACGAACTCATAAACAAGCATTCTCTGGGACCCAGTGATGCAGTATCCAACTAATGAAACAAGATGTTTGTGATGCACTCGGCTAATGATCTCAACCTCAGCCTGAAATTCACGCTCTCCCTGCCCACTTCCAGCTTTCAGCTGCTTAACCGCAACTTCTTTTCCATTTGGAAGGACTCCTCTGTGCACATACCCAAAACCACCTTGTCCAAGTAGGTTGGCATTCGAGAAGGCATCTGTTGCCATTGACAGTTCTTCATATGTGAATGTGCTCTTAGAGAAACCTAAGGATATACCAGGGGAAAGTGGAGGGAGTGGCTTTTCTGACCCCGAATAGTTGGACCCAGAACCTCCACTGCTGCTCGTGAAAGGCGGTGGTGGCGGAGGTGGGGGTGTAGGAGAACGCACTGGTGAGTGTGGTGGCCTTGAAGCAACTGCGGGTGGAGGAGAGGGTTTTGGCATCATTGGGACAACATGATCCCCAGGTGGGGGGGCATTATGTTGCCAACGCTGGGGTGGGCCGCCATAAGGATCAGCTGACAATTATTAAAAAAACACCAGAATGAGTCATCACACCTTAAGGATCATGAAAATATGCAAAGTATGCTTAATATACTAGATCATTCAACAAATTCATATAGTTTAATACATTTAATCAAAAACAGACATGGTTGTCTGTGAAACAAAACACACAAGCACTATATTGTTTCTGCTATTTGACTTCTCAGTGATTCTTCTAAAAATGAAAAAATTGTGAGGTTGAATGACGAATGATATCTGTAATAAATTTAATCATTCATTTCCGAAGCTGTTTTGAAGTGTTGATGTCCAAGTTGCACAAAAGATTAAAATCTAATGCAAGGATAGCAGAAGCTATTCTTCCTTAACGCTGTTCCCAAACACAGGTATGCAACCCATATAGAAGAAGAAACCAATAAACCTGTGCACAAAAAAAAATCGAAAGGCAACAAAGAGAGGCGGAAATGAACATTACAAGCAAATGCAACAGAGGAATACAGAATTGAAATTATTTTAACTGATATTTCAGAATTTTCCATTGTCGAATGTCAAACCAAGGATAATTAAATCTAACAGGCCATCATCATTTCAATTAAAAAATTAAAACGCATACAAGGAGGATATTGCAGAATCCCCAAACTACAACAAAATGCTCTCACGCTCAAATATCACACTTTATAAACCATAAAACAAGTCAACTATCTCTCAATCCTCAACAGCTCAGAGCACAAACACATACATGCAGTTAATGGATCTTATTCCAATTTCTTCAATTTCTTAGAGGCACAGAAATGCCATTTCAAATTGTTAAAAAACAGAAGGATTTTCAAGGTTGTGACCACATTTATGTAACAGTTTTAACTTCTCATATACCCAGTAATATTTTGCAAAATCATACTTCCAAAAACAAATTAAAAATCAAAACAATAAATTTCTCAAAAATCCCAATAACCATTAGATAACAATAAAATGCAAGTCCAAATCCCACAATAAAAATTACAGCAATTTCATTAATGACAACATGAGCAAAGAGTAGATCTCACCTTTAGGGCCGTGTGGTGGTGGAATATAGTAATCAATTGGTCCATGGTCTCTTCTCCTTTTCTTCTTGCAACAGATGAAACAAATAGTCAAAAATGCAAGAACCACCACCCCACCAATAGCAATTCCGACGACAAGACCAGTGGATATGGTTGATGAGCCAGACGAAGGAGATGGAGGCGTTGTTGACGACGGGGGCGGCTGTGAAGATCGTGTGGTTCCCGGAGGAGGCGGTGAACTCCCAGTCGCCGGCGGAGACGGCGTCGAACCCGACGGCGGAGGTGGAGATGAAGAAGAATCCGGTGTTGGCGGTGGCGAGTTGGCCAATGCTGGAGGTGGTGGAGAGGTCGATGGCGCTGGAGTTGAACGCGGCGGAGAAGGCGCCGGCGCTACAGGAGGTGGCGGAGACGCGGCGGGAGGAGGAGATGTCGCAGGTGGTGTTGGATTAGATGGAGGTGGCGAAGACGCCGGTGGTGGTGGAGAAGCCGCGGGTGGCGGCGATGTAGTGTTAGTCGATGGTGGAGACGTGGGAGTCGGGGATGCTCCCGGCGGTGGTGATGACATTGTCAAATTTCCTCTATATGAGTATATCTATATATATATATAGATACAGAGAGTTTGTATCGCCGGCGTTGCTTCTGTTTCTCTCTCTAGATTTGCAGAGAGAGAGAGAGAAATTAGTAGTCAGGAGAGTTGAGTAGTGCTTTGTGTTTTCGAAGCTTTGAAGTAATTTGCTTTTCGCTTTGCCTTCGGCTTTCAGAATTCAAGTGAGTGGGGGTTCACATGGCGGAGGAATGATCGGATGGTACACAGCGCGGACGGTTGGACCCACCGCCAACGCGCTTTACCCGTCCGGTCCGGATAATCAGTTTTTGTTTGGTAGTTACTGTTATATTTATTAATTTTCTTTTTCTTTTTTATTTTATGTTTAATTAAAGCATCATCGGCTGGGATCTTGTATTTTCTTAGCTACCATATAAAATTGTGGACCCACCTATGTTCATGATATGAGTAGATATTACTGCTAAAAATGCTAACTTATTTAAGGCATGTGATTGATTCTATTATATATTAGATTCCAAATTTGAACCCTTTCCTCATCGAAAAATTTCAAAATTATTAGGGTTGTAAAACGGATGGTGATATTTGAACTCGCCTTGTTGATATAAAGCGATTCGTAAAATAAATAAATTAACTTTAAATATATTTTAAAACTAATTAATTTATTGACATTGTTTCGTTAAGTTAAAAATAATATTGATATTATATAAAAAATCAAGTTATTCAAACTCGAGTCGCAATCAGTTCAATTAGAAATTCGTTAGAAATTAATTCGAAAAAATAAAAAATCAACCTTGAATAAAATATAAAATTTAATCTATTTTAATAATCGAGTTTGAATAAAGCACTACTCGGTCTGGTTCTGTTCGGCTCAACTCATTTATAACCCTAAAAATAACGAAAAAGAATTTCATAATCATGTAAATCAAATTTTGACCGTCTAAACATTAATATAACCTATTAAAAAAATAAAATAAATTCAAAAAACATAATTTTGACTTGTGTTGTCCTTGGCAATGTAGAAATTATAATGGGGGCTTTACATTTAGAAGTGAAGTAGGTTAGGTCAAGTTTTAAACTAATTTATTTTCAATTTCAAATAATTCTAATTTTAATTGTAAAATCTCAATACTGCATTACCAAATACAATGTTTATTTATAACATGTTACATGCAATTGTACATTAATTATTACCTATTTGGTGAGCTTTTGCACTCTCATTTTTGTATTTGTAAAAATTATTTTATGCTATGTCAAAACTATTTATATGAATTTTAATTTAAAAAAAAAACACAAAAATCTCTATTAAAAAATAATTTTGAATTGCTTATCTTATATTTGGATAAACTATCTTCTTTTTTTTTTCCCTTAAAGGAAGTGGTATCTCTGTTTTGACCGATTAATTCACTTTCTCGTCATGAGGTAGTTCAAAAATTTCATAAATCATAAGTATAATAAATTGAACCCGAGATCTACAAATTTACGATATATCTTTTAAGTTAGCTCAACGGCTATCTCACACACTTACTCGGTGTATCTATAGAATTTGCACACAGAGAGCAATTAGTTGAGAGTTTCCCACAATGCACGCCACCAAAATATGGTTATAGACAGGAGGATATGTAGTCAAGGTCTTCCTTTTTCTCAACCGCCCATCAAGGGCCTAATTCAAGACTATACTTTTCCATGTCAAAGCAAAGTGACAAATCCATATTTGGGTATATGTATGGAGTGCTTTCTCTCTCAATTCTCAACCCTTTGCTTTAAAAATGTGAAAAGGGCTTGTTAGCTTACACAATCATCTGCCATCGTACAATCCTTAAATGAATTTCTCACTCCCTTCATAATAAGCATCCAAGACATACCCTAAAAAATACTTTTCAAATAATGTAGTTGCCCTTGAGTAATTGTGGAGTCACGAGGTATTTTTTTTTTAGTGAATTTGGAGTATCACGTTTCAGTGTATTATCATTCTAATAATATTCTATCATATGTATTATGATTATTAAAATTGTTGAGTCATAATACACATAATATGATATTATTAGAAATAAAAATATTAAATAGAAGATATTTTCTTACCTTATTTTCTCACTCCTACAAATAAGGTGATGAAACCCACGTACATTCGACCTTCTTATAATTAATAGAGATGAGAGATAAAAAATTTATTAATTATTAAAATTATTAATTATAAATTTTTTTCATACTTTCATTTATTAAAAAGTATTTACAACATGTGTGTGATTTTCATGTAAAAAGAAGACTTTATATCTAATTTTTTAATAACAATCCGATCTTTTATATAAAGTCCTTTTGAATTGAAGAAGTTGTGCTTTCTACCAATATTTATGTTGTAATTCTCTTTACTTTCAATACTTTTGATTTCAATTATACAGAATTAATAAATAGGCTTATCAAGATATATTATAAATAAAATTTATATAAGTATGTATATAACTATTTTATTTCTCTAATAATTAATATTATAAATAAGTTTTTTTGAAAAAAAATATTAATTATTAAATAATAAAATTATTAATTATCAAGTAGAGAACCAAGTTAGTTCTTTAAAAATTTATTAATTATTTGAGATTATTAACTTATTGAATATTAATTATAAAATGGTCAACTATACATTTATTATAGAGAAAATGTTAAACATAATCACATCATTTGAGATACAAATTTAGAAAATGTAACATTAATTTAACGGGTTTTCTCACTTAATTTTCGCAGACAAAATGTGGTGAGACCTACTACGTAAATGCATGTGAATCTCGTTATCTTGTGTTCATGAGTAAAAAAATGACTTAAGAAAAATTCATTATATTTAGTATTCTCTTATTAAAGTGGGTCTCGTCGCTTTATGTCAAATGAATAATTAATAAAAATAATTGTCACGTCATTTAATAATAATTTTTGAACTCAAAGTTTGGACAATGTTCATTGAATTATATTAAAATGTATGAGCATACTCAAACAATGTGATATGGCTTCAAAGGTATGTCTATGAAACACTTCCAAGTCTTTTTCAAATTTTGATATCTAAACTCTTGGTGATGGTATTGACTGGTATAATACCTTACTTTCTAGGTGCTGATGAAAATGTTTTGTCCTTAGATCCTAAAAAGAGGTGAGTAGGTGAGGTATGGTAGCTACTAATTAACCATACCTCTCCCAAGACTATTATACTTACATATATGGTAGCTTGTGGTGTATTTTATTTATTAATTATATTATTCTTATCTAATCAATGTAGGACAGTGGTATTGCATTCTTTTTTCTTAGGACCATATGTCCTTGTAGGATAGATCTTGATTTTTTAATTGCCCATTAAATGAACACTCTGAGCGTTTCTATCATCTGGAAATCGCCTCTATACCACAAATGTGACGTCCCAAGTACACGAGCCTATGATATTTATAACTCAAAAACTTAAACCTCAATTATTAATAATGAAATTTATGGTGTCTTATATACTAATCATATTACTTCCACCTAATTAATATGAGACATAAATATCACAATATATGTGTTTATAAGTGTCATTATTAGTTTCTTATATTTACATCAACAATCTCTTGAGAGTTCCATTAGGTAATTGACAAGTTAGTTTAAATTTTGTCAAATCTTTTATAACACAAATTTTATGATATTTTTTTTTTATTTTTATAAAATATAACCAATCAACTCAACAAAAATTAAGAATGAGAATGTGACAGGGGAGGGGTAAGATGCCCTTTCTCCAACTCTGGCTCCGTTTATATTTCTCGCCCTACCCCAAATCCCAAATCTTTTTCAAAATAAATTAAAACTTTTTATAGATAAATTAAAGCTTTGTTGCCAAAACAATCAACACAAGAATAAATAATATGAGTGTGATATGATAAATCTTAAAACTAAATTTATATTGTGTAATTTATTAATAAATATAGTGTACATAGGGATTTAAAAGAAATAATATATTAATGAGGCAGGATCAGGGTAAGGTGACTATTTCCCTACCGGATTTAAAAGCCTTACCCTGATTCTATCTCGACCCCGTTTATGAATATTCTATACTCACTCTATTAAGATAAGATCGAAATGTTATAGGACATGACAAGATAAATTTTTATCTCTAACAAAAATGGTACAATTATAGTAATAAAAGAACACACAATCTAACAGCAACATACAAGTCTCTCAATAAACAAATTAATCCAATCCATTATCAAATAAAAATAATGACCACATTTTCAATAACACAAATTTTGCGAATATTTAGCTAAAAACATTAAGGCATTGTAATTGAACTTATGATCTTAGAACAAGTAGAATGACGAATTATAATTCATGCAATCGATCCTAATAATTAATAATTAATGAAAACTTAGTAGAGTTTAGTGTCTATCATAATGACACTTTGTTAAACTTCTAAAATATATGAGGCAGTAAATACATTATATTATTGAGTAACAGGGCAGGTGTATATACTAATTTATAATTACCTGGTCAATGATTAGGTAATGCCGTTTCAATTTTTCAATAACTTAATGCTTTCATAATTTTAGCTGTTACTCTAAGTAAAAGGCAAACCAGCTGTACATCAACAGCTAAACATGACAAGAAGATGGGGACGCGCTTCCTTTTTATATATAATATATCTATCTATCTATATATATATATATATATATCACCAGGTTAAAATATATTTTAAAAATATATTCAAACTAATATTAATAAATCTTAACGGCGATATATAAAATTAGCTTATTAGTTGTAATATTTAAATATAGCACCGAATCTCTGTGTTGGCTAAGCTTAATGATATGCAAAAAATTTCATTATTTTCAATACAGTGTGTACCGAGTCAATGAACATATATTATATTAGTAAAATGTGTGAGTTATATATTAATGTGATAAACGTTCGTTGGTTCGAGTGTATTTAAGAATGACAATTTGTCTGGTTCTATACAAAACATGTTTCATCTTTAATAGGATGGATATGGGATGGATATGGGATGCTCATAAACGGAGTTGGGGCAAGTCAGAATGGTGCCTGCAAAACCCCGTCGAGTTCGGGGCGTGTTTGGAGATGGTTACCCCATCCCATTTATGTATTAAATTTTTTTATTCTTATATACACTATATTTACCAATAAATAATACTGTATAAAATTGATTTTAAGTTTTTTTATATCACACTTATATTATTTGTTATTATATTAGTTATTTTGATAATAAAACTTTAATTTATTAATCAAAATAAAAGTTTTAACTCACTTAAATATATATATATATATATCAGATTTTGGGTTGGGTTGGGTTGGGTTGGGGTGGGGCGGGGCAGGGCAGGATCGGGAAATATAAACGGAATCGGGATAAGTCTCTAAACAGAGCGGGACGAGGTTGGGGTCGAGAAATATAAATGGGGTCAGTTAAGAAAGGGCCATCCCGTTCTAAATTTGTTCCGTTGCCATTCCTATAATATACTGCACCTGAAATAAATAAATAACTGCTCTAATGATAACTAGTTATTAAGTCATGTTAAAATAGTTGTTTTTTTTAATCCACATCGATGGTCCAGTAGTATGGAATTGATGTATGGCAAATTATAAACTTCGACATATCAATTGTAACTTTTATAAACCAAAAAGCATTTAGGTTTAATCGGTACATATGATTTAATTGCGTGTATACAAAATTTACCTTAAAAAAAACTTGTCTTTTTTCATCAATTTTAGTATTTATTATAATAATAATAGTTCAATAAAATGAAGATAATTATAAATACATTTAAAAATATAAAAACCTTTTCCAATATATATTTTTCGGTTATTAGCGAGCGGACCTCCGAGTGCAAATTCTTTAATTTAATTGATTAATTTCATTAATATAGTGTTTAACACTATAAAATTGGAGTCTTAAAAGTGAAATTAATTAGAATTGAAAGTAAAATCATTTAGACTTTGAGATAATTCATTTTCAAGTCTAGATTTTAGTTTCATAATACCAAACATGGCATAAGCTGCACATGGGTCGTTTAAAGAAGTGAAAATGGGAGGGAAGAGCGCGTAAACTGCCGGCAATTGCTTCTAGAAATAAATTGTGGAATCGGTGAGCTGCTGTTTGACATTATAGTCAATTAATTTAAATATTCATATTCAAACTTGTTGGTTATTGGTCGTTGGTGTGGGCCAGACCTTCCCCGAAATTAAGAAAATCCTTAGAAAACTATTCTTGTCAATTGCCATCATGGGAAGGAGGAGATATTCTATGAAATGGTATGTTTTGTACATCATGTGACGATATGTTATTTTAATAATATTATGTTATATATAATATATTTTTTAAAAAATATGATTTAATTAGTCAAAAGTATAGTCGAACAGTAAATATATTAAAAATAGAATTTAAACGTTTCGAATTCAACTATCTTCGGTATTAATTGTTAATCCTTAAAATTTAAAAATGAATCTGACTGTTACAAGAAGTAAACGGTAATAAAAGTACACAAAAACACATTGTTCACTTTAATGTAATTTTTTTTCAACATTTATATTATATGTATTAACGAATGTGTAAGTGATAGATTCAGGGTAAGAATCATAAAAAAAATCAAAATTATTTGAAGAAACATTTTTTTTCTTTTCAAAATCAAGTTTGACAAAGAAAATTTGATGAATCCCATGTGTAAAACATGGTTTTGTAAAAATAACAAAGCCATGTTTTGAGGGGCAGCCCCTCCAAACAACCACTTAAGAACAATTAGTTAACACTTCATTGCTTTAGTCACTTGTATGTAGAGGCAAATTCGGGAGAGTTTTAAGTTTTTTTTTTTAATTTAAATATTTAAGAAAAAAGTGTGGAGAAAATAATTATTTTTTGTTTGAATATTCAGTAGGAGAAAAAATAAAAAAATGTATAAATTATTTGACATTTAAATCTATTTTATTAAAATAACCGTACTTTTTTAACACAAACGTGTAAAAATATATTTGACATTCTAAAAATTTATTAAAAATATTTATTTTCTGTCTAAATCTCTTTACTTTTAAAAAAATTAAAAAAATAATCTTTATATAATTTATCTCAAGGGACCCATGAGTGTATATATATATATATATATATAGAGAGAGAGAGACGTGATATTTGGGCTGCAATTTTACTTTTCCAAGAGGGGTATGACTATAATTATGGTGAGAGGGCCATGGAGGAAACAAGCTCACATGGGTGGTGATTATTATATTGTTTTCTCATAATTGGTGGCATGACATTCGCTTTGTCTGACAAAAGCCCAAATGTTCAACTCAAATCCAGCTTTTTCCTGCAAAACAAGTGTCAAGCCAAAATAATATGAGAAAATTTTCACATTTCTATATTTTTTTCAATTATTTATTTAATTTTAAGTTGAAAATCCATTCAAACTCTTTTAAAAACTCCAATTCAAACATAATCTTACAAACAACTTGTATTATTAATTGAGTTATTAACCTTAATTTTCTATATTTACATGCATAATTAATTATTATTTCAATTATTTTAAAACTTTAATCAAATTTAGAAGTTATATTTAATGTACGAGACTCTTGCACTCTCACAATTTAAAATAAATAAATAGTTAAATTTTATACATTTATTTTATAAAAAACTGTTTTCATTATTAAAAAAAAAAACATTGTCATTGCATTAAGCAACAATCTCTACATTTTAAAAACTATTTTTAAAAGAGATTTTTTTTTTTTTAAGAAAGATTGTGTTCTTCAAGTTTTTGACCCAACTCGTATATTTTTAAAATCATATTTCTTAAATTCATGTATTTTAAAAATTAATTTTTGAATTCATGTTTTTAATTAATAAACGTATTTTTAAAAAGACGTTTTTTTAATAAAACTTTAGTCGAGAAACGTCTCTTCAATAAATTTTTAGTTAAAAATTTGTACTTATATCCGTTGATCAATTCTTTTTAATTTAAAAGCCCTCATTTCTGAATTATTTTGATTTGAGAAAAATTCAGAACAAAATTGATAAAAGTTTCGATGAGGGAGTCAAATTAAAATAAAAATAAAAATAAAAAAAATTTAAATTTAGAGAAGGCAAAAGTATAAATTAAAGAGATTTATTTAATTTTTTTCTTAAGAATATAGAAAATTTTTAAATTAAAAAAATTGATGAAGGAATTAATCTGGACCAAGACTGGCTCCGTCCTGTGAGAAACTGTAAAGTTTAATCATAGAAATAATTAAAAGATATTTTCTTAAAAATGTTGTATGGACAAATCTGGTTCTTGGTCCATCCGAATAACATGGTATTTTGGTTGATCAATCACAGTCCATTGCTTTCGGACCTAATTCCTATAATCACGCCGCCTTTCACCATCCACACACACACACACATATATATATATATATATATATATACATGCATAAATTACACTAATTTTAAGATTACGAATGAATCAAGTCGAGTTAAACAACAGTTTTTATAAATCGATTTTGAACAAATTAACAATTTAGTCTGATACGCATAAACTAGTTCAAGATATTTTTTATTGATTCATCAAAAATTAAATAAACCGATCTAGAACAAATATCCGATTAAACTGATTACAAATCAAACTTAAATAACTTGAGATTTTATATAAGATTGAAATACTTATAAATTTATTAAGTCAAATTTTAACTGAGTTTAATAAATTAACGACTTTAAAAAATATCAATGCAATTGTTATGCTTACTAATTAAGTGGCTGCATAAAATCATCCAGCTGCTACGGTGACATGAAAGCTCAAATGAAAGGCATGGGCCTGCTCAATGGTTTGCGTACAAGACTTACAATCCTTATATTCTGTCGTTTCGTGTTAACGTATTTATGTTTAAGATGTGTCAAGATATATATATATATTTAAAAAATATATATATCAATTCAAACTCGATACTATTAATTAAATTTTAAATCTCAAGCTTGACCCATTTATTTTAATTTTTAATCTTTTTTTGAGAAAAATTTTACTTGTTTCTTTATAAGTGTAGAATAATTTTTAAGTTTGCTAAATTTTTTATATGAGAAAATAAAGTAATAATCTTTTTATAAGTAAAAAATCCTTAGACTTTAATAAACTTTTGATATGAGCTGAATTATCTTGACTCGTGGTTTTTTTTTTTTTTTTGTAATTAAACATGTCAAACGGATTGATATAATTGAAACCTAACCCGACTTTTTATTAGTCGTGTCAATCCGTTTACGACACAGACTCATTTATAATCAACTCAAACCCGTTAACTTCATGTCGTATTGTCATGTCAAAAACCACCCGACTCAATTATATATGTTGTCAAGAGCATCAAATGTCATTTTTCAATGAATTTGCTTCCAAGACCACCCTAAATAACCTTTACAGCCATCAGAAGCAGATCAAGCAAGTCCAACATCACTGATTCTTCAAGAAATTAAATAAACAATGCAACTCTTAATTGCAACTCAAAAGAAGACATTTAAACTATATATGTTCACAAATATAAACACATCCAAGAGAAAACATGACATTTGATTACTTACAAAGAATCCCAATGCAGGACGCTTCATTAAATTGATGAAAACTACTACATTGTCCTTGCTGTTCTTTACAGAGCAAGAAGGGGCCGTCCAAGACCTTTAGTAAATGACGGCTGAGAGATCCGGGCTTCTGATCTACTACGACTATTCATCTACAATGCTGTTGATGGTAGCACTTCCAGGATGCAGCGAAAAAACCATGCATCGATTTTTGGTGTTACAGCTTTCTACGGCCTTGGTATTCGAACTAAGCAACACGGTTGACTTCCTATAGAGTAGCTGGGATTTCATATTGCTATGATCATTTCTATAATTCCAACTGTGTTTAAGAAGAGCTCAGGTGCCAGGAAATGTGCTGCCTGTACTGGAGAGGATTATGAAAGCACAAACAACAGAAAGCGAGAAGACAGAAACCCAAGTATTTTCCGTGTACATCTCCATGGCATCCGTGAATGAAAAACGAGCACGGCTTTCAGCCCAGTTACGTAGTCGATCAGCCTCTGCTGCATATAATGCTCTTCCCTGAAAGAGAAGCAAAAAATATTTTTTCCTTGACTGCACATGCCATTAACTAAAGGAGAGAGAAGCAAAAATTGAATATTGTGTCTAAAATTGATTTCCAATTTAGAGAAGAAAGAGCTTATTCAACAATTGGATCATCAAGGAACCCCAAAATATAAGTATTGTAACAACTCAACGTTGTCTGACTCAAATATCAAAACGGAAGTTCTGAAGTATAAATTATTGAGTGAACTTATAGTTAGACAAACAGCTTCTGAGAGCAATAAGTAAAACTGGGATTTTAGCATTTACTTTGGAGTTGTAATTTTTTTTTCTTGGGGATCGAGTTGTATTTAATATTCTGAAACTTGACCACTGGCTTGATGAACTCAGCCTTCAACTCCATTTGGGATGGCAACAATTACCAAATATAAACCATGGATTCATAGTAAACATAAATGCATGTTCACCTCAGCAGAGTTGAGTACATAGATAGGGAATTCAATTTTTTAAGTTCATTGAGTGCATGAAGCATGAAAAAGTTATATCTCTTTTCAACCAGAAATAACAAAAACAGCTTTATCCATACACATGATGCAGTCAGCAGTGAAACTGAATTCCTTGCTAGCAAAGTCATTATACTAACAGCATAATATTACTTCTTGGTTGACAAAGTAAGGTTTTAGTTCCGGATGCTGTATTCATCAACTGAAGAATATCAGAGTATTAAGCTTAAGTGGAGACCACATCTATAAAAGGTAATGGAATTACCTGGTCATCAAACCAACGACCTTGTCGCAGCCATGCAGTGACCAAAGCAAGTAAGATCCGAGGAGGGGTCAAATAATTGATGGCTTTCCCACTTCCCTTTACAACCCTCATCCGTGGAACTAAAGTTCTAGCAACTGTTTCGGGAAGCTCACAGATGATGTTAAACATTTGTTTATTTTTAATAGTTGATCCACTGCAGACAAGAAATAGACAAAAACTTCAGTGTTATTATAATCTGTAAGTGATAAAGAACCATTTCCACACGAATAAAGAATCTGAAATGGCAAGCTTGGTTGATGCAGATTAGTGCTTCAGACCTAATGAACATACAAACTCAATCTACCAACTCGAAAGACCAATGGAGTAAACAACTCAAGAGGAACAGAAGCACAGAAAACGGAATGCACCCAGCATACCTCAAGAGCAAGTCTGTCAAGACCATGCCTGGAGAAGCTGTATGCACTCCCACCTTTGACCGTTTACATTCCTTGAAGAGTGATGATTGAAGCTGCCTAAGAGCACACTTTGTCGAACCATAGCTATAGACCAAAGGAGATGAACCAATGCAAGCATCATAAGTAAATGTCAGGAATTAGGGAAGAGCACATGCCACGAGTTTTCGAATAACAACACCCTAGTCTGCGAAAAACTTAGTCTTTGTGAACAAGAGAAGAAAGTCTTCCCCACAAAATTGACAAAAGAACTTACACAGCTGTCAAAGGGGTGCTAGATCCTCCAGAGCCAGCACCATCCATGTTAAATATGTGTCCCCCCTTATTCTGACTTCTCATTACACGCATGGCTTCACGAGTGCAAAGTATAGATCCAACCAAGTTTGTAGAGACAATCTATCCATAAAAGAATGAGATAAGACTGTCAAATTGATAAAAATCAAACACGTGAAGCACGAGAAGGACCAAATTTTGCCAAGAAATTCCATCCATGACATATAACAATTGTGCCCATGTGTTCCAAGCGTTTGTTCCACCGGGCAAGAGAGAGATGTTTTAAAATGAGATCACAATTTAATAAACCCAAGATATTATTTTCCACTGATCCCACAAAGCAATTGCTTGCTGATTGCAGAAAATAACAAAATCATCTTGGATGATTGAGATGTTTTCATGTTCACCTTAAAAATTAGAAGACACCATTTTCTAACTCAGAATCTATAAAAAAAAATCCATAAAATTATCTGATCAGGTGCATACCTGTTGAATATCTTCATCACTGAACTGCAGTAGTGGCCTAAAACCTTTGTTTGTCCCAGCATTGTTTATCTATTAAAAATTACAAAAATTGAGAGAGGGTTCTGATTTGTACCGCATTGGGACAAATATTACTAAAAAAATATCTCATCTGTGTATAAGGCAAATATTTCACCACAGCATCAATTGAATACCAATATCCAGAATGTTAACTTCGTAAAAGCAGTAAATTAACGGTTGTAACATTGTACCTGATAAAAAAAAATGGTTGTAACATAGTAAAAGACATAAAAACACATCATCACTTTGTTTTCTAATTGCCAAATGAAAAATGAATTGAGCAGCTAAAATGGCAGTCTACAGCACAAGATTCCTGCCACTGGGAAGGATTAGATGTGCGCGGCTTTACCCTTGTGAGCAGAAAGGTTGTTTCTACGATTCAAGTTGGGAGCTTGCAAGAGTAAGGTTGCATACATCTTGCTCTCTCTAGACTCTACAGTGGTAGGAGCTTCATGCACTGGAACTGTTGTTTTTTATTGAGTAGTTAAGGGAAATAAAAGCTCCAAACTTAGAGAATGTAGAAGGTAACCTTAAAAAGGTTCATTTGAGACTTGAGAGTAATGCAGGGGGAACTAATGAAGTTCTTTAATCCCTTCAAGGTGCAACACTAACACACTTTTCCAAAGCAAACTAAAAAGAGATATTACCCAAGGTGGGGTTTTTCTTAAGAACATCACAGATCATAAGTCCTCACATGAGCAAAACGGTCAGCTATGTGAAAAAAATAAGAGTAAGAAAGGCTGAATTGCTCACCCAAATGTCAATTGAACCAAGTTCTTTGACAGCAAAGTTCGCCAATTTTTGCACATCATCGGGTTTACAAACATCACAAGCAATGCCTACCACTTTTGCATGTCTCAGATTTGTTCTAGAGGAGTCATCTGCAGTGATCATACCTTCCTTCAGGTTCTTGTCAAGTTCTTTGATAGTAATATCCACAGACTCGGGGCTGCCTTCACAAGATCCAAGTATTGATAAGGTGTCCAAACAGACGAGATGACAACCAAAGCCAGATAAATATGAAACAATAGGTTTTAAAATAAACAAATTCCATGGTTTGAGACACCACCTGCGTGAAGCAACAACAACGTGATCTCCAGAAAGAAGAAATTCCCGAGCAAGAGCTTTTCCTAATCCCCTTGTACTGCATCAACAGTTAGAATTTAAAATAATTAATTTATAATATAGAAACAAATCCCTCCATATCGCAGATTTATTTGTAGCCTACCTATGCCGACTGTAATTGCATTAGAGATGTAGAAAATTAAAAAAAAAACTCCTTCAAGAGTAATGATGAGAAGAATCCGGCTCCAAATAAATCAGATGAATTACCAAACAGAAAACAGCTATAAACTGCATTTGTTTAAGCGTCAAAATTGAGTAACAACTGATAAATTAGTACGGAATGTGATATCACAAGGGAAGCCCCTTTCCTTAGCCAAACATGATTAGAGGCTATTGGGGCAAGAATGGGCAAATTTTGGGCATCGATTATAGGATGCTCAAAGATGTAATAAAACTGAATGCATAATGAGAATTTTGAAATTTACAGCAAAGTGAAAATCAAATAGTTAATCAAATAAACAGCAGACAAAATGCCTTCCACGTTGAAGTTTGAACCAGAAAGAGGTGTACCTCCCAGTTATGACAACATTCCGTGGACCAGCTCGACTGACTTCCTCTAAAACCATGTTTGCACCTATCATTGTTCCAATAATGACACCTCCAACCCAGCTATACCATATCAAATCAGTCATCTGACTGTCTCCACCTTCACAAAAATTTGCAAACAATTCAATTTCTAAACAGGGATTGTCTATTAGTACTCTGCAAATTATCAACGCAAATTACTGATATAGAACAAGTGGCGGAAGAATTCATGAGGCAATGGGAGAGAAAGAAGTCCAATTTGAAGTTTTGTGAAAGGTAACCCAAAACGCTTTTGAATTTGAAATGCTTAATTCCTATCATGTTTCAGGCTGCGTTAATTACTTTACAAAGTTCATATTAGCTAACCTGACAACTGAAATCCAGTTAAAAGAATAACTCCAGTGCTCATCATGGTCACAATGTATCTTCCAATTTGTGTAGCAACCTGCCCATTTGAGAGAAAAATCAGATATCAGTTCAACATGTAAAACAAACAGTACTTAACTGCAAACAGATGCAAGCATATTACCTAGACAAATTGAGTGGACACAATAAGCTCATTTAACACAATTATTTCTGTTTGGTGGCTTAGGAAATGCAGGGAAAGAAAGGATGTTGGATTTTGAATATTAAAATTTTCCACTATTTGTGATTGAGATAACAAAAAGGGGCACTGAACCCAGCCTAAATACAAGTAGTGAACTAATTTAGATTAAGAATAAAGAAAATCACTTTTTTAGGGGAAGGGGGGGGGGGGTTTGAATTCTTCAATTTTCTCAGAAACCAAACAAAGGGCAAAACAATAAACAAAAGAAAAATTAGTACAGCTCACCGCAGACAATCTCTCCTCCAGCTTCTCTAATGCATTCCGAAACTCCTCTTTCGAACTCAGAACTGTAATTCCCTTCTTAGACTCCAATTGATAATTTTCCTTGTCATTCCCACACTTTCTCGCACTTTCCGTATCTTTCTCAGCTTCTTCCCCTCCCTCGTCGGAGCTAAAAGACCTGCACGGTCGCATACTCACTCCACGACGGCCGTTGAATTTCCCCATAACAAAAATTGAGTCTAACATGGATAAATTCCGTCGAAAACCCGGTCGAACAACCGGCGGTTGGCCGCTTCGGTGGTAATCCAGTGGTGGTATATATAGTCTCGCCACGGCGGCCATGTTCGCCTATAGAAATGGTCAGTTTTTCCACAAGAGGCTTTCTGAGAAAGAAGATCAGAAAATTGAGTAGTGTTTGATGAAAGTAGTGAATTCCAATTTATTTGGAGATTTTTATTCTGTCTTTCACAATAATTACGTTAATTTCTGGTATCTACCACCTAAGTAGATTTGAGAGATCTAACATTGTTGAGAAGCGTGATGACCACACGTTGAAGCAAGCCATCTCTGGCGTTTTCTGGTTGCCACGTGGTGTTTTGTACGTGTCCTTTTTTTTTTTCCGTCAATGTTAAGGAACTGCACCCCTTCTTAGAAAAACTTTAGTGTGACAAGTTACAGTTGAGTACTAGAGTGGGATCATATACATGGGTCCCACGTACAAACAAAATCTATACGTTCATCATTTCAACTGTTTCGATCATGGCTCGTGTGTTATGATGTATTAGACTGTATTAAACAATTGTCTTGTATAACTCTGTAGCTTTAGTTATTTGTACGTCTTCTACTCTATCTTATAATTAGTCCCATATTGTGTAGTTTTATATATGAAATAACATATATAAAGTTTTTTTTTCTCACTTCTCTTATATTGTCTTTATCTTTAATGTGGTATCAAAGTCACCACTTGGTGATTTTTCTTGCTTTTTCATTGTGGTGATCATTATAACCACTACTAATTTGTGTCACTATGATTATCATTATTATCGCTTGTTGTCTTTGTTAAACTCGTGTTATCTCAACCAAACTCGTTTATAATTTGTAAAATCTTGTTATATTTCAAAAGTTTTGACACTACAAAATAAATCATCGAAGTTAGATCTTTTCAAATGTTAGTGACCAAAGCTCATTTTGACGTCTTATACGTCACTTGCAGATTTCTAACATCACTTCATATGTTATACACATGTTACTCTCCCATATTGGTTCTCTAAGTTTTCATATCAACCCTCGTACATGTTACCTTGCCACTTCATTTACCACGTCACACAAATCAACATCTGACATATTGCCTACCATGCCATCCTGCATATTATGTTAGCACTACGTAAGTTATATGTTATTTTATTTGGGCAACTCATACGGCTAGCCTACCCGAACCGGTTCAATTGGTTTAATTCTTGTAGCTCTCTTGACCGGTTTAAATTGGTTCCTAGACTTTTTTGACATGCTTTTTTTATTTTTAAAGTTTGTTTTGTCTAATTCTGCTTTTACAATTCACTTTCATTTATTTCTTCAATTTTCTAACTCATTATGGACAAAACTGAGGTTTCTCAACCTATACTCGTTATTTTGGATTATAGGCCCAGGCCATATATGCGTTAACTTCCCAAAAGGATGTAGACTTTGGTGTTTTATTACTAGAGATGTACAAGACCTTATGAAAAAATGAAGAAGAAGCAAAATTTTCTGATCACCTTGATAATTGGGACAATGAAAACCATTAGATCATCACCTGATTTAGTAATACTTCAGTATCTCCCATCTATCTTTAATTCCTCCATCCATCTTCAAGCATTGCATCACGTCCAGCTTCACGTAGCCCTCACCAATGATTTTGAGCTTGTTAGAGCTCCATTGTTCATCCATATCTCTTGCCCACTTTTGACTAGTGTCGTCACTAAGCTTACTTTCGAAGAAACTCTACTTGGTGCAATGAAGTCTTAATGTCTTGATGTTATTCTTGCTACTCCTTGAGACCTCCAACATACTAATTAGTCTTCTAATAGTCACTTGAGGCCATGTTTAAAGAGAATTTATCTAAATCTCGACAGATTATTGCTTTGTTTGTTATCCCATGTACTTTTTTCGGGTTTTTTGATTTTGCATGTTGTAATCATATGACCTCTGATTCTACTATTTTCTTATCCAAAACACCTAACTCTCATGCTCTTACAATTTATATTGCTAATGGATCTCACATGGATGTATGTCATAGAAGTCATATTTTTATTTCTTCATTATCCTTTCCTCATATTTATCTTATTCCCAATTTTATCCTCGACTTCAATCTCTATTGGTCAATTGTGTGAACTTGGTATTCACTTGCATTTTTTCTACAACTGGTTGTTATGTGCATGACACTCAGACATACTAGATCATTGGGACATGCTATAGGTTGGAAGATTGATTGATCTCACCTCACTTCATCTTGCATTCAGTCACACATCCCACATATCTTAGTTTCAGTCTAATACTTCCGCCAACTCTTCTATTCACTTGTGACATTCTCACTTGGGTCATGTTTTTATTAATTGGCTTCGTCCTTTAATTCTAGTGGTCAGTTAGGATCTATTAGTGATGAGTTTGTTAATTTCTTACCTGACAACTTGCTAAATAATCTGCTTTACTTTTCAATAGATTGTCATTTTCCATTGTACCTTTTTATTTAATCAATTCTTATATATGGGGACCTTCACCAACTCTCACCATGGGTGTTTCGAAGTAACACACATGCATACCACTGGTTGAAGGAATCGGGTCTCCAACATCGAAATTGAACTCCATTGGTTACCTTTAAGGATTTGGTTTTTTCAATTTATTTTCTATAATATTTATGTTGATGATGACCACAACAATGAAATGGAAAAGAAGAAGAAGAAGAATGACTGGAAAATAAAGGTGGCTGACAATGGAAGATGTGATGGTGGCTAAACTAGTTTGTAAAAAGAAAATTGATTTGTACAGAAAAATATAGTCATGATACAAGAGTAAAATAGTAGAAGTTATCTGCGATAATTTCTGTTTGTTGACAACTCTATTTTTCCCAATACAGAAAGGTTATTCTAATTGGAAGATTATTGTAATTTATTCAAAATTTAATAAAAATTTAAAATTTTCTTTATAAACGTACCATGTGCATATATTTAAGTCTTACTTTCTTTATTAGGGACATGCGAACATTGTTTCTATATTGTACGGAGCATGAAATCGCTCATCATATTAGAAAGTGACATTTGGCACAAGCTAATGAATAAATGATTAAACTGTCCAAATATAATGATGTCATAATAGAATGGCCCGGGCAAAACTCATGGGAGCCTTGTTCCACTCATGCCCCGTCAACGTGCCAACTCTTTTAGGTGAACTGCATGGTTGACCAATTCAAACCCTTCGAGTGGAGGCTGAGTTAGTGAGATTTCGATTTCTCAATGAATCAGGGAATAGAACACGCAATCACACGTAACGCCAACCATGACATGATTTATTCCTATGATTCTAGGATCAGTGGAGTCATCTCTAGCGCACCACCACCTATAGTTCAAAGGTACAGAGTGAACAACTTGATTTTAGTCTTCTTGCTTATTGTCAACTTTCAAAATAGCTAAAAGCGAACTAGATTGTTTGAGATCCTTTGGCTGACATCACATCGGTGTTCTCTCACTGACTCCGATAGCTTTTATTTCTCTTTTGTATGAGGATGCTCATTTGTGGAGGATTTTTCCCTCACATATAGAACTATGAGTTAGGCTGGTTAGTTTCTTCGTGCCCATATTTGAGAAGCTCCTATTAGATTGTGTGTTATTTTATTGAGTTGATTGATTATAATATCTCCATTTGATTTGTTTGTTCAATGCTTATGTTTGAGAAGCTCCTATTACTATTAAATGGTATATTTTTCTCTTGAATTGATTGGTTATAATAACCCATCACTTCTATAAAAAAAGAAAAAAAAAAAGGGATAATGCTTAGTTCTAAACTCAGTAGAAATTTTTTTATGTATTTTAAATACAATCTGTTATATATGTAATACAGATGTGTCTTTTAATTTTTTTAGTTAAAATTAAATAATTATATGTATATATATATATATATATGATTATATAAACGACACATTAAAATTATGACATCTACGTATGAGTCTAAGCCAAGTTCTTTTCTTACCCAAAAAAAAAAAAAAATCGCATTATACATGTGAGTATATCAACTAACACTGAATTCCACCATTTGTTTAAGCAAATGGTTTCAACCAAAAAAAAAAAATCCCATTATATATTTGATTATATCAACCAACACTGAATTCTAGCAGTTGTTTAATCAAACGGTTTCACAGCTACAATCTAACGAGCAAGAGGCCCACACGGCGTGCAGCCGACAGCGTGCGACCTGGCATTTAAATCATTCGCAATATACCCACCGCCGTCAGATTGGAAACAACGCGGGAGTCGGGGTCGGGGGCTTCATTCTCATTTCTGTCTCAAAGGATTCGTCAAGAAAATTCTCAAAAAAACAAGTCCCCTCCTCAACTTTCCTCTCTTTCTTTCTCCATTTTTTTCCTTCTGTTTATTCCTTCCGGAGGAGAGAAGAGACCTCGACCGAATGATGCAGAGGTCTCAAGATAAACGGTCAAGATCTGCGAAACCAACCACCATACATGGCTACGCCCAGTCTGGAGATCTCCCGAGCCTTCAAAAGTTGCTTCATGACAACCCTTCTCTTCTCAACGATCGAAACGCTGTTGTAAGATCTCTTTCTTTTATCTCTCTATGCCATAAATGTGTGTGTATGAAATGTGCATATGAAGAAACCCATTGTCTTAACATGTCTTTTAAGAATTAGTTGAATTTGGACGATTCTTTGTGTTATGCTCAACGTGGCTGTTACTTTTTCGTGTATCAAAATGGAATTTTGGCTACCCGGTCTCATGTTCTAATGTCACCCTTTTCCTCATTGTAAAAAGGCAAAGGGTTTGAATTGGGGCTGTAACTTTTGATGCTAATTTTGTTTGTTAAAATGATTTCTACTCGAGATGTAAATGTATTCAAGACAGTGGAAAGTGCATTTGATGGGGTCCAATGGCAATGCGGTGGGTTTTGGAAAAGAAAGGAGCATGGGGGATGTTGATGTGATGAAGGAAAAATATAGTTGCACATTATGTGTGCACAATTGGGTAAGAGAAAAGTGGATTTATAATCTCAAGAGGTCCCACGATATATATTATTACTTGTCGACCAGAAAAGGGGGTTTAAGTTGATCAAAACAAGTGGAGAGATATGCTAGAATATGCAACAAGAATGCATGAGGCATGAGTTGTTATATCTATAAAACTTTGGAGTAGAAATGAGGTACGAATGAAGATGTATGCTGGGAAGTATCTTTCCTTTTTTCCTTTGCTTATTTTAACCTGATCATCTTGAAGAATGGGGAAATTGAATGTGATATTCGTGTCAGACATAATGTTCAATAGCTGATGTGGAGGAAAATTCTGGATTGTTCTGCTCTGATAAAATATCTATCAAAATTAGGAGAAAATTATATGAGATGACCATTAGGTTCTGTATTCTTCCAAAACATAATTAGATCTGGATTTCCCGAAAGTTCATTCACTAAGTATTAAAAAGAATTGTATGCTTGGGGATGTATCTGCTTAGTGAGTAAATTCTTCATTTAAATGCAGATGGCACAGACGCCAGTTCATGTTTCTGCTGCTTACAACCATGTTGAGATAGTTAAGTATTTGCTTGATTGGCAAGGGCCAGAAAAGGTTGAGTTGGAAGCCAAAAACATGGTGGGTAAAATTCATCTATCTTCTAAATCGTGATGCACTTCTCTTTGATAATTAACTGGAGCTCCTTGTGATTGACTTCAAAATTATGTCGTCACGAGTTTCCTGTTAATATGTTGCCTTTGCAGTATGGAGAAACTCCTTTACACATGGCAGCTAAAAATGGGTGCAATAAAGCTGCGCAGTTGCTCCTTGCTCATGGTGCTTTTGTTGAAGCCAAAGCAAATGTGTGTTTTCGTGCCTTCATGTTATCCTTTTGTGATCAGAATTGTAATCAAAACTTGAGTGTGGAGGTGGTACTAACAACCTTCTCATCTTTTTACATCTCATTTGTGCAGAATGGAATGACTCCTTTACACCTTGCTGTGTGGCATTCACTCCTAGCTGAAGATTGCTCAACTGTAAAGACATTGCTCGAGTATAATGCAGATTGCAGTGCCAAAGACAATGTAATCATTCATTACCATAATATAGCTTATCACTCTATACTTATCTACACCTGCTTGGTAAAAAATTACTAAAACCTCTGAAATGCAGGAGGGAATGACTCCTATAAATCATCTTTCACAAGGTTCAGGAAGTGAGAAATTGCGGGAACTTCTCCATTGGTACCTTGAAGAGCAAAGAAAACGTAAAGCCATTGAAGCATGCAGCGAGACAAAAGCTAAGATGGATGAACTTGAAGATGCATTATCAAATATTGTGGGTTTGCATGAGCTTAAGTTACAACTCCGGAAATGGGCAAAGGGTATGCTTTTGGATGAGAGGCGTAGAGCCCTTGGGCTAAAAGTTGGCCCTCGAAGACCACCTCATATGGCCTTCCTTGGCAATCCTGGAACTGGTAATTGGTGGTCTGACTGTTTCTGGATTGTACTTTGGATGTCCTCAATATTGATACATGTCAATAACATCATATACCTTTTTATTTTGAAAGACAATCTTATAATGATGTATTTTTGTTGTTAGAGACCAGCTTATTTTCCCGCTATTTTTATGCAAATCCCACAGGATAATATATTATGTTTAACAAAATTCTACCAATTATTCGCAAAACTCTGATGTTCTGGAATTTTTCTTATTTTCATCGTCATAAGCAATTTGTTCCATTTTATTGATTTTTTTTGGGTAAATCCATTTTATTGATTTTATATTTATGAAAGTGAACTGCAATGACATTATTTTTGGTCTTAAGCTCGCTGCTGCACCTACAATTTAAACCCCAGCATTCCTCATTGATGCAGTGGTCAGTGACTCGGTGGTCTTCATAGCATATGGCAAGATTGGTTATTGTTATCTTTGAAATCTCTTTTTCTATTTATTAGGCTATTATGATCACAAAATTCTACAAAATTGTTTTTGCAGTTCATCTATCCTAGTTTAAATTTATGGAACACGATTCTTACCATAAATAATTGAATGTTGATAATTGAAATGGTTGTTCTTTGGCATCTCTTGATCATTAGTCTTAAACACTCCTTTAACTCCTTGTTTTACTAACAGTTCATCGCATTTTCTTAATATTAGCTATCTATATCTTAAGCTTTTAGACCTTAAACTTCTGAAATTCTTACAGTATTGTTCTGCCACTCTGGTTTTGTTAACTGAAATGACTGTCAAGACATAATTATTGCTATTCCTTGATCGTCCAATGGCATGTCATAATTACATCAGGCATGTCCTGTGTTTTTTTAAGATATGCCTTTGATATCTCAACTCTCAAGAACAATGTATTTTCATTTAAGGGTATCATATGCTTTTACAAAATCATAGAGAGCATAGAAGGTCTTTTAATTTATTTTATCATTTTTGTTTTGAAGTGCTGAAGTATGAGTATAGATTGAATTAATTGATTGTATTTTATTGATATCTCAAGAACAGCATATATTCTCGTTTAAATAGCCCATTTTCCTTGCATCTTTTATAGTTAATACTAAGCATAGGTGAATTTTTTTGTAACAGGTAAAACAATGGTAGCTCGAATCCTTGGAAGGATTACTCCATATGGTGGGAATTCTACCTACTGACAGGGTAACGGAAGTACAAAGAACTGATTTGGTTGGGGAATTTGTTGGTCATACAGGACCAAAGACTAGGAGAAAGGTATGCCATTGTCCTTCTAAAACCTTGTCTTTCCATTCCTTGGTAACAACAGAAGTAAGTAGGTACATTGTGATGAATTAATTCTCAGCACATTCTTTGCAGATCAAAGAAGCAGAGGGAGGAATTCTATTTGTGGATGAAGCCTATCGATTAATCCCCATGCAGAAGTCAGATGATAAAGACTATGGATTGGAAGCCTTGGAGGAAATCATGTCTGTCATGGACAGTGGAAAAGTTGTTGTCATATTTGCTGGCTACAGTGAACCAATGAAGCGTGTAATCTCTTCTAATGAAGGCTTCTGCAGAAGGGTGACTAAGTTTTTCCATTTTGACGACTTTAGTTCTGAAGACCTAGCCAAGATTCTTCATCTGAAGATGAATAATCAAGCAGAGGATAGCTTGTTGTATGGATTTAAGTTGCATCCTTCTTGTAGTGTGGATGCTGTTGCAACATTAATAGAGAGAGAAACCACTGAAAAGCTGTGTAAGGAGATGAATGGAGGTTTAGTGGATACAATGCTAGTTAATGCTAGAGAGAATTTGGACCTGAGGCTCAAGTTTGATTGCATAGACACAGATGAACTACTTACGATTACCCTAGAGGATTTAGAAGTGGGCCTTCGATTGTTATCACAATAAGAAAATAAAAAAGAAAAAAAGAGCTTGAAATTATTCATTTGATGGCATTACTTTGAATTAGTTAGAATGTTAATCTCATCATGCCTTTATTTTTTAAGGATCTGTTGCAATCAATACAAAAGACACTGAAGATGGCATCATGATGTGGGTTTGGCAATTTGCAGGTGTATGTTAGGAGTTATATTTAATTTTATATTTTCCTTTTTGAATGGATAAGTTCATATTTTCCACAGATGCCCTAAAAGAATTTTTCCGGGTCTTTGAAATTCTTTGTTTTGACCTCTTGATAATTGTAGCTGGCAGTAATTCCCCCCCACCCCCCAAAAAAAAAAAAAAAAAAACAAAGTGACATCTTTTTGGCTGTTTTGAGAGTTGGTTTCATTTTTGCATAATTCACTTGGTTCCTTTATTTTTTCCTTTTTCGCATATCAATTATTGTACTCAGATGTGTTTTTGTAAGATTACTTTATAGGTGGTATAAAATTTGCGGGGAAAAAAAATTGGGACTTTGTCAATGTTCTAGGCTGCAAAACTGGACTGTTGTGACAAAAGGGCCATGAGTTCATATTGTGATGACCTTTCATCTAAGGTGAGCGATAAAAAAACATTTTCCATAGCTAAAATTGAGAATGCAGTTGATCTGAGAGCAGGAGGATTACCAGGTTTATTTTCTCAGGTTATGCTTTGGGAAATTGGGTATTTGCTTTCCTTATGCATGAATGTGGTGCTGCTTACTGTGAAGTTTTTTTTTGTTATACTCTGACAACAGTGATTATTTGAGAGCAGATGTTGTCTTTGGTAAGAATGAGAGTGACTGCTTTTCTTTTTTAATCTTTTTACAAATTGGGGAATTATAAACATAGCTGATATGAATTTTATTGAAACTCTTGTTGTCCTAAACTCCAAGCTGGGAAAGAAAGAATGCTTGTTTATGTGTGAAATTGATTTAGATAACAATCCTTGTTTTTGATTACAATGATTTTGTCTTCTATGATCCTAGTGTCTGTTTACATACCTTCTTTGTGTCCAATGCATATGAAATCACCAAGGAATATGTTTAGTTCACAATCACAAGTCTTCTAGTTGATCATTTTAGTCAGAGAGTGGTGAAATCTATTTGGTTCTTTACAGCTCCAATTTGCTTCATCTGAATGGAACAAAAAAGTCAGGAGTGGAAGCTTTTTGGATTGTTATTGTTGATTTTGTTCAATTATATTGTAAAGTTCAATGATCTGGAAATTTGTCATGCTGATCTTTGTGTCTTGGGTTTTTCTGGTCTTATCTCTGGCAAATTTCTTTTGCACAGCTGTACTCTAGTTCTAGCTTTTTCATAACTGAGTCGGATTCATCCATATTTGTTGAAGAAATTAATGCCTTATTCATGGTGGCAATTGTATGATTTACTTTTACAATCAATCACTTGGTAGAAAATCCAACCTTTGACCAGATCTAGGAAGCCACTTTGCAATTGGCTTCCTACATTATACACCCTTCATGCATACATCTCTCATGCTCATGTTTTTCATTTGTTTCAAGATGTTTTATATCATGCAGTTTTGTTATGCAGCTTGTGTACTCAAAGTTAATGTCATGTCAATGTATCTAGATTTGTGTGTTGTGTGTAATTCTGAGTTTGGTGTGGTAATTTGGCATTCTATGAGATCTTGTGAGGAGTTTTTCATCAGTTGTAACAATTCCTTTCAGCAGATACCTTGTTTCCATGATTAATAGATTTAAGTTTTTAAATTCAAAAATTTTAGAAAATTAACATAACTTACTCAAAATTTAATGTTACTATACGCACGCGTGTGTAAACATGTGTTTTTCTATTCGAATTAATAAATAATTTTATTCTCATAAATTTCTTAATTCTTAAGTTTTAGAATTCTTGATTATTTACCTTAAAACTAAATTTTAAAAATTAATTATATATGACTGTCAATTGTTTTGCACTCAATAATGAAAGCGAGAGCTAGGATGATCACAAATAGAATTATGATAATTAGTATTTTTGAGAATTAATAATAATTTATTCAAATAAGGTAAGTGAGGGGGGGTTAATTTTTTTTTTTTTTAATATCTTTTGTTGAATAAAATATTTTTCAAAAAATATAATAGAAAAACGTTTATTACATTTATTATATGATTTGAGTGAAAAAAATGAAGTATTTATTATTATGAGGTGGACGATTCTTATTGGCTGCATCATCCCCATCACCGACGAGACACCTCACTCTTTCTTTTCCGCAGAAAATACAATTTCCATCGTTGCGTACAAGCGAAAAAAATACTGAAAAACAAAAATTAAAAAAAAATTGAGTGTTGCGTAATACGCATAGTGTGGTTATTAGCAAAATCCCGAACCAGAGTCACGGAACGAAAGGAAAATCCCTTACAGTAACCAGTGGTTCACGAATTCCTCTCTTTCTCTCTCTAAAACAAACTCTCTCTCTCTCTCTCTAGAAAGAGAACTATGGTCAGTAGTTCTCTCTACATATTATCGTCGACGTATTCTTCATTTCCTTCCAATTCCAACAGCGAGTCGCCTTCCACAACCAGTGGTTCCGTCAGGGTTCGATCGTTCAAGGTCCCGAGACGAAGTCCTAGGTCTCTCAAACCCGTGTCTGTGAAGACTGGAGTTTTCTCGAAGCAATCGATAGACGATGGCTCTACCGAACAGTTTCTGCAGAATAGTTCGATTGCGGATTTCATGAGGTTCAAGAGAGGGACTTCCTATGGAGTCGGCAATGCCGAGTTGCAGACTGCTGTCGTCAGCTACCGAAAGAAGTTCCCTTGGTCCCTCCTTCAACCGTTTTTTCAGGTATAACTTGTAATTCAATGAGCTAAGAGTTTTAACTTGTTTATATGGATTATTTTTTATGATAGTGTTTCATTTGTAATTCTGTAGGTTGATTTGGTTTCAACCATACACATAGCGGATAAAGAGTAAGCTTTCTTGCTACAGCTTGGCCTTGGACTGATTTGCCCTTTTCTGGTCTGTTATTACCCAGTTGTAATTTGAATTGGGTGAGAAGTTGTGGTAGTCTGGTAGTTTTAAATTTCATGTGTTCATTTGTACCAGTTTCAGTTTGAACAGTGTTTACAAGGCAAATTATATTCTGTATTCCGAACCCCTCTGCTTTCAAACACGAAATACCCAACTCACTTATACCTTATTGTTTATTAAACCATATTTTGATGTTGGTTGCACCATCAATCTGCCTATTAGTTTGTTCATGGTGTTTTCTTTTGTCCCACTTTTATGTTGAATTTTACATTATGGTTTTTATCCACAGACCATCTGCAATATGATATAAATAATGTGATAGAGCTTAAAATAAGAGGGATAAAAATAGTGTAAATGCGATGCAAAGATTATGTAGCTTTTTTATAACTGAAAAGGCGCACATTGAGCCGCCTATCTCTTAATTACTCCGAAAAGATGGCAGTATTTACTAGTTCATTCACAAATCACAACAACGATGATGCATTGTTATAAAGGACAAAAATAATTTTTTTTTTGATATTTGACTTGCGTCTGGCTCTGTGTGCATCTTCGGGAGTCTTGGTTTATATTATATATATTGAAATTTAATTCTTCATTATAAAATGGGTCATTTTGGAATATTTTTTTTTGTTGTAAGCTATGAGAATCAAACTGCCCCACCCCTCCCATTAAGGTATGATGCTAATCACTGCGCTTAGAACGACTTTGTTGGGGTCATTTGGGACTTTTTTGGTATCAAGTTTTCTTTTACATTTGTTAACCATTTCACTTGTAAAAATTTGTATTTTCAAGTCAACAAATTTGATTGATCCTATTTCTATGTTCAGGTACTTTGAAACCCTCCAGAAGGTACTTGAAGCCTATGACACTGTCCTGTATGAGATGGTGGCTAGCAGGGAGTCTCTAGAAAGCAGAAGAAACCCTGCTGCCACAAAAAAACTCAAAGGCTCGCGGTCACGAGGTTTTAATATTCTTGGATGCATTCAGCGACAGATGGCTAGACTTCTCATGCTCGATTTCCAATTAGACTGTCTTGACTACCAGGCCGAGAACTGGTACCATGCAGATCTTGACTACGAAACCTTCAAGTTACTTCAGGTTCTATTCTTTTGGCATCCTCATAAAGTTGACATATTGAACATGCACTATATTTACAAAGGCTCCCAAATTGCCTCTCATATTTTAGGAGAGAATTCATTCGAATTTCAACCCATTCTATCATCGAGCTGGGAGGTCTAGAGATGATTCAACCACAAGGCTATGCTTTATAAAAACAGTAAGGTTGTTCTAATACTTTCACACCGAGTGTTTTACCCAATGAAGTCTAGTGTTTGGGCACTCGCCCGACTATAAGACAAGGCGAGAATTGGGCATAAGGCCTTGCAACACCCCAAGCGAGGTGAGTAAGCTAAGGCGTCACTTAGGCAAGCGTCTCAACTAAGATGATACACGATGATGCTAGGCTCTTCAAAAAAAAGTTGATTTACTTGAATGGCCCCAAGTAAGTGGTCTTATCACTTTAAAGTAGGGGTGTTTTTGTCTGGACAATCTTCACTCATTACAAAAGAAGGCAAAAGACCCTCCTCATTCGATTAGGCAATGTCCAAAACGGAAAGAAAATATGAGTCAAGACAAAGTTAAGTTTTCAACTATGAGATTGACCCCAAGACAAAGTTAAAGGTTCAACTATGAGATTAACCCGTGCCATTTTTTCTAGAACCTGCAAGTTGATAACAATCCCCTCAATAAGAGATTTTTTTTTTTTTTTGGGGGGGGGGGGTGTGTGTAGAGGATAAGGTTTGGAATACCTATTGGGAAAAGGCAATAAAGCCTAGAGTGGTCCCGTTGCTTGGATATATCATCCCTTAGATCAAATTTTTTAGTGCTACATAAGAATTAATGAATAATTATAATTGTAAAGATATTGTTTAACTTGGAATAAACAAACTTTTAATGTCTAATATGATTATTAATTATTTTTATCAGTTAGGGTCTTCACTCATGCTAGTGCCTTTTAATGGTCCGGTGCCTTTGACAATATAGATCTTAGTGCCTTAAAATCTCTTTCACCCTAAACTACACTGTTTTACTGATAAATGCGGTTGATTGTGTTTCAAGTATAGTGGAGGGTTGTCCTAGTACCTTTCACATTGTTATTCTCTGAATCTCTTTCAATCAAAACATTTTTTTGAGTGGTGTTGGGTTGGGGGAGGGTTGAATTTGTGTTTTTTTTGGAAATAAAGTGGGGGCAGTTCTCTACCCCTCCCCTCTTTGTAGGGTTTGGGGGTTGGGCACTTATGGTTTATGGTATTTATAATGCTCCTATTTTGTGCTAATATAATTCTCTTCTTCAGCAACACCTGACTTCGGAATATCATTTTATTTTGTCATTTCTTTCAGCTTGAAAAAGGTGAGAGCTTCTTTACATTTGCCAGAGATATGACTCTTAGATCAACAAAAGCCATGGTGCAGTCAGCTACTATTCCAGAAGAGCTTGGTCCTTGGAGATCCAAGCTTTTGTGGGCCTCCCGTGTGCTACCTATGCCTCTTGTTGGCCTTGTCATTATTGGCGGTGTTTGTGCGGATGCTGGAACTCAAGCAACGGAATATCCAGAATTTGAAGCCTTGTCCAGACTTGATTTTGGTGCTGCAATGAAAGTCTTCTTGGCAAAGAGATTAACATCTGAGTAAGTAGATTTTTGGTTTCTGTATACATATTTGAACTTTTATTTGCATTAAAGAAGTGATGATAATTTTTTATTTTTCCTTAATTTTTACTGTGATTTTGGAATTGAATATTGATGACTAGGGAGCATCCTTGTTGAGTTGAATGAGCATAAAGTGCTGCCAAGGTTGTGTTACTACAGTATGTATACCACCATATATTTGTATAACACCAAAAGGAGAAATAGGCAAAACAAGCTACAAGGGTCCCACACAAGATACCCAACCAAGCTAAGGCCAAGGCACAAAGACAACCAAAACTGGGTGGACGGCCCAAAGAAACAAAACTAAAGAAACATCATCCACAGAAACAGTGCCTGCACTACAGAAAGAACTAAAATTGTAAATTCCACACACCTGCTTTTACCTTTTAAACTTTATATCTAAAAACTAATGAGGACAATCATTATTTTGAATGCTAATACCTTAAGCGCAATCATTATTCTGAATGCTAATACTTTAAGCACAATCATTATTCAGAATGCTAATACCTTAGGAAAGTGAAACTCCCACCTTAAGGGCCACTTACCTATCAAAAAAAAAAAAAACACTTGGCAAAGTGGCTTGCTAGTAAATCAGGACCCATCAAATTGTTCCCCCATTATATCTGCATAGTGAAAATTAGGGTACTTTAGATGATTTTTATTCATACTATTTGACTCTATTTGTTGAATCTTCTTGTTCACTTCACTTTTATTTCCTTTTCTTTCTTATATCATTGGTGCCAAATTCAATCATCTTGTTTTGAAGGTCCTTGATTTGACAGTGAACTTCATTTGGTTTGTAACTGCATTAATTTTCACTTGGGAATGTCATTTCATTGTGATAGTGCATGGTATTGGTAAATGTTTTAGATCTGTTGCTTCCATACAATTGTAACTTGAAAAAAAAATTGTCCTTTTTGATGAAGATATTGAATGTTATTCTGTATGAAGGTTCACACAGGTTACAGCAGACGTGGAGGAGAAATCTGTTATAATTGGTGAGCGGAATAGGGCTGCAACAGAGGCACTTCAAAGAGCAATTGATGAGGGCCACAATAAGATTGCTATACTGTATGGAGGTGGGCACATGCCAGACTTGGGGAGACGGCTCCGGGAGGAGTTTGATCTCATCCCTACACGGGTGCAGTGGATACCAGCTTGGTCCATAAGGAATCAAAATCTGAATAGCAGTTCCCTTCCATTTCTAAAGACAATGGCTGAAATCTCGGGTTGGCCATTGAACAGATACCAGACTCTGGCACTGTTTATTTTTTCCTCGGTTCTTGCACTGGATCTTTTGTTTTGGGAGCTTTTTTTCGATACTACAGTGAACTGGCTCTCCAATGTTGCTTCGGAAGTTCTCCAATATTTTGATAATGCACAAGTGATGTGATAATCTTAATGGTTAAGAATTGTTTGGCTTAACAAGGTTGTAGGCATGGTGTATATGCCATTGTAAATATATTGTAAACTTCTCTTGTTGAAATATTGCAAATTGTTTGAGTAATTTAAATACATATAATTTAACTATTTCATTTCCTACAGTAGATTATCAGCCTGATTGCATGATCACATATGCTTCTCTTTTGCATTATCACACTTGGGTTTTCCTCGCTCTTCTGCTCTGCATCTTTTTGTCATGATGTTTTTGGCACTTGTCTGAATTTGAAACTCCATGGATCTCTGACCAAACTCAAATCATCTGAGTTTTTAACCTAACCCATATATTTTTATTCAATTTTCTCACTCCTGAGCAGTTTTGATCTCATTTTTCAAACTCAGTTGTTTGGGAGAGAGCTATAGATGTGTATGAGAGATGCCTCTTTGTTGGATGATTCCTAATTTTTTTTTTTGTGGCAGCATTTGTATCAACAGAACTATGTCTGTATCCCATGCCCCATTATTGGAAAGTAACAGTGATTGTTCATTCATCTCTAAGATATATAACATATCTTATGTTTAGAAAAAAGAAATTTTTTTTTATTTTTTTATTATGTTTTATGATAGAGACCTGCCAATCATAAGTCTAGATATACAACCTCCTCTCAAGAATAACATATTGGATAAGATGAGGCACACTTTGACAAGAAATAGTGACCTCTTGAAAATATAATCCTTTATCTTATCAACTGAACTAATCTTGATGTGAGGACCTGTTTGAAATTTACACCCACACTTTGATACAACCACCTTCTTTGAAGCTGCTCTTGAATCTGACAGCCAAACGATGCCGGCATTATGCCTATTGCGTTTTGCCACTAGAATCATAAATACTCAAAGTTCGGAGCTTGCCCCCTCTTTCTTATGGGGCAACGGCAGGGGCTTAGTACATATGGTTGTTGTTGGCTCGACCTGAGGAGTGTCCTCGTTAGTTATGGCGGTCGAAACTTTACGATCTGATTGACTTATACAATTCACGTTTTAACATCATGCACGTGCGTAAATTATATGTGCCAATCAGATTAGCTAATTAAATCACGAGTTTTTAAATTTCGTGACTAATAATAGCGTTCTTCACTCGACCATTAAGCTACTAAGATGCCAAATACTCTAAATAAATGTGAAGACCCACAAAAATTTTTAAATGGTGAGATTTAAAATTTAGACTTTTGTCATGTTATGACTTTTTATTATGCTAAATGTGAGCCATACCTATTAAATAACAAATAAATAAAACATATATAAATTTGGAGAGACTTTTCATATACCAAAGCATTCTTTTTCCATTTGCTTCTTTTGTCTTTGTCATACATGTTCTTCTTCTTACTTCTTTTGCTCTTTTTTCTTTTATATATTCCAAACAACATATCCACAATTATTACTCTTACTTAGAAGATGACATTTTCTTCTGCTAAAAAAGAATGTATCTTATTGTAAGGTTGTTTATACTCAACACCCACATTATAGCATTATCCTTTTAAAGAGTTTGATTCTCTCCTCCACTCTAATTCATTGTTCTCCAAAAAATAGAATCCACACACACACACACATATGAAAGAAACACCAACACACGATTAGTTTAAAGGGTAAGTTGTCAAATTTTTTTGTTCAACATTTGAGTTTGAGCTTTCATAATCGCCTGTTGAAACTAAATTGACTTAAGCCAATTTTGAAATGTATGGAATAGAGTCTATATGCATATCCATTTTATCTACTAATATATATATATATATATATGGGGAAGAAACAGTAATTTAATTGAAACATCGAGCGGCAAACACAGAAATCGTCTAGATGTATTTTTGTGTTGGACCACTATCCAACCGCGTCGCTTTGGCCGAGTGGTTAAGGCGTGTGCCTGCTAAGTACATGGGGTTTCCCCGCGAGAGTTCGAATCTCTCAGGCGACGTAAAATCCTTTTTTTTTTACTCTCAGAAAGGAGATTTCATATTCTTGTATGATCAGGTACTAATCATCATATAGTAATAAATCTCTATTTCTTTCTGAACTATTTGTCTGATTTTAGGCTTATGAGATGATGATTGATGAATGAATGAATGAATTAAGTGTAGATTGAAAATTTCCTGTTAGTGTACTACATTGTGTGTGTGTTTCACTGTATTACATTGTGTGGGTAGGTTCCAAAACTCTTCTATAATTTTCATTGTTGAGTATGAGAATCTGATCAAATTGTTAATCTTGAAAATAAAACACTTTATTCATAGCATGGTGAATCTGAAGTTCTAATTGCCTTTGACATGACACTTACCACTTTCTTTAACTTTTCTTGCATTCTAACTGTTTGATTAATTTCAGCCTTCATCAAATCCCCTGTATCTCTCATGCATTTTCTTTCAGAGTGAAATGGTCGGATTTGTATTCATCTTATGGGTAATTTAATTCTTTTTATCCATTGTTAGTTGCTCGCCTTCGGGATCTTGGCAAATCTTCTTGATTTCTTTCCAACATTAACAAAATGAAGATAAGAGGAAAAACAACTCCAACTTGCTAGTTTCTGATATTGGTTAGTCCATTTGATGGGGGTTTAGAACTGAATTTGTAGTTAGATTAGAGCTTGATGTCTTGCCATATTGGGTTAAAGAGCCGGGCTCTGAAGGGCAAGCTCAAACAAGCAAGCAAATGAAAAAGAGGGAAAATTCTTGAATGAGACACCTTTCTAATGCTGACATACCACATGTATAATGACCCACCTTTCAGTAGGCCATAGCAGACTTGGCAGTGTGCAATGTTGAAGAATTCTTCGAAAAGGAGGATGTTTGAAAGGTGGAAAGTACTGTTGAGATTCAAGAAATATGTTCATTTATTTGTTTATTTCTTTGCTTTCTCTTCACTTTCTCCTTTTTCAACCTGCTTGTTTTGTCAAAGTTGAAAACTATTTCTTAGCTGTAAATCTGCTTTGAGAAGATTCATAATCATCTATACTACTTATAAATATATAGATCCTCTTATGTGTTTTCTTCAAAAATGTTTTACACTTGAGTTGGCTAAAATACCCTAACACCGCCCCTTTCATTCAAGATCAGTTAAATAAACCACGGGTTACAAACCGTTCGGCTCTTCTTCTCTCCCGATATTTTTCCGAGCGATGTTCTTTGCCGCAACTCCCACTCTCTCTTCTCCTCTGCCCTGCGTGCTGGCGCATCTCCGTAGTCTCTGCCCGACGAAAAGAACAAGGGGAAGAACGATAGAAGTTTTGATAGGGACCTAACCGATCATCGGCTAATTCAACAACAGAGTCGGGTCGGGACGGCGGCGTATCCGGCGTCGATCGGTCTGCAGAGGCAGGCGAGCAGGAGTAGCAATGGTGAGATCTCTCTTTCCGGGGAGTACTACATCCTGTCCTTGTCGATGGGCGCCGGCGATCCCGATGCTTTCGGTATGATGCCTTTAAGGTTGGTGGCGGTGGCGGAGGGGATTCGAGGTTTAGGGGAGTGGAAGGGGGCTGGGGTGGTGGAGGTTCGTTGTCGTCGAAGAGTTGGGAGCAGCAGACGGAGGAGAGTTAAATTATATCGCCAATCAAGAGCAAAATAAGGAAAAGCTCCGGAGAGCTTTGCGGCAAAATTGAAGAAGCAGCAACCTGATTGACGAGGGTTATACAACAGGAACTCTGTAACGATGCCGACAATTCGAAGACAGTACGTCCATTATGAAGGCATTACTTCCAGAACACACAGGGTCTTATATTTGTGGTGGATAGCAATGATACGGATCGAGTTGTTGAGGCAAGGGATGAGTTGCATAGGATGCTGAACGAGGTACCTTTCAACTTCACATGTCTTCTATTTCTCACTCTGTTCTTTATGCTATGAATTTTAAATTTTGTGTTGCGATATCTCTTGGCACCTCCTGTTATGTTCTGATGGATTTTATTGTCTGTGCCATTCAACTGTTCTTATGATTTTTTGGTAGCTGTTGCCATTGGCATCCCTGGGATCTGTTGAGGGAAACAAACTGCTTGCATTGGCAGTTAGCTGAATAAGGTCGGAGAAAATAGAGACTTATGAAATAATTGGTTTCTTTTTTATTTTATAATTATATTGTGGTTTAAGTTTTAATAGAATTAGAATTTCTAAAAAAAAATCCCTACCTTGAATTGATTTGTGCATCTTAGAATTCGAATTATCTTATAGAATGAAGAATTGGAATCATCAGTACAGAAGTAAAGAATGTTGCCATCAGTACAGATATGCATATTAAATGGGCAAGCTTCTATGCTTCAATATTTGCACTTCTATGTACTGCAGTTAACCTGATATGCATAGTTGTTCTTTAGGGAAGCTGCTTCTTCTAGACATTGGCAACAATGCAATTAGCTCTAAAGGTGCCTTTCACATTGCTGAATATATCAAGAAAAGCAAGAGTTTGTTATCGTTGAACCTTTACATGAATGACATTGGAGATGAGGTATCAATATCCTCTCTGGTTAACCTCTTCTCTCATTAAGTTGAAATATATGTCCTTTCCTCTCTCTCTCTCTCTCTCTCTGATAATAGTGTTTTCCTTTAATTGGGAACATTAGCTGGTTTTATTGAAATAGATTATGCTACGGCCATTCCCATTGTTATGATCCTTGTGTATTCTCCTTTTTTTTTTTTTTATAGAAAAGAAAAGGCAAAGGGAATCATCCTTGATTTATGGGATTTGGGTTCTTAAACGTTCCACCATCCAGTCAGCTGCTTGAGTTTGATTAATATCCTTTTCATCTTTCTATATGTACCTGTTTAGAACTAGGTAGATGAAGGAAAAATGTTGAGAGATTTTGTAATTTTATCATCACTTCAAACTCCAAGCGACTGTGATATTCGGAAATTTTTTCTAACATTCATGTCTTCAGAGAAAGTTGACAGCAATAAATTTTGGAAGAATTTTGTATTGGATGTTAGGAAAGATGGAAGGGAGGTTATTCTATCCTTTTTTTTTTTTTTTTTCCCTATCTAGAATTTCTCAAAGTGAAATCTGTAAATGTGATGATCAATGTTTTTACACACATTTTAGCCTAGCTGGTCAGAACAGTTTGGCCAAGATCCAATGTCAAACTCCAGTACTTGCATGCCTTGTTTATTGATTTTTCTCCAACCGTGGCACTTTTCTTCTACTTTCTGCATGTTTATTAACATATATCTTTATTTAATTTTGTGTTCTAGATTAAACAACGTAAATAATTTTTTCCTTGAACTTGAATGTAAAATAAATGCTATGCTTGGAGAAATTATGAATGTAAAATAGATGTCCAACTATATTAGGTCTCTTGTGTGTACATCCATTTAAAAAATAACCAGTAATTCCAAAAAAATTTAGACTCCTCTCTCATGGCCTGTAGGACTCAAACGTGGCTGGGAAACTGGAATCATTAAAATATAAGGAGCAAATCTAAAACAACCCAGCCTTAGGTTTTGTAAGATAGTGGTTTAAAATTTGATAACTGAGAAGTGGCCCAATTGTTCTCTATCCTAATAAAGGTATCATTGAGTAATGTAAGAGTCTAATTCCCAGAGATTAGGACTACCAAATTTAGCACAATGATTGAAAAATATAAGGCTATCAAAAACTTTGAAGTGTATTAGGTAATTCTATTTGTTGTGATTATTTTGTAACATCAATGAATTTTGCTGATACATCAGGCTCATCCTTGGTCAAAGCCAATGACATTGACCTTGGAGAATATTTTTTGTTTTTGTTTTTTTATGTGTTTTCAAAGTTTACTACATGTCTAATTTTCTATTTAGATCAGGTCTATCTCTTACATGTAAAATCCAATCACAAATGTGAAATAAGCAACAGTCTAAAATATTTTAAGGCTCCTCTTCTCTGGCCTATATAATTCCCTCATACTTCAAGAATCATCAAAGTATAGGAAGCAAATTTGAAACCCAGGTCTTGTCCACTTCTGATGAACTATCTGCTTTATCCTTCTGTAGCTTCTAAAAGTAAACGCAACCTTTGGTATGCATATGGTATTTCTATTGGATACCTTCGTTGACATAATCCAATAGTCTACAATTAATCATAATATATTAAAAAAATTGAAAAGTTCCTAATACAGGTTTATGAACATTTTTCTGCCATTTACAGTCATGAAAAACAATGGAGTGGTGCACAATCACTATAATATCTCAGTGCTAATTTGAAATTTAAAAAATAATTGTAATGCAATGACTACATACACTGGACAGAATGAAAAATGGTCAATAAGATGAATCAATCAACGAAATAGTGTCTCCATATCAAGCAGCTTGATTATATTAATCTTTTATATTGTGTGAAGGGTTGTTGCAATCGTTGTAAGAGATCGGTTGAACAACTTTGAGACTAGAGGATTGGTGGTCCCAACAAAAAAAAAAGTTGCAGGTCCATCCAAACTTTCTCTCTCTTCACCTCCCCCTTTATCTTATTGTTGTTTGCTACTGAAATCTACTAAAAGGGTACTTTCTTTGATAAGTATTAAAGGAATATTTGATTAGTTGTGGATCTTAATTAATTTCATTGTGTTTTGTTTTGATGTGTAATAAGTAGCATTTACATTAGTATGTGTGGTTGTATTAGTATGTATTTTTTTTTTTTATCATTTTTAATTATTTTGTTTTGAATAGAAATTATTTTGTTTCTATAATCAAGAAAAAAATGGTATTGGATGATTTCTATTTCTTACCCATCATCAAGTCGGCCCACAAAATGTAGAATTCATTTTTGTCAAAATTCCCTTTAGACTTAATTTGATTGCTTCTATCATTTGGAGATCACCACACAGGGAATTATTAGGTTCACAATGAATTAGGAATGGGGCCTTGGTCTTCGCATATAGGTCTGTTCAACATTTAACATATATGTTGGAATCCCACATTTTGTTTCTCCAACATATATGTTAGAAATCCAAACTTGACACCAACACTAGATTTTGCATCCCCTTCTCTTGAAATAGTAAACTTTTAGTTGAACTATTGCTAACAAAGTACTCCGCTCAACTCAATCCAACGAAATCTTATTTTAATTATTTGGAATCAATATAATGCGATAAAAAGTGCTCCATTTTCAAAATAAAATATAAACAGAAGAAGAAAAAAACCCAATAGTACTAATTGGCTCTTAAATTACATGAAAAGTAAAGGTGCATATTTTTGCTATTGTTACTATTATTAGTTTCATTCCTTGCGTTCTACATGTTTATTGAAATATTAAAATCATGGTACATTTTTTTTTATATGAAATGAGTTGTGTCCAAAGTAATCGTAAGAGGAATAGATATGCTCGATTAACTGACAAACAAAGGCATGACTATATTCAAAAGGTTACGGATGTAAGAAAAAGGAAGGCATCTACAAGAAATAATGAGCAAAGTAATAATAATGTTCATAATAAAAAGAAAACCACCAACTTTGACGTAAAATATAATTGATTACATTTGTGAGTATTTGTGAAGTAAAATATAATTTAGTATATTAAACTTCATAAAAATATTCAAATGAAAGATCAGTTCATTAACGCTCCCACTTTCTCAATTCTCATTGATAGAAATCCCTATGAATTTTTTCAATCCTAGCATGGTAATTAGATAAGGGAGTTTGCTTTCGACTGTTGAGTGCCAGGTGGTCAACCACCAAACACCACCCGAACGATCGCCAAGTCTCCTAATTTCCTTAAATTTTTTCACTAAGATCAGCATTGGAAAGTACTTAATCAACATATATTGTTGTGTCCTGTCCTAAACTAGGAACTTTGTGTACTACTAACAACACTGTTGAATATTACGAAAATGGAGCATGATGTGACAATGTGAAACTTCAACTAACGAATAATATTAGGCCAAAAGAGACACTTTGAGGAGATTAGTAATGGGGAGTATCAGTAGTTGATCCAATAATATTAGTACAATAATTTATCTGATCGCAGATTGGTAACTGTGTTGATCAATATCAAAAGGACAAAATTGCAATGTGCTAGAGGGACCATAATCCGTGCTTTCCTTTCCCACAGTTTTTGAAATGCAGGGACTTTCCTCATAACTCCATTATTAAATATTACTTTGATTTAATCTATTTCAATTTAACATTGTTATAGTTATATTGATATCATTTCAGACACTTATTTATTTTTATTAATTGATTCTTAGGATGGAAATGCAGTGATTGTGTCACTGTATATAGTTATAGCCTTAGTTCGTACCATTTTAATAACATCATTCTGATAAAACTAAAAGGTGTAGGTATTGCCTTTGGATATTGGGGAATGGAAAATTATCACCAACAAAAAAAAGATATTGGGGAATGGTGCAACTCTAATCAACAGTGATTCTGTTTGGAAGGCATTATGCATAGATTCCAAGTCTTAGAGTTGTTTCTTTGATGTTGATGAGGACAAGAACTTGGCTCAAGCCATGACAAGTGCCTTGGTTGAGCTTAACCAACTTGACACATTACCCAACATGAAATCCCTACTATTTATATAAGCAAGGTGGATGGTATGTTGCCTTTGCAAAACTAAATGGTCAATGCAAAATTTTACCAATCATTGTTGGTAATAAATTTAACTTTAAGTTTCATAAACAAAATTTGGTAGTTTGTGGTAATAGAAATAAAATAGCTTTGTTTGGACACATTAACATTTTATTCCTAGATGACAACTTCACTTCATACTAAATCATGTTGAAGAAAGAAAATGGAAGCCCTTCTCAAGGTATGTGAAATTTTCTTATAGACTCCCCATAGTTGCTTTAACACACTAACCTTATTCTTAAAATTCATCTTTATGTAAACTCCATATATTTAGGATTCATAGAAGCTTTTGAGAAGCTTAGGCCATTCCATTCGAAATTGGATGATCGTTTGAAGGATTTTTTTTTCTTGAAAAGGAATACGAGTAGTAAAATATTAAAAACCATAGGTTGCTAGCATGCCTGCATTTGTACAATTTCATAAACATTTTTATTTTTTGTCCTTTTCTATTCCTGCTTTTGTCATTTTTTTCTTACAAAAAGAATGAAATATGTTCCGATCATTGTCTTTGCAATGGCCAGCATGAAAACTTATTCTCTGCATCTTAACATGTCATTTCATTAGAAATCTTTCCCATTTATCTATCTATCTCATAGTGTGGATATAGTTTTCCATTTCACTTAATGAATTCCTTAACAGGTGGATCTTTATTCCTTTTTAACTAGAGAATCCTCCAATTTTTTCACATAAGATTGTAAGAAAAAGATGAGAGAGAACTCTTGAAGCAACATATGAGCATCTTAGGGTTTGTCAAGGATCTCAACATGGTAATATTGTTAGCCTTCTTGTAAAAAACAAATCTCTATCATATTCATGTGGTAGTTTGATTTGCTAATCTTAAAAGTGAATGAATCAAATCCCTCTTGACTTGCCTAATTGAAATGACTTAAATCATCTTTCCTTACTATTTTTTTGAAGAATAGCAGTTTGATTCTTTAATGAATAAAAAATGTTATTCTTTAATTTATACTTTTTATTAAAGTAAAAAAAATAGTAATATTGATTATGATAAAATAGCAGGTTCCATTTGCACTTTATGTTGTTTGCTAGGCAAAGGATATTAATCCTAATCTTCATCCAACAATGGAAGAAATGTTCAGCAACTATCATATGAAGAAAAAAAAATCAAAAAGGCAAAGGAACTAAAACTTCAAGACGTATATGAGAGTGATCAACTTTGAATTTCTTTTTAAAATTGGTTTCAACCTTTTGCTTGGCCATTGTGTTAGATTTGGTATGCATTGGATCAGTTGAAAAAATCAATTAGGATTTGGTGGAGGGGACAACTCTAAATCCATTAGCAGAGCAGATTTTTTAGATGTTTATCTTCAGAACCACCTCTTCAGCTTACGAGGTACTGCTTTCATTTTTCCACCTACCCTCTTTCTAATGCATGATAGAGTATGTATAAGAATAGTTGTATGACCAAGTGATGTTGTGTGTGGTAGTTTGAAGGGGATGTAAATGAAGGAAACAAGGGAGTCAGAATATGGGATACTTTCACCAGAGAACCAGGTGAGAATTCTAATTTGTGAATTTCAATATATCTAAAGGAAATTAACATTGAAAAGCCCAGAAATCTCTAACAAAGATAATATCATAATTGGTTTATTGGTTTATCTGTTTAATCAGGAAGGATTTTGGATTTCAGCAATGCAGAGATGGCTTTTGATCGGTATCATCGGTTTAAGGTGAACTCTGAATATACATTGATTAACTTCAAATTTGTGTAATTAGAATTCTAGCTTCTAAGCCTCCAAAGAAGTGAATGAATCCAAATTCTTCTTGACCATTTTATATGGTAACGTGGATTACCTTAGTGATTGAAGAAATATTTGTTACATATTGGGACCTTGATATGGACTGGGTGTTTCTCTAACAAAATTCTAACAACCGGTGGTTAAGAGACAAACTCCTTATCCTACACAAAAGTGTATATTTTGGAGCCATGGTGAGTAGAATAATAAATATTCATGTCATCTTCTATTTTGTGCTATTAATTAGCTTCCGGGTTCAATAACTTACAAGAAGGTTACATTGAACTTGCAGGCCTTGAATTTATTGTAGAGATTTGCCTGGCTGCAAACAATGTTCAATTTGAACTCCTCTTTCTTACATGGATAAACCATGATTGCACTTGTTACTGTCCTAGAGATCATTTGTTATGGCATATGGAATTTCTTCAAGTAAGTTTATGGTATAACCTGGATATCATTGTTGAATAAGTATTGCTCCGGGTTTACATAATTTGTTAGGGGGTTCTATTTTCTAAAAACAAGTTTTTGGATTCAGTTTTATATTTTTCTATTTGTTAATTTTAAAAATTTCACTGGTTGCAATGTTATAGAATTACCAAAATTAATGACATCTTGCTCTATTGGTTATGATATATGTAAGTTTGAGGGATGGTTGTTTCCATGAGTTGCGATTATATTCCATACACAAAAAAAGAATGACATGGCATCAGCAAAAATTAGGGGTTGTTGGAGGCTGAATTGACGAGCTATTAGTGAAGTTGGGTGATATTACTGGGAAACCTCAAGCATTTGATGATTATATATACATATTGTTATATATTTGGAATCTAGGCGGAACATTTCAATGGGTTTTTCTAGCTCTTTATGTCTTCCATTTTCTGTTACTTCCTTTTTAATTGTATTCAGTATAAGATTTATAATAATTCTTTAGTACTCAGGCAGATTTATCTTTGGGTACTCCTGCGAGCGGCACAATTGCAACATCATGGTTGCTACGAAAGATACTTTTTTGGGGAAATATATTTACTAAGATACTCTATCTAGGGATATTTGGTTGCATTTGTATGTTATTTGGGGCACCTATGATTTTAAGTCTACAAGAACCAAAAGCGAAGGCCCTGCAAACCAAATCAATAAAACCTTGCTAGATTTGTATGCGTCTATTTCTTTTTTACTGCTTTTGCGGTTTAAATATGGGACTTCATCTCACAATTCCTTTAACCAGCAGCTTATGAAAATTGTATCACAACACTGATCGGCTTCAGTTTTTATTTTTTGTTAAGATCAATCAAATTAAGAGAACCACTTAAAGGTTCAGGAATTTCTGCTTTCTGGTCTTATTGTTTGAGTAGATTTCTGTAAATTATCAAACTTCAAGTAAGCTTTGTAAGGTGCTTCATAATTTTCTCAACTTATTATGAAGAAATCCATTTCTGCAAGGCAGAGCAAGGGAAGACATGGAGATTAATAAAATCTTGCTTATGCTTGGTCATGTCATTACCACACTGGTTGAGCACTTTGGTCATGTACCACACATGTACAATTCAAATGCCTCATATATTTATACTGGCAGCGTGTTTTGAAACATACAAAATTAGACAAACTGCTTAAAAGGTATTCCTTGGATATCAGGGATAGTAAATTAACAAGGTTGCTAAGGAATTCCTTGGGAGGGAAAACAAAGACATGCATAGTTGCCACTATATCACCCTTCATTCATTGTTTGGAAGAGATTCTTAGAACTCTAGATTATCCACACCGTGCCAAAAAAATCAAAAACAAACCAGAGGTCAGTAGTTTGGTCATTAATTCTTTTTTTGCTCTCTATAATATTTACCTCTGTATGATCTAAGGATGATCTCTCCCAAATTCCCCTGCAGTAGATTTTAATGTTACTCTGAGATGTTCATACGATATGAACAGAGCAAGCGATAGGATTTTCTTCATAATTACCAAAGGAAACAGAGTTTTATTTGTCCCTCTCATTGAAATGTGATTCCACTAAAATGATTTCAGGAAAGAAAGAAGAGTATGATCTCAAAACACGAGAAAGCATGTGCAACTAAAATTGTTGAAAAAATCATTGTGATATAATCTATTCTAGACATTAATATAATGATGCTTGTTCTTAGTGTTTTTCTTGGAGAGTGAAAATTGTATAATGAGTTTTATTAATCATAATGTGTTGCCAACTTGCGCATTGGAAGATTGTAATTTATACTTAAGTAATGAGGTAACATATTGAATACAACTTAGAGTAAGAAGCTATTTGACGGAGCTGTAAAAGTTTGAGGTTTTGGACGATTTGAGAGAATTTGTTATTGATTTCTATTATTTTTCTTTGGATTTGCTTTTATATTTTTTGGATTTTCTATTAATTTTCTTTTAACGACCGGAATTGAATTAATTTTGCAGGGTAAAAAGGTCATGGAAGTGATGTACAATACCTGGTGCCAATCAAAATTCCAATCTTAGGCAAAAGTTAATTAGTTCTATTTTAATCTAATCATGTCATTATTTGTGGATATAGCAGATGAAGTATTGGGATGAAGTATAAAATATCTCAATTCAAAAACTAGCTCTAGAGTATAAGATTGGGATGAAGTATTTGGAAAAAACAAAGAGACGTCCAATGAAGGCTTCAGAATTATGGAGTGATAAACCAGTCGTGATTCTCTGCATCCGGTTTGTTCACTCTCTATATTTGATATGGTCTTATAATCTTAATATACTTATGTGGAAAATTCACTAAAACTTTTTTTTCACCGACTCTCCCTTTATTGATAGGTAAAGAATGCATGCCCATGACAAAGTATAAGTGGATGTAAATATTTTGAATTGAGCTTTAGTAAAATGAAAAATTGTTTAGTTGAATTAGATTAATTGATGCAACTTTTTAAGTTATTTATTTTTATTTATATATATGTGGATTAGGTAGCTTTGTGAAACTCAGTTAATATATTCATCAGTTTTAATAATGGAGACTAGAGGTACTTGGAATTTTCAAAAAAGACTCGCCAGGAGTTTCCAAATAAAAATCCCAATGAGAGGAGAAAAACCGAGCGTGCGCGCGCGTGCACACACAATTAGATAAAAAAAAATTCCAACATTGAAGTTATTTAGGCCAATTTAGCCGCTAGCTTGTTCTAATTAGGGAAATTGTGACTATAGCCTATAGGAACTTCAATAAGTTGAGTAGTTTGTTCTTTTTGTTTTAGTAGATGGTGAAATTGAGGAATGATTATAGTTGTGCATTTGTGTAACATGGAACTTCCAATTTTTTTGGGCGGTAGTCCTCCCTCTCCCGCATTTGTTTAGCATCAATCTTTTTTTAAAAGCAATTTATTCTACATTGGAGATAGATTACTTGGAGATTGTAAGGAACACATAATTTTTAATTGGGATTTCCTAAAAATTGTGTAATTTTGTGTTGAAATGTTTTTTTTCCTTTTAAGCCATATGTATACTATACTCTTATGCATGCAAGCCTTAGTATTGGAGTAACTGATGCTGTTAGTAGGGATTTTCCGGGATTCTAACCTCTGGCTCCTGGTTATTGTCTTCAGAACACTAGATGGATCTATTGTCTGTCTGCTTTCAACCAGTTGGGTGTGTCTACAAGAAATCTGTCATGCTAGGCCTAATTTGATAGGATGAGGTGTTTCTGATGTGTACCTGTAGGTGTTAGGCCTTTGTGGCTGCTGATGTATTGATTGTTTAAGCTCTTGTTGAGGCTCTGGTGGCATCCCTTAGTGGGTTTGCTTAGTCTCTGAACTTTGGTGTTGTTTGCTTGGGGGTTTCCCCTTTTTGATTTGAATACGTTTTACCTTACCAGAAAAAAACACTTTTTTTTCCCAATAATATAGTAAATAAAGTGAAGTTGTATGGTTTCTCTGTTTATAGTTATGAACCTTTTGAACTATTGCCTTACTTGTTCACTTCCTTTAATGAATCAAAAGGAGTAAAGGATCCCCTTCGTTCCGGTGGAAAATATAGTCAAATATATAAAGGTTTAAATTGTTTGTATGTTTTTCCCTCGACTCACATTGACTTGAAGCTAGGTACATTCACGGAAGTTGATAGGTTTTTCTTTTCTCTTGGAGATGACTATTTGGTGTATCAATGACATCTGGTTACAGTTGTTGCAGCTGATGAAACAGTAGTTGCAGTCAAGGTACTCAACCTTCAACAGCAAGGCGCTTCCAAAAGCTTTATGGCTGAATGCCAAGCCTTGAGGAACATCCGCCATCGGAACCTTGTCAAGGTCCTGATTGCTTGCTCAAGTATAGATTTTCAGGCCAATGAATTCAAAGCTTTAGTATATCAGTATATGCCAAATGGGAGCTTGGAGAGGTGACTGCATCCAGAAGGAGGACAGATACAACAGAAAAGTTTAAGCATTCTCCAAAGAATAAACATAGCAATAGATGTAGCTTCTGCAATGCATTATCTTCATAACCAATGCCAAACACCTGTGATTCATTGCGATCTGAAGCCAAGCAATGTTCTTTCGGACAATGAACTGACTGCTCATGTGAGTGATTTTGGCTTGGCCAGGCTCCTTTGGAAATCCAGTCAGGATTCTAACCTGCATCAGTTCACTTCTCTTGGGATTGGAACCATTGGGTATGCAGCTCTAGGTAACTTTTTCAACTTATTGTCTTTCAATCTATAATATCACAGAACTTATTACCTTTTTATGTCCACCAAATCTTGAACTTCATGCACTGCTTGAAAATTTGGTTTTGGGCTCTTAGCTTGATTGTATTACATTCAACTTTCTTGTAATTAATATACTGAGGAGATATAAAATTTATTAATTATTAAGTTTTCTTATAATTTTATTAATAAAAAATTGTTTATATATACAACTTTTCACCGATATTTTAATATTTCATAAAAAAGACATATAATGTTCAACTTAAGGTGTACAAAAATTCCTAATATCCTTTTGAACTAGAGAAGTTATGTTTCGTAAGCTTACTCATGTGATAAAAATTCCTAATATCCTTTAACCTAATTGATAATGGGAAACTTTAACCTCGTTGATAGTAGCTACCACCTATCATTCTTCAAGCATTGAACCTCCAAGTCTTCCAGTTGTGTAATTTTTCTTTACATAGGCACAAAAAAAAGCATTAAGCCTCACACCTGCTACTTTCCTTGCTTATGGTTATGTCCAGGCAAATCAATGGGAATAAGATCTGAAAGCCTAGAACCTTACTTACATATTGTATAGAGAACGTCTCTTGAAGCTTCTTTAGTCTTTTTGCTGTCTTAAGGTTCCTGATGAAAGTAAGACAGTGGACCTAAATATTGTAGAGCATATTTGATAGGCATTTTTCCTTTCCCTAAAAAAAATTTTGCATGCCCACAATCCTAAAAGACAACTTTGTTATATCATAAAATTGAGAGTTGCTTATAGTCTTAGAAGGCAATAATTTGAGAATTACTAATCACCCAACTTGTACATTAAGAAATAGGAAGTATTTTTTAAGTTTTATTTTTCTTTATTCAAGTCGTGATTTGAGTTGACACTTTTCTGATGTCTTTTTTGTAGATCACCCTATGGAAGACTCCTTTTACGATCCACAGAACTATTTGGATTGGAAACTTGGAAGGAAGATCGTCTCTCTTTTCATGACAAAGTGGTCAACTAATTCTTTATATTATTATTTTATTCTTGATTGCTTGTATTTAATTGACCCTTGTTGTAAATGCAAATTCTTTTTTTCCTTTTTTTTTTTTTCTATTTTAGTTTAAAAGTTCATATTAATTTCTTTTTCTTCCTTTTATTTCTTTTTATTTACAAACCCAAAATTCACAAAACATGTATATAGCAAAATAAATAAAAAATCATTGTGATTTTATCGTCCCAAACCGATTGACAATATGAATCATATGACAAACATGTTGTTTAAGACTTTAACTTCGCATGCGAAATTGATATTACATTTTCAATACTGTGACATCTTTAAGACTGATTCAAGCCTAAATGAACCCAATCTCATGGCAATGAATAACAGTTATAATAACATTATGAATCATTGTTTTATCAAATTTTCATGGAATTCTTTTTACCAAATTCAAGCCCTTAATCAAGTTTTCATTGTTTTGATGTCTCAAAGTGTATATGTGGTAGACATTATTTATACAACCTATTATTTGAATTTTAGCCTATTGCTCAAATTTTCACAAACAAGTTAGCCTTAAATTTTAAATATTTCTTGTAGTAAATTTGATAAGCCTCATAACTATTAAGTCATTGTAGTCATTTTTTATTGCTTAATCCATGATTTCTACAAACTACCAAATCTTCTCATTGTGGATTAAGTTGCCCTCTTATTCTTAGATGAATGAAAGGGGTCTTAAAAAGTAGCATGCATAAGTGTTATCATTTCCCTCACTTTTAAGAACACTTATTTTATTTTTTGAAGTAAAATAAATTTCTTCTTTCAAAATTGTCAACTCGATTATCTTCATAAATTAATGTGAAATCTTTCATTTTAATATTTTTATAACCCTATAGATAGTAATTTATATTTTATTCACAATATTCTACAATTAGTAATTGGTGTTTTCAAATATGAATTTGTTTCCCTTTAAAATTCTTTTTAAATAATATTATTAAAATATTTAAATTATTAGCAAGCCTTTTCACGTGCAACGCACGTGCATCCCTACTAGTTTCATAAATAGTGTATCCCAGACTGTCTTACCAATATGCTATTCGTACACTGGACTTGCTTATGCATATATTGAAATAACTGGAATTGAATAATGCACTTGACATTGATCCTAACAAAGGGTTGCATACTGTTGTAATTCATGACATATATAGCTGAGTTGAAAGAAAATAAGACACTAGAGCTTGATCCTAATAATTGATTAGCATTTGATAATGTAGTTTTTGGATTAATGTCCTTCCAAGCTTTCATTTCTATGTTGATTTGGGTTTTAAGGAGATACATTTTCTGAGAGTTGCTATAATTTATTGCAGAGACCTCAGAACTTAAAAATTCTACCATGAAAACAACTGTTGGAAGCTCTATGCAATCATGATTTTAAAGCAGGATATATAAATTGAAGAATCAGATCAGATTATTTTCAGGGTATGGTTTATTGATCCTGCTGTTGGTTAAATATTTACTTCCTTTCTCACAGTTTTACTTCACATTTTAGATTAAGCAATCCAATCCAAATATCAATCAGAATCCCATCATTACTTGCTTACATTTCTCTTATTTACTAGTTCAAGTATTGTCCTACACACACACACACACAGACTCTCTTTCAATGAGTTAGTGTCATAAATTACAGACTTTGCATTAGAAAGTGTTTCAAAGTTTGTAGTTTTGCCTTTTTTTAAATTTTTTTTTTATGAAACTATGGGTGCACCCTCTGTAAGCCCCTCCGCCTCCCAAAATTAAAACAAGAAATGTGGAGATAAGAGTAATGCATATGGTAAATTTTGTTTTGAGTAGGTCAGGGTAGTTGTATTATGGTGGTGGCACCAGGGCTTTGGTAGGTCATGCTAGATTGAAAAGACGAGAAATTATTGTATGGTCCATAGGCCGGCTCGAGATATTTTAAGGCTTAGAGGGATAATTTTAAATGAATTTTTTTATTATTAAATGATTTTTTTTAATATTAATATAAAATTTTTATTTAAAATTTATTCTTCTTGTTTTTTGAGATGCAAAATTATTCAAGTTTTGATAACATATCATTTTCAATTGATAGTATGGATCCACTTAATTTTTCTTGTGACATAGTTGATCTTAGACAAGATTTTATATTTAATTGTAATTATTTAGTCTTAGCAGTATGTTTCCTTTCAAGTGTCTACACATGACTTTTTTTTTTTTCAAATTTGAAATACACTATTTTTATACACACACACACACACACACACATATATATATATATATATATATAGTAATTGAATTATAATTGTAATAGAACATTGTCTTAGACAAATGTTTACGGCTTTGCTTTTTCTTTTTTGTATTTAACTTTTTGTAATGTAATAATGCGTTTCTCTCTCTCTCTCTCTCTCTCTCTCTCTCTCTCTCTCTCTCTCTCTCTCTATATATATATATATATATGTCTATAATGTTTATGACTTTGATTTTTCTGTTTTATAATGTAATAATGCATGTGTGTCTCCCTCCCTCTCTCTCTCTCTCTCTCTCTCTATATATATATATATATATATATATACGTATATTAAAATTGAAATTGATCATTAGACTCCAAGTAGCTATGACTTTTTTATTACCACTAACGTTTTTTTTATAAAGTTTTTTCTATTATTTATATATATATATATATATATATATATATTATAAAAAGGTAAAATCCTACTCTATCTCTTACTAGAAAGGTTTATATAAAGAGGCAGAATCCATGTAATCCCTCTCTTACTCAAATAAGGACCAAGGGACGTGTATAAATACAGGCAGATTTCGATTATTTCGTGTGTGTGTGTATATATATATATGTATATATATATATATCATAGATATTTTAATTGTATTACATTAGATGGTGGAGTATTCTGGTCAGATTTAATTTTTTTATTGGAAATTAAATATTTATGACGTCTTTTATCTTAAGCTTTAATGAATTTTAGACTTATAATTGAATTATACTATACAATTATATAAAATTTGGGATATTCTTTGTAAGTGTGGCTTAAAGCGATTATTTTTCTCGTACTAAAGCCGGTCCTGATGATCCTAGACCAATGATCCCAGCCAATTATGAGTTATCATGTGTACAACATGTTGATTCCACATATTTGTTGAATTAAAAAAAAGTGAATAGTGAATTCTATTCATGTGAGAATGTGGAATAAAAGTGATTCATGTAAGAATGTGGGATAAAAGTGATACAAAAATAGTGAGATTCCTAACATTGATATTTGTGTATATGATAGTTTATAATTGATTGGAACCATATAATATTTTCTTGAAAAGAACTTGTAATGTCTTAAATGCACTAAACACTACTTCATAGGTTGATTCAAACACCATCTAGTCTCTATATTGTAGGCGTTTTATTGAGAGGGTTAGCTGCTTAGTTTTAAGCTACATGGAAACTATCCCATTCAAGAAATGCTCATCTTTGGATGAGGATACCCTCTAGCGGTGGCTGACCCTTTAATAAAGATGGAGATGATCCTCTTATCTTTAATAAATATGCTAAATGTCAACGTCTTTTGAAATTTGGAGTCAGCAATAATAGGCTCATTGATGGTTGGGTCTAAAAAGGGAGATATTAGAGAGAAAAAATGTACCTAGTTGTCACATGTTCAAATTTAGACGAAAAAAAAAAAGAAATTAGAGAGAAGAAGTGTACCAAGTTGTGGATGCAGCTATACACACACTCACACACACACACACACACATCATCTTGTTGTCAAATGAGTTGCATAGTTTTATAACTGCACTTGGTTAGAATATTTATTAATTGAAACGTTAACATGGCAGATTATTAGCAGTATTTATTGCGATATCCTCTCTCTCTCTATATATATCCTTATCTTGATAAGGGAGAAAAATAGTGAGATGGTGGTGGACCTTTTGTTTCGAAAATGAAGGTAAGACGATGGGAGCTTGAATTAGTCTTTTGTAAGCTGAGTAATGAACATATACGGCTAGAATCATTTGCAGCCTAGGAGTTGGGAAATTTTGGATTTTTCTTTTTTTGTGGGTCAATGAGGAGAGTGAGTTTTGGATAAGACAAATTGCTGATGAAATGAGATAAAAGTGCTTGTGCCACATATATTTCCACTCTTTGAGACGTGTTGTCTTTCCTACAATTATGCCAGCTTTCTCACTCCATTTTCTGATAAAACAAACAGATTAGTAGCCGCTGGATTTATCTTTTAGCTCACAGAAAACTAGGAAACTATAGGAAACTAATCATCCGAAGTGTTACTTCAGATTAGAAGAGCAGATTGAATTTGCTTCTGCAAATGGAGACCACAGAACTCGAATCCCAACAACACAGAGACTCTCCTCCTCGTAATAAACCTCGTCTCAACAAGTATGCTCTGTCGTGTGCTCTTTTGGCTTCAACCAACTCTATTCTACTTGGTTATGGTGAGTTATTTCAATACATTTATCTTCATTTCCCCACAATTCTGTACTGTATGTATATATATTTACACACATATTGCACACATACATATGATTAAATGGTTCTCTGTGCATATGAGTAAATGCTTCAACCAACTCTATTCTGCTGGGTTATGGACCTATGGCGAGTCATTTCAATACATTTATCTTTCATTTCCCCAAAATTTACTTCTATCCATATCACAAATCAATCCACTTATCTTCATTTCTCCAAAAATTGCATCAATTGGCTTCAATCAATTCTATTCTGCTGGTCATGGTGAGTCATTTCAATACATTTATCTTCATTTCCCCAAAATACCCATTTTTTCAACCAATTCTATTCTACAGTCATTTCAATACATTTATATTCATTTCCTCAATTGCATCAACCCATATGGCAAATCAATCCATTTATCTTCATTTCCCAAGAATTTGCATCAATGTATATCACAAATCTGCACACACATATGTATGTGTATTTACACACACATTGCACATATATATGATTAAATTGCTGTGTGCGCAGATATTGGGGTGATGAGTGGAGCAGTGCTATACATCAAGGACAACCTCAAGATCTCATCATTCCAAGTGGAGATTTTGGTGGGTTCTCTGAATGTATGTTCATTGATCGGATCATTCGCCTCCGGCAAGACGTCTGATTTGATCGGCCGGCGATACACCATTGTTCTGGCTGCAGCAACATTTTTGATAGGTGCACTGTTCATGGGTCTTGCACCATCATACCCATTCCTCATGGCCGGAAGAGTAATCGCCGGCATCGGGGTCGGCTATTCTCTGATGATTGCTCCGGTCTATACCGCAGAACTATCACCGGCGATGACACGTGGCTTCCTCACGTCTCTCCCTGAGGTGTTCATCAATATAGGTATTTTACTGGGTTATATATTCAACTATTCATTGTCTGGTCTGCCGGAGCACTTAAACTGGAGACTAATGCTCGGCCTCGCGGCAATTCCGTCCATCGCCATTGCCATCGGCATCATGGCCATGCCAGAGTCTCCCCGGTGGCTGGTCATGAAAGGCCGATTAGTCGAAGCAAAGCGTATATTGATAAAAACATCTGAAAATGAAGAAGAAGCAATGTTGAGACTTGAAGAGATAATGAAAGCCGCTTCAGTCGTCGTCACGAGCCCGACGGGGAGCACAGAGTCGAGCCATGCAACCACTTCTTCTTCTTCAAGCAATTGGAAGGGACAGGGTGTTTGGAAGGAGTTATTGTTGAGACCCTCTCGACCCGTTCGCCGGATTCTCCTCGCCGCCATCGGAATTAACTTTTTCATGCAAGCTTCTGGCAACGACGCCGTCGTTTACTACACGCCGCAAGTGTTCAAAGCCGCCGGAATTCAAAAACGGAAACAACTCGTCGGTGTTACAGTGATCATGGGCCTTGTGAAGACCTTTTTTGTTTTGATTTCAGCCTTTTACTTGGACCGGTTTGGGAGAAGGCCCCTTTTGTTATTGGGCTCGATCGGAATGGCCTTTTCGTTAGCGGGTCTGGGGTTGGGCTCAAAATTCTTAGAACATGTGGATCATAAGCCGACATGGGCCATCGCGTTGTGCGTGGTGGCCGTATGTGCTGATGTTTCCTTCTTTTCAGTTGGGCTTGGGCCCATTACATGGGTCTACTCTTCGGAAATTTTTCCGATGAGGTTACGGGCACAGGGCACGAGCTTGGCGGTGTCGGTGAACCGGTTGGTGAGTGGGGCGGTGGCAATGACCTTTTTGACCATTAGTAGGAAAATAACATTTGGGGGAACCTTTTTTTTGCTCTCAGGCATTATGGTGTTGGCTACAATTTTCTTTTACTTCTTTTTGCCTGAAACCAAAGGCAAGAGCTTGGAAGAGATTGGGGTACTCTTTGAGGATGAAGATACAAGTAAAGATAGGTCAAGTGAAATGGGTGAAAGATAGTTTTTTTTTTTTTTTGTTTTTGTTTAAGCATCTGATAATTATAAGTTTGTTTAACTTAGTGTTGATGTTAAAGCAATGTTAATTGACATGAATTGCTTGTCATTGTTGTAATGGAATGATGTTTATTAATGTAGCTAATATCTTGTGTTTGAGACTTGGTGTTTTAGTGTATTAAAGTATATCTTTTGTCATAAACTATTTCATTTGATGTCGTTACTCACGTAGCTAGAGGTGTCAAGTAGACTGAGTTTAGCGTTCCACACAATTATTGAGCTTAAGTACGACAAGGTTCATGTTTGGTGCATAATTGTGCTCGTACTTGGGTCGTGGTTGAATTTTTTTTATAAAAAATAATTGTTTGGCCATGCTCGTTATCTCTATGTTTGTGCCTGAGTTGTGTTAACACAAATAAGTTAGACAGGCAAGTTTAATACATAGCGTCGGTTCAAGACAATTTGAGACTTAAAGTGACAATTTTAAATAAGACTTTTAAAAACAAGTACTTCTTGTTTTTGGGATGCAAGAAAAATAAATTTTAAATAAAATGTACATTAATATAAAATAATTTTAAAATAGTTTATACTATAAGAATTTTAATTCATATTATTATAAAAAAAATTTTAAAATATAATTAGAGGTGTTAAATGTTGTACTGAGTCAGCACAATACGAATAAATGAGTTAAGTTTAACGTTCTTCACACTTATTTAGCTTAAGCATGGCACGAATCATGGACATGGCAATGTTGTTGCTTCATGCCGAGCTTGTGACCATATTTGAATTAAATTTTTAGAAGACTAATTATTTGATTATGGCCGTTACGTCTGTGCTTATGTTGTTTCAATAAGCACTAATAGGATTGAAAGCCAAGCTCAGCGCAACACGGACTTTGTGTTGCGTATGCCTATTTTACACATCTCTACACATTGCTACCACCATTTCAGCATGAATTGGTTCAAGCCAAACTAAATGCCTAAATGCCTGTCACATGTTGACATGGAAAAGGAATGGCCTTTTTGTTAGCCAGATTGGGCCTGGGCTCGATCATTCAGATCATAAGCCCGCTTTGTGTGGTGGTGGCCCAGTGTGTGAACGTTTCCCTCTTTTCAATTGGGCTCGGGCCCATTACATGGGTCTACTCATCGGAAAACAAGTTTTCCGATGAGGTTACGGGTCCAGGGCTCGAGTCTGTCGGCGAATTGGTTGGTGAGTGGAGTGGTGGCAATGGCATCTTTCAGCATAGCAGGAAGATAACATTTGGGGGAATGTTTTTGGTGCCTGCAGGCATTATGGTGTCAACTGGGTTGAGTTTAGCATTCTTTACAATTATTGAACTTAAGCATGACACGGCTCATGCATTGCGCATGATTGTGCCCAGACTAAAGTCATGTTCGAGTTAAATTTTTAAAAAACTAATTGTTCGTTTATGTCCGTTATGTCTGTGTGTATGCCTATGAAGTGTCAACACTAATAGGTCGAAAAGGCAAGCTTAGCATAGCATGGATTTTGTGCTGTATCCGTGTCCGCCTTTTTTACACTAGCCAAGTTGAGTGGTCAGTGCCTGTCACACGTTGATGACATAGGAATGAAATAAATTATTCTTCAATTTGATCATTTAACATGTGAGATATATAAGATACGATCACCAATGCAATTTGGATTTTCTTCATTTCAAAATGAAATGAAATTCTCTCAAAATATGAGACTTATCACAGATAGACTGGGTTGCAGAAATTTACCGGATTACAGATAAATTATGAGTCCACACACACATTTGTGTGTGTGCGCCTGCGCTTTGCATTAACCATATTTTCATCTGTTTGATTTGCTGTCATGGGCTCCAAATAGTGTAACCCTAAATTTGGATGTGGCGTGTTAATTAGTGTTACGCAAGCGGTGTTTTAAATAATTAAACATATTTTTCATGGAATTAAACTCAATTAATTAATCAGAAGTAAGTAACACAAAAGGGAAGGCTGGAAGCAATGTCATGGCCAAGCTTCTAAACCAAGCATTATGTAGTTGTTGCTATGCTGGCACTCAGATGACAAAGTCTCATATATATATATATATATATATATATATATATATATCCCGAAACAAGAAAGGGATTAAGACAACCATACAATGGCAAAACAAGCAAGCATAGAAAATAAATTATAAGGTATTCATCAAATGAAGCACTAGTGTTTGTACTTTTATATTAACAGAAAAGAGAATTGTAGGAAAAAGGGTTTGATGGATATGAATTCAGCACATAGGAACCAACACAGTGTATTCCTAGTATTTCAAAATTAGAAGAATTTTTATTGTTTTTGTTAAGGTAACATTTGAGCCTATAAGTTTGAGTCGCAAAAACAGTTTTTCAATTTGCGGGTAGGACCGCATGTATCTAACATTCTCTAAATTGTGCAGTAGCATAAATCTCATGCACTGATTTAGTCTTTGTAACGTGTAAGCCTTGAACCTTGAGTCCCAAGTCCAGAATTCTGCACATAGGAACCAACAGAGTGTATTCCAAATATTTCAAAATTAGAAGAATTTTTATCATTTTTGTTTTGGTTACATTTGAGCCTCAACTCATTGGTTTGAGTTACAGAAACAGTCTCTCGACATGTAAGATAGGACTGTGTATATATAATTTTTCTCAGATCTCGCAAAAATAAAAATCTCTTCAACTAGTTTATCCCTTTAAACGTGTCTTGAGTCTCCGTATCGATAATGGTTGTAACTAATAAAAAAAGACAGATGAATATAATTGACTTCAAAATCTAACAACTTAACTTTTGAGTCAAATTAAAACCCAACATGTATATCAAAACTTCTTCATGGTCTATCCCATAATAATTGAGATATTTATGAGTAATTCAAAAACTGGTAAGGTACCAGATATTTATGAGTAATTCAAAAACTGGTAAGGTACCAGAAAAAAATAACTATGTTTATTTAATAACAAGTCCAGAAATTTGAATATGAAAAGAAGATGACAATCCGTAGGATGATGATCAAGAATGACAAATATATACTTGATTACAGGACCTGAACATGCTGGTGCATGGCCACAGCAGTACTGGAACAGATAATTTGGACCTTCTGGGCAAATTATTTTGTACCCTGTATATTCCACAGTGCAGCTCCTAATTATGTCGGCGACATTTGATATGTGTGTTCGTGTGTGTGTGTATAAAAATTTGGTATGTAGCTAGTATGTACTAGCTTACTGTTCACAGTGTTCAAAATTTGAAAATTCTGGCTGCTACCCACATCTCAGTTTTAGTATTCAATTGTAAAAAAAGCATTAAAATTGATCAAAGGGGTTGATCAGTGTCCGACAATCTTGGCTCATAGTATGGTTCAATGCCCTTGTCTTGTGCTTTCCGTAATATTATTCTGTGATTCAGAGAAGTTTTGCGCTCCCATACTGAAAGGGCTTAAAAATTCCACTCTCAACATAAAAGTCATGAAAGTTTTGGAAAATCATATGGTTATAAACTTACATATATATATGGCCAACGTAAAGGACGACCTCACATGAAAAGTGAGATATATATATATATATATATATATATATATCAACCTTACCAAAAATTCACTGCCCTAAAATAAACAAAGAATTGAGTTTGAAAATTTCGAGCTAATTGGTCACATTTTAGATGGGTTTGAATTTTTCAGAGCCAATTGGTCATATATATATTTGTCACTGACCTATAACTTGAACTTGAAAAAGCTGCAGTCCATCTAACAGGGACTGTCTATTAGCTATTGGTAGGGACCTTTGGAAGTAAAGGGCAAGAAATGCACTCTTTGGTGTGTTTTTTTGTTCTTGGAAGCTTCTAGCAGTTTAAGATGCTTCTTTAAGAGAGAGAGACCTAGATATAAGATTTTACAGGGTATGGGGAGTTGGGATGGTGAGAAATCTCTAAGATACAGTGCTGGTTTTCTTGGTGAGCCAAAGCTTTAAAACTCCTTTCACTTGTCTTTTAATATATCACTGAAGAAGTTTGAAAAAGACATGAGAGTATTGACAAATGCAGGTTGATTATAATCTATTAGATTGAATCATGGAAAGAGGTGAGAATATAATATTATTCCAGAATGAAAACATGCAAAAGGTAACAATATTGCCTTTGTCCTTCACCCTGAATCTCCCTTTTCAAAACACTCTCTCTCTCTCTCTCTCTTCAAGACTTTGGAAATTTCAGTGCTCAACACAAATCTCCTTGTAAAATTTGACTAAGACAGATTGAAACTAGTTCACAAACTGTCAATATGTTGAAGTATCATAGCTTGCAGTACAATCCACAATGTTGCTGCATGCAGTTCAGAACTAATGAACTGAATTTAGCAAAACTGGGTTTGATTGTGTCTTTTTAATGATGTCGTGCTATATATATATATATATATATATATATATTATGACCCATCTTTTTCAATGGACCATAAGTGCCACGTGTGGTCTGCTCTCACAAAGAATGCCTCTATGTTCAATCCATTTCATTTTACTAAACCACATCAAATTCCTATAAGATTTTGCACAACTCCTATATATCAAGATTACAAAAGGAAGGAAAAATTGCTTGGGGAGTGCTAGGCTAGAATATATACAGTGACGGATCTAAATTATGGAGTTAAGGGGGGGTTAGAGTGTATGTACATCCGCCATTGATTATATAGAAAAATTTTCACAAGAACACGGGCTAATGTGATTGTCATCAAGGTTCTTTTGGCTTAAATATTCGAGAAAAAGAATTCATTGGTCTGGAGGCAACCACCAAGCCAATGGACTAAATGACATGAATGTGAGGAACAAAGAGCCCCATTTGGTTCATGTGTCATTCAGTTATTGATTCAGTAGCATTTCATCGGAATCAATGAATTAATTTTTAAAAATATTCAAACAGCTCATGATTTTGTAAGGAAAGAAGTTGGTTAGTCACTTATCTGTCTTCCGGATTTCCCCTCCTCCATTATTGTGAGAAGACTACAGCAAGAGTACTGCTAATTTTGATTGCCCAACACCTCCCATTCCCATGCTCCATAGATATTTGTCCTTTTTCAGCATTTTCAATTGCTAGTTACCCTTCTTCATTAAAGGCAGGCCACTGCAAGAGGACCAAGTCCATACCCTAGCAACCCATACACATATAATTGGAATATGGGACCTTGAGGTCCATGAGCAGCTTGTTATGATTCCATAAATAATGCATTGGGAATATTCCCAAATATATTGTGTGCCAATGGTCAAACCGAGGCAGCATGCTAATGTCTCAAACACTCACAATCCCTGTTTCCGCCTGTGTGTGTTTATATATATACATATACATGTACGTATCTGTATGTATTAATATATATATATATATATATATGTATATAAGAAATGGTTATTCACACTCCATCTTATACAATTGAACTCCAAAATATTTAATATTATATATATATATATATATGAAAAGTTAAAGATAGTGATTACAAAAGGAGATGATGCGCAGTCTATATATATATATATATCAAATATTTAAGTGCCACAAATTTCGCTTCGAGCATTGTAATTCTTCACGATGTATATTTTAAGTGAATGTCACTAATAAAAGGTTCATATTAAGGGATTAATGAATACTAATCCACCATTCAATATGCTTATTTTTGGTTAATTAGTTTAATCACATGCTGAACTTCTATTTCTTTATATATTTTTTTTGAAAAGATAGTCTGGTTTTAGTTTGAATTTAAAAGCCAGCCAAAGCCACCCAATACATGATTCACTTAACTTCCCCTGGTGGGCCTAGTCCATACATTCTATATAGATTTGCCACAAAAAAACAATATGGCAGGTGGTTGTTTTGTGACTAGTCAAATTAATCACGCAGCTCATTGAGCTACTTAATAGGGTTTCTAGCCGGATTGTTTTACCATCTTTTTAACGGCAGGCTGTTATATGTGTTATGATCATTTTTTAAGTATAATTTTCAATCATAGTAACAGATATAACGATATTTCATTTTGATTAAATATCCTACTTTCATAATATGTCAGTTCGAATGAATAATGAAAAGTGTCAACATTAGTTATGGTTGTTTGAAATTCGTTGCACGATCAGGTCCATTCAAGTTACGTTTTCAAATCACACGTACAAGTAAACTGTATATACCAGTCATACAACAAGTTTCAAACATTCGTGACTGATGCTAAACTTTCAATGAGTCTTCAAATAAGTTTTGCACAACCTATTATCTAACAAAACACTTCCTCAACTGACCAGAAAACTTTGATTTTTTCATGCATAATTTTGTTAGCCCCATTTTACAATTTTAAGTACCAAAATGTGTTTTTAGAGTGTTTTTTTAAGAATATAAATTATTATATATATATATACATACAATCATTCAAAAATCATATTACAAGTATAAGAATCAAATCAAAAATGTTTGGCTTCTCCCCTTCAAATGCTCCACTAATTTTAATTCCTTGATCTATTAGTTGTAATACATAATTGAAATAACCCCTTTACAAATAAACCTTTCCATCTCCAATTTGATTTCAAATTTTTGATTTAATTACCTAAAAAATTAACTAACTTAATTTTTATTTTATTTTATCAAACAAATGAGGTACAGTTATTGAGATTTAAAAAATGTGAATAATAAAAACCAAACTTACAAATTTAAAAATTTAAATTACTTGTCAGCGATTCTTACACCACTCAACCACCTTTGTTTCTACTAATTAATTGCTACCTTCAATGTCAATGCAAAACGGTAAAATCACCACCTAATAAATTCAATTAGGGCTAATTCCCAATTACAAAAAAGGCTAGTGTGGATTCCACGGGCATAATTGGCGCGTGGAGTTTGATGAGTAATTGTATCTTAACGGTGACAGAAGAGAGGACGAAAACAGCAAAAAGTTGTCATCACTGACTTTTTAAAATATCAAAACGAGACTTCTAAATACATTGCTTTTTGTAGTGTCCACCGCCACCACCTTCCTACTCCAAACCCCCCTCCTCTCTCTCTAAAACTTTCTCTCTCTACAATGGAGAACCAATTCAAACTGCGAATCTCTCGCATGATCCGTTCTTCATTTGGCTCGTGTCGTTCCCGATACGTATCGGATGTCATCGAAACACCCGTTTTCGTTCCTCAAAATCGTCAACACTATCAGTTGATCGAACTCTTCTCTCCCAAGCCTCGTCCGTTTCCCTCCATTTGCAGACCCAAATGTTCAGAACCGGACGAAACCGTCGAAGGCAGCTGTATTATAAGGAAAGGACCTGTTTCCGAGACGTAAAGTATCGGACCGAAACTCGCTTCTTTTTTCGGCCGTCGACGGTCGGAACCATCCACCTGCATCACCCATTTCGCCTCTGAACAAGAAGACCCATTTGAGGAAGAAGACGAAAAAGAAGACCCATTTGAGGAACAAAAAGTGCGAGAAAGATCAATTAGGATCATTCATGGCGGACAATTACAAGGGGTACTGGTTTAGCAGCGACGACGGGGAAGACGACGAAACCACACTTTTCTCCTCAAAGTCTCTCACCTCCGATTCATCCGACTCGTTTCGCCAAAACAAAGCTCGTCGTCCGCCATAAACCGGCGAGAACAAGGAAGGAGACGGAGACGGAGACAGGAGACGGAGACAAGTCTAATGCCGCTGGAAGGAAAAGTGAAAGATAGCTTCGCGGTGGTGAAGCGTTCAAGCGATCCGTACAATGATTTCAGGACATCAATGGTGGAAATGATTCGTTGAAAAACAGATATTTGCAGGGAAGGATCTGGAGAACCTGTTACAGTGCTTTCTGTCGCTGAACTCGTATCATCATCATGGGGTTATCATTGAAGTGTTCACAGAGATTTGGGAAGCTCTGTTCTCTAACTGGTCTTGAAAACGAGAACTGTAATCTGTTTTTCTAAAAAGCGTAGTTAGTGTTCTAACTGTTGTTTTTGATTGTCTATCAATGGTTAATTAGTCTCTCACTCTCATCAGATTAATTAGCTACTGATATTAATTAATGTTATGATTAATTTGAAGTCTGAACTGTTACTTCTTGTTTGTTTGTTCCTCTGTTTGTTTTCGTCCTTTGAAGACAGGCTGATTTGAAAAGACAGATGAATTGCTCCCAAAACTGTTGCACCAGGTGTATTTGACACGTCAGCATAGTATCCACGTATTATGTTCTTATGTTAAATTTTCAAACTTTATTTATTAATTCTAAGTGTAGTATATTTGAATAAATAAATATTTATCATATTAATATATAAGTTATATATTTTATTGATGTAATAAATATTTATTAGCTTAAATATATTACATCAGAAATAATAAAGATTTTTTTTAAAATTTTTATCAACGGACTAGTAAATCTTGAGATCAAGTTTGATTTGAGAGTCATCCCATTTATTAGGAAATGGAAGAATTCCACTAGTGATTGTGGAAGATTAAAAAGAATTAAAAAAATTTATTTTAACTTATAAATGGAGGTATCTCTATTTTTTATGAAATCGAAACTCACCAAACGTATCTCGTTTGACTGATGTGTGGAATAAGAGAGTTCGATAAAATAACTCTTAATTTATCTTAACATTGATGTCTTCTATTAACTAGTATCCTATACATAAATCATCTATATCTCATCCATAGAAAATATTCCTATATTTTTATCCGATCGTCTAAATTAAACATGAGCAAAGATACATATCATGAATGATATTCATAATGTGATGTTGTTATTAAATGATGTTACATGACATTTAGAAGAGGGAGAAGAAGAGAATATTTTCTTTACTTTTTTGAATTGATGTGAATTTTGTGGAAGTTTTTTTTTTGTGATTGATTTGAAAAAGATTGGAGAGGGAAGAAAAAAGTGGACAAAGTCTTGGGATATTCTTAATTCAGCTTTAGTGATTGAGTGTAAGACTTTACAATCTTGATAGATGATATAGATGGAAGGGATGATTTGTTTGTTTTGAATAGAGAAATTTTTTTTTACTAAATGTAACAAGTTGTATAATTAGTTTTTTTTTCTTAATTAAGTTGGTTCTTTTTCCACAATTGCACTAAAATAATAGAAAAAGAAAATATATAATTATTTGAAATTAAAAAAAGGAAAACTTCTTCTTCTTCTTTTTTTTTTTTTAAAAAAAAACAAAGGGAAAAGTGAATGGGACATTGACAAATGATATTAAGCTTGACTCAAAATATATTAGGGTTTGTTTTGGTAATGATATTGATGAGAGAAAGGGAAAAGAAAATTAATTTATGTATCCTATTTTTACAAAAATAAAATTAAAAATTAAGGCTTTGATTGATATGTGATGAGAAATCTTTCTATCATAGTCATTTTATACAATCTTGCGAGGAGAGCAACTATCCCCAACATAAGTTAGTTGTGGCGAAATTCAAATTTAAGATGTTTTGTTTTTTTATTTTTCTTGTTCTTTTAAGTATTAAAGATAAAAAGGATAAGCTTAATGGACGAGACTTTTACTTACTACTAAAAAAGAGGATTAAATGTAGTCTTATTCCTGTAAGCACAAAGATTATATGTTTCCAATTGGGTTTTAAGGTTAGTTGATTTGAAAAGATAGAGGAATGAGAAAAGAGGGTGAAGAAGATAACAAATTCTTTTGCTTGTTTTTTTTCTTTCTTATGAATTGATGTGAGTTTTGTGGAAGATTTTTGTGATTGGTTTGAAAGAGATTGGAGAGGAGAAGAGAGATAAAAGAAGACCAAGTGATTGGATGATTCTTATTTTAGCTTTAGTGATTGGGGTTAAGACTTTAAAACCTTGATAGATGATAGAGATTGAAGGGATGGTTTGTTTGTTTTTGAATAGAGAGAGAATTGCTCACAAAATGTAGCAATTTGTCTGATTAGTTTCTTCTTAGGTTGGTTCTTTTTCCACAGTTGCATCAAAAGAATAGACAAAGAAAAAATATAACTTTTCACATGGAAAAGAAAAGAACTATATTTATATTTTTATTTTTTATGATTAAGACGTTGACAAATGATATTATTTTTTTGATTCCATACATGTTTGGTTAATGGTTTTGATGAGAGAAAAGCAAAAGCAAAAGCAAAAGCAATTCTTTTATATTCTTTTTCTACTTCAATAAAATTTAAAATTAAGACTTTGTTTGATTTGTGATGACCTCAAAAAAAGATATCGCATTATATTGAAAATAATAAATTATTTTTTATTAAATGGAATTTAAAAATAGTTTTAATTAGTGAAATTTTATGAAATTTTTTTTAACTGTAATTTTGACAGTGATTGAATTGTGGGAGATTAATATTGTTTTTTTTTGTAAATTGATTTATTTGGGCTAATTTTGTTTATTTTTCTTGGTCAAAGTTTTTCCTATCAATACATTAGAAAAAATACGTTACTAAATTTTTGAGGTTATTAAAATTTTCTTTCTTTCAAAAAAAACCTATATAAAATTGTCATCCTTAAATAGATTTAGTGGTTTTATGTTTGCTTGTTAGATTTTTTTTTTATCTTAATCAGTCAGTCTCCCATAATAAAGAACTAAGAAAGAAAACTTTCAATTTTGGACAGCAATCTATATATATATATATATATATAATATTATATGGTTGTGGTGATAATAATATAACCTTAATAATTTCACAAGCTTCAACCCAACCATCACATCTATTAGTTGTTGTATATACAAAACCCTGCAACTAAGATTGTCGGTAAAGATAAACTATATATCATTGAAATGTTTCAAGCATGTCATAGGACTGATGCCTATGGACAAAACATACCAGATTATAAATTTATGTCAAAAGTGTTAGTACATATAAAAAAGAGACAAAAACATGCCATTATATATATGTTAGGTAAGGTACTTGTATATATATTTGTGTGTCTGTCTCTGTGTATGTGTGTATATATACACATATGTGTGTATATAAACAAAATCCATTTGATTAATACATTTCAGAAGTTTTCAGTATATGGAAAATGAGGCAAGAGGAACAAAACACACACCCACCACCTTAGCATTGAACAGAGTTTTGTTTTGTAGTTTTGTATGAAGTTTGAAAATATATCAGAAAATGACAAGATAAAAAATAAAAAATAAAAAGGGTTTGTGAATTTTGAAATAGTAAACATAAGAACAATAATTAGAAAATAGAGAAAAAAACAAAGCAGTTGTAGTGGAGGTTTAGGTTTTTGAGAAACTGCAATTTTCCAATACCAGAAAGCTTTTGAAAGTGATGGGTCATTTCATATGGGATATGGGAACAGTTTATATATATATATATATATATATATATATAAGTGATAGGTCTGTTTCATGGGAAGGGCTACAATGGGTTCGAGACTTTTGAAAATTGAAATGAAAAAGGAAGAAAATGAAACAAAACTTTATTATCTGTATGTGTGCGACTTGGGTTAGTGCTTCTATTGCCTGTGTCTGACCTTGATAGCTATGTAACATTACATACACTGATACATATATATATATATGATATAGAGAGAGAGAGAGAGAGAGAGAGAGCGCTCCATATTCTCTATGTTTCTCTCTCTTCTCTTATAGGACATGTGAGAGAAGCGAGTTGCAGGTGACAATGTGACATTCCATAAGTTAACATACCTTTTGAATTGATGGCATGTCGTGGAGTTAAATTTGGAATGTGAGCCCAAATGGAATACGAATTAAAGAATGTCTGGAAATGGCAGTCTGATGTTTAGGTTCTTAGTCTTTAGCCTTCTCATTAATTGTCAAATATTTTGGGTTCCCGAGTCGCCCATTGGCATCACAAGTTCTTGTCAATCTATAATATAGTGTAATTTAAACCTGATGTTTGACTTTTAAAAAATATTAAAGTAATACAGTAACATTTCTTTTTCATGACAAAATATGATTAATAAAATTTCAAAATAATAGCCAAGTGATAGTGAGTGATCACATGATAACTATTTTTCAAAAACGCCGGTCATAAATTTAATACTCTACAAAAAGAAAAAAGATTATTTCATTACACTTCCCCCTCATATGAGATTGGATCCACAGTGGAACCCCACCTCTATGAGACCCATCTTATGTTTTAGAGAAAATGCATCGGAGAGGATTCAGATCCTCACAAAAGTCTTGAGCCCACCCTCCCTCAAGTGTCAGCTTGGGTTGTAAGTGACAGACCTAAACAAGGTGTGTAGAATATAACTAGTGCCTTAGGACTGAGGTCCTATTAGTACAAGTGCCTAATCTTTTATGCGATTCTTTATGCAATTGGGTTAATTTGATTTCTCATAATAGTGCACACATACACAAGTCTCTATCTCCCATTGTTATATATATATATAAAAAAAAAAAGTAGTAGAAGAAGAATATAACCAGTGCTTCATGCCTCCAGTCTTGGATGGGTCAGACTGAACCCAAATAGTTTTGTGCCAGTTTGCTTTGCCAAAGAGTCAAACCCAGTGGCTTGTCAGAGTTGAAATGGGTTGGGCTTTACTCCCACTTTACACAGACTCAAGTCTTGGCCATTCCCTTTGGGAATGGACAGAAATCTGTTGGTTGGTTTTGTTTTGGGCCTTTTGGCCACTCACATAGGACTAATTATCAATTATGTTATACTTCTAATCATAATTAATCCAATCTACAGACAAATATACCATGAATATGGAAACTTGATTTGTGCTTTGACATCCAAAGGTATGGATCTACACTTTGGAGTGATAATTTTAGAAAAATAGAAAGAAAAAAATGGCATAATTATAAAATAAAGGGCAATTATTTTCTTTTACTTTGTAATAGTATTATAACAATTATATTTTTTTTATATATTAGATCTTTCACTAGTAAAGAGGAATAACATGGAAGAAACCAAATTTGTTTCGGTCGAAATAATAATAAATGATACGATAACATCTGATTTAATTAAGCAGATGATTTTAAATAAAATAAAATGATGAGACAAGATTCATATAATCAACCTCAAATAATTGAATAAAACTTTATTAAATCGAGTCGTGTTGAGATGGATATAAAATTAAAAATCTCCACAAAGAGCAACATACACATATAACTAGGTGTTAGACAGTGGAGCCAAGACCATCTTTGAAGACTGCATAGTAGAAGGATTTGCCTTTCATAGTTGAATTGCCCAAGGTAGCTCCAGGAACTATTGATAAGGGGTACAAGGAGCAAATTATTGCTAACATAGGTTGCTGCAACTTTTCTGGGTGAAGATCAGTTTCCTTCTTCCTCCGTTTTGTGTCTTGTTTCATCTATTATGATATGCCTTTGCTGGTATTAGATTGATAAGATTATAAGTTCTTTCCCTTGTTGATGTAATCGTACTTGTACTTCTCATACATGTTTTGATTATATCAATAAATTTTCTTTGCTGATAAAAAAAAACTAGTTTTCCTTTATATATTATGCGTTTGGATTGAAGAGTTAGAAGAAAATGAAAGAAAAAGAAAGAAAAAAAGTATTAGAATGAGAATTTATTTTATGTTTCATTTAAAAATAAAAGTGGGAGGGGAGGGACCTAAAAGCTGATTAATTTAGCTTTTCTTTTAAAAGTAGGAGACAAGAGAAAAAAAAATTACATATATGTTTGGTACGCAAAAATAGAATAATCATTTCATGGAATTAAATAAAAAATAAAATAAAAATGACATGAAGTGAAATGAAATAAGGATTACTCATCTAAGCCAAAAAAATGCTTGAACTAGTTTTTAATGAAATACTCATTTTATGAAATAGACATTTCTAATGATACCAAATAAGAATAAGGAATGAAAAAATTAGAATGAATATTCCTTGAAATATCCATTTCACCATACCAAATATGAAAAAATAGGGATTATCCATCCTATTTTTTAAAGAAACAAATTCCTATTTGTCATTTTCCATTCACTTAAAGAAACATTCTATTCCATTTTCGCCTTTTCCATTCTCAAATAAGATGAGAAAGTTACACTAACCTTTTCTCTCATCTCCCCTATTGTTGGAAAATGAAAAAAATGCTACACGATCGTCTCATCTTGTCACCTTCATAATTGATACTTTTCTCTATTCTCCTCTCGCTTTGCTTATCCAAACAAGTATTGGATTAAGGCAAGGCTTGCTTTTATTAATTAAAGTTTAAAGCAAAGCCTTCAGAAAGTGAGTCAAGATTTATATAATTAGGATCTGATCTGACAGTCTGATTTACATAATGTGTTGTCTTAATTAATCATCGAATAGATACAAACTCCTAGTGATATATATTCAACACATTTTTAGACTTTGATGACAGAAATCAAATGAAAACAATTCGTAAACATCCAAAACTCCTCTCTTGTTGTGGTTAATGACTGAGTTTCAGCTGTAGGAAGATGACTTTACAGCTGAAAATTGAGTACCTTTCTTCACACTTCTTCCAAATCCAACGCATAGTACAGCTAATAAATCCACCTTGAGTAAATTGGATTGGACATAACTGGAGCTGGATTGGATTGTGACAATATTTAGTTTAATAAGTTTTTCTTAAAGTCAAATATAATCAATTCACAATAATCTGTCTAGCTATTTGGTAAACTCAAGAACATATATAGAAATCAAGGTGAAATTCTTTTGTGAATTTGGTATATGGACCAGGCCAGTTACTATCTGTCATGTTAATGAGTTATCTTAGTTTAAAGAGAGAGAAGTTTTTTTTTTATTAAGTTGTCAAATTATAATTAGTTTGATTCATAAATCCAATTCATTCGAGAATTATTTAAAGGCATGTTTAGATAGACAGTGACATTTTTGAAACAGACATTTTAAAGTCTAAATTAGATTTTTTTTTTTTTATATATTTGAATATTCGTTTGAACGTTTTCAAAAACACCCATTTAAAAATTTTCAAGTTCAAACGTCCAGTTTCAAAAAAGTATCAATGAGAGATTTTTTCTTAAACTCTCATTTCAAAAAAATCTATTTTTTATCTATATAACATATTCAAAACTTTTAATAACTGAACCAAACATTACATATACCATCTAAATTCTTTTCAAATTGTATTTTTTCACCACAATGACTAACATAGAAATGTGGTTCACAGTTCATAAAACATTGCTGGCATCAACTTCTTGAATGATTAAATTCTGGCTCATGTGAATTAACAAAAAGTGATGGTCATGTTTTTGCCTTTTTTCATGACCAACAACGTGTTGTTGACGCCGGCTGGGATGCCTAGGACCTTTTGACCATCTCCATCAGATTGAGGAGACTTGTTCCAAACTTTTTGGACTCGTGACCCATTTCATTGCTCAAACATTTCATGTCTCCACCTAAATTGTTGAAAAATTAATAAAATTGTGGTACTCTCTCACCACTAAAATTTAAGATTTTTTTTTGTTAGAATATACTTAGTCTTGTATCACATTCAGCATCTGTTTTGTTAAGTTATTTAAAAGTATTATTGAAAACAAGTAACTGCTAGATTAAGCAGTTGATAAAAATAAATAGTTAATGAGAAAAAATATTTGAATGTTTGATAAAAATTATTAAATTTATAAAAAAAAGACAAAATAATAAAAAGATAGGACAGAAGAAAGTATAATTGAATAATATTACATTACTTTTCACGAACTTAAATAATTAAGCACCAAAAAATAATTTATTGAAATAAGTTAATTTCAGCTTGCATGACGGTTAGTTTCAAATTAAGAGCAATTCTAAGAGAGTGATCCATTTTTAAATCCAAAAAACTCTTTTGGATGCTGTTACAATGTTTGTACATACATCAATGACCTCCAGCATTATACATCACCCCAATAGTTGTATTCAAAGGAGTATCTATTTAATATTTTAATATATTTTTCTCTCTCTTTTAACTTTTGGATCTTCTTTTCATAGTATCCATATCTACATGCACTTCTTCACTATTCACGACTAGATTTAAAATGAGTGCTAGGATAAGTGCTCTCTTGAAACATAAATAGTACATTAATAAAAACCATATTAATAATTGGAGAGGATGACTACCCTCCTAAAACAACTCTTGAAATTGCTCTAAGTACTTAATTTCAGTGATAAGAAGGCATCAATGAACATTTTCATTCTTCTACGCCATCATCACTCATTAGCCAGTAATCACACTGCTGTTTGCCATTACTCAATGTCACCTCAAACAAATGTCTTGCTTTTTTTCTTATATTTTGGGTTGAGGGGTGGTGGTTTGGGTATGCGTAACTTCGTCTTAGCCATAGACGTATTCTTTTCATTGAAAAAGTTTTTAGTAAGTTTAGAAAATCACGTGGCATTGTGTTCTTCCAAGAACACTGCGTCATATGTATCATGGCTCATTAAAAAAAATAAGTCATAATACACAAGACATAATATTATTAAAAAAACATATTAAAATAATAGTGTACCAGACCCATTAAGCCTAGCCTTCCCCTAGCTCAACAGCTTGTGGTGGCCCTAAGTTTTGAGAGAACATTAGAGATATTTTGTAGTATGGAACTATTTTACGAGTCTCTCACATTATGTAACAATCTTTACTATTTTAGTAATTTATGAGTCCACGTGAGAATTATGGTATTGTTAAAATTATATAGACCGTCACTCGTATGTGACGGACTTATGAAATAATTTTTCTTTGGTATGTTTATTTTCACAAGCTTTCATTTTGATGGCACTCAATTGGTCTTTTGAACTTTACTATTAGAATGAATTCAATTCTCATACCTAACAACTAATATTACCTTATCAGCATGCATTGTTTTTACTTTTACAATTGAAAACATTGTATGTGTTGCAGCCCTAAAAAACCCACCAAATTAACAAATGGATAGATACATATATGTGAATGGTTTCAATGGGTGTTTAGGAGAGCTTTGGAGATCTTTTTTAAATGCATAAAATTGCATTTAGAAAAAAGCAATCCAAAACTGTATTTTTTTAAATGCATTTTTGTGTATTTTGAAAAGTAAAATTAATGTAGAAATACTTTAAAAGATTTTGTCAAGCACATTTTTCAAAACATTTTTTTACCAGCGTAAACGTAAATTCGCCGGACTTTAATTGTGAAATTATTCTATAGTCCACTTAAATGATGCCTAATAATAGTTGAAACTTTGATAATAAAATTCAAGCATCTCAAGTTTGGATTCTCTTTGCGTCGATCGTTGTCAGTTAAAGTTAAAAGATGAGTCTGACTGTTTCGAAAAATGAGACTTAGTCTCGCATGCATAAGTTGGCTCAAAATATTCTTTATCGATTCATTAAAAAAAAAAAAAGTTGGCAACTTATTAAGGAGATTTGGAAATGTACTTCCTTTGTATGATGAAAATATATGAGCAAATTTTCTTTCTTAATTCCTCAATATGACAGAATTAGAATCTTGCAACCAACCATAGCTTGCAATTTCCATCATCATCCCCTTCATGCCGACACCTCTATACCCACCATTTTCACTGCTGCATATCTATCACCACATTATAATTACCTTCTAATGGGGCTGTAGCATCATGATTGGAAATCCTTACATCAATTCAATGGAACTTTATGTCATAACATTTTCATTCAAGGAAACTGAATTTATGCATTGATATTAGAATTGAAGTAAAAATGGTTTACATATTGATCTAATATCATTCTTAATTTTTATACCAAAGTATCGGTTTCATGTCAGATGGAGGTCTCAAACCGTCGGTCCAACATGACTTGTTAACTTGATGTCTACAAGTGTCGATGGCTCGATCCATTTAATTATTATATCGTATCGTGTCGTGTCATGTCATGTTAAAATTTAAAAAATTTCATCTCAACCCAGCACAACCCATGGGCACATGTGACCGACTTGCATGGTGCCTAGAGGGCAGTGCTTGGTGGGGCATGCCCGGACAAACCATTTCCATTTCTTTGATTTTAGTAGTTTACACTTTAATTTTAAATAATTAATGTATACTTATTAAATATTAATGGATACAATTAAATGATTATTCATTAATGCATACAATAATTTCAATTAAAATTACATAGTTGTATCAAAGTGGATAACAAGGTGTGCCAGTGCCGTGTCGTGTTATGCCTAATCGTGCATTGGCCTCGTTGTGGTTGGGCCTTTAGTAGTCATGTACAATGTCATGTCTACGAGCCGGGAGGGGCAGGCCCAACACGGCCCACCTAATTCGTTCAAGTATGACATGACCAACGTGCCAATTGTCCCTGGTCGTGCCTGGCCTCCGTTTTTGTGTGCCAAACTCGGCCCAATCCATTTTACACCTCTAATATCACTAAATACAACTTAATTCAAACAAACCATAAATCCGTCTCTTAAGTCTTCAATTGGTTCTTTGATTTAGTGAGGAAAAAAGAAAAAAAGAAAATGATTTGTCTTATTTTTTCACTTACTTAAATAAAATTAAAAATTAAGACTCCATTTGTTTTATAATTCAGTAAAGACTCTTTTTCAACTTTATTGGAGTCATTGAGTGAAAAAGAAAATATGGGAAAACTATTTTTTTCCACCAAATATTTGAATCAAACATAACTTAAATAGCTAGGTTGCTTTTACAATTTTTAAACAAAAAAATATTAGGATCTTGCTACACTTCAAATCCCAAAATTAATGAAAGTTTGGTTGAAGGTTGGATGGTCTATCAGTGGGGAGTTGGTGGAACATTGGCATGACTGACTGGCTGCCAAATGGGTTAATTTGACACTTGTAATTCCATTTATTGCCCTATGAATCATTGTCATAATGATATTGCACTAATTCCTAACACGCAATGTATAAACTTCACATAAATTTGTAGTTACAAGTACTGCTCATGACTTGGTAAGTTGGGAAAGACCTTCCTACACCAATTCATTAAGAGTTACGCTTTGCCCTGATTTTTTTGTATTTCACTGTTCATATATTTTACATAAGCACGTGAAATAAGAATGTAAGATACATAGACAATCAGATGAAAGAAATTTTCATGACACGATGATAAATAGCAATCCTCGTTCATTAATAAGTGTAGAGTAATGAAGCAAAGGGCAACCCTTATCCAAGACAGGAGTAAATCATTAACACATGAATGGGTCTATTAGGGCTCATTAGTTTGTTGTTTGGACACTGATACCAGTCTAGTATATGATTTTTTATACAAATAAATTTAAATTTACTGACCCCCAAAAAAAAGAAAAAAAATTCCATAGCCCTGAAGCAGACAAAATGATGTCTAGTTTTCCACCTTCAGAGTCCTTGACCAGCTTTCATGGAACAAAAAAACACACAAGCATTGGATTCCTTACTCTCTTTCTTTGAGTTTGTATTTAATTACTAAAAAATAAACATTAGATATATATATATATATATATATATGTATGTGTGTGTGTGTGTGTTACTACTTGACTGTTCCTGTAAGATCCACTTTTTTGGGTTACATCATATTCCCAATCTATTTTGAGTTGAGATTAGTAAGCCCAAATACATACAATTATTGATTATATTTGTGATATGGTGAAAAGAACACTTATTAGATATAAACTGAGAAAAACATGGATTATGATGGTTTGATCATTTGCAACAAAACTCATTAACTTTTCCATTAAAGAAAAAAATGACTTGATTCACATTAAGAGATCGCATGCTTAACTTGGATTGAAATAGTAGCAAGAAGATCGATATGATAACGTGTGATTTAACAAATGTGCTGAGCTTAAATATAATGGTGAAAAAGAATTTATGTAAATGACCTCAAATAATTAGTATAAAACTTTGTAGAGTTGAGTTGCATAATTACTTGCAGACTTAGATCCTATGCATTAATTTCTTGAAATATCATCTTCTCCAACCAACCTACTAATGATGCATGAGTAAATTGCAGTAGTAACTGCATGGTGAAGGTTCGGAATTAATGCAGTAGAGGCCCAAGAGTTTGATGCAATCCCCACAATTCAATTCAGCAGCCAAAGCTGGTAATGATAGCACAACCAGTGGGAATTAAACTGTGTTATATGGACCACCAAGATGGAATACAGCAGTTGAAAGGGTTCTATCAGCTGACCACGTATATATATATATATATATATATATATAGTTGTACACTTTCAACATCCATATTTTCAGAGGATATGAAAAGAGAAAGTTACTAAAACGGTATATATACAGGATAGTACTAGTGATAGGATTAAGTGACTGTATATATAAAACCAATACGAGTATTAGCAAAACTACCACATCAAGTGATAAACCACTTAGCTTTGAAGTTGAGAGAGAGATCCAATTCAACAACCGCCCGCTTCCTTTCATTCTCCTAAAGAGGCTACACACCAACTCCACCATCTAAAGTGAAATTAACGAAACTATCTTTAATTTTATATATATATATATATATTTATTTATGTTATATTACTTAAATTCGAAGGTCTTTCTTAAATTTAAAAGTAATACTATGTAACCTCGACTTATATTAGATTAAAGATGTGCTGCCATCCAAAAAAATGTAGCTCATCTTTCAATAGAAAACTTTGTAGTGTTTGGAATATTAGGGCGTAATCTGCTCTGGTCCTTACTAGGTCTTTTGATTTGCTTTGTTTTGTTCTTGGGCTTTGCCCTTCTTCTAATAAATTTTACTTATAAAAAAAAAAAAATCTTCAACATATATTTTTAATATAATGTGTCATTATATACTGATGAAAAATCACATCAACATTAATTACATGATACCGAAATGAGAAAGTCGTGATCCGTAGAGAACCCTCCTGTGGGTATGCTCCATTTCCTTCGGGTAGATGCTTCTGCTATTATCTTTACTCGCCAACCTTGCTGAGCTGTGTGTTTTTTTTTTTTTTTCAATTTGTCTTTCGTTTTTCGGTGTTTACAAAAATATGTATATTACATGATACCATATCACATCAAAGATATAGATGACTTTACTAAATTTAATATTTGAAAATATTTTAATATTTTATTACGTTTATTTGTTTTGATGAGATTTCACTATCCACAAGCTTAAAAAATATATTCTTATTGAATAATTTGTCAAGTAAATTTTGATGAGATCTACTTATGTATTTTTCCAATAATCATATTATTACTTTCTATAGAATCCAAGTTGGATTTTAAAGACTCCCGCGAGACGTTGAAATTCTATTATATAAATAAGAAAAATCGTCACTGCTTATAAAGTAATTGAGTCAAAATAAAATAATAAGATATTAGTACAAATATTTTATTCATAAAAATTCCATTGTGTACTGCTTTATATTATTGTAGAATGACTCAGATTCCGTAAGCAACAAAACACCTTTATATATATATATATATATATATATATAGAGAGAGAGAGAGAGAGAGAGAGAGATCATCCTTTGTATTTTCTTATAAGAGGGGGCCAGACCATCAAGAAAGCAAGAAGAGAACACAGACAACAAAGGAGCGTGTGTAGACAGAAAAATAAAGTGGAATCCCAAAAGAGAAGGCTCACAACTTTCTCTAATTCTCTGTTCGTACCTTTTCTCCAGTAAGTTAAAACAACTTCTAATGCCTCCACAACTCTTTCATGTATAAAGAGTGCTTCACAGAGATTATTACCAAGAGAAAGAAGTCCAAATAGACAGAGAGATCTGTATCTATTTATAGAGATATATACACAGCTAGAGAAACAACACAATCTCACTTAGCAAAAACCATCAATGCTGCTAAGAACCTCCATTTCCAACACCAAGAAGTTCTTTCAAAAAACCCTAGATAAGGTTAAGTCTTTTCTATCTGGAGGTTACCAAAGGCTTCCCAAGACCCCTCCCTTCAATCCCATTTCTTCCAGCAATGGTGGCGACAATGAATTTCAGCCAAAGTTACAGAGAATTGGACAAGTTCTACGTAGATTTCACCAACAGGTTGGACAGCGATAGAGATAAAGCAAAGAAGAGAAGCAAGAAGAAACTTTCATCCCCAGAATCAAACCATCAAACAGAAGTTTGTAATGGAAACTTCATGAAGTTCGCAAAGGCGAATCCAAACAAGAATTACCAAGAGGAAAAGAGGGAGTATCAGAAGAAGAAGAGAATTGTATATGAAGGGAAAAGGAAAGAAGAGTACTTATCATGTTCTAAAGGTGTGAAAGAGAGAAGGCAGAGTTTGGTGGCAGAAAAGATTAGAGAACTGGAAATGATGGACAAGAGTAATGTAGAGCATGTGTTGGACATTGAAGAGGTTCTTCATTACTATTCTCGTTTAACTTGTCCAGCTTATCTTGACATTGTTGACAGTTTTTTCATGGACATGTACAATGAACTCTTTAGCATGCAGGCATCAAGTTGCAGTAACAATTCGAGGCCGGCAATTCGATCAGTGAAGTGGTAGATTCTTCCCAGATCTCTCATTAAGCTCTAGTTTTTGTGATTGAAATGAAAGAAAAAAAAAAAAAAGAAATTTTGGAATTTTTACAACTTTTGGGTTGTTTTAATGCTCCAAATTTTCAAGGCTGGATGTGAATTTCTCATCTTGTTTATGAATCCATTTTCTTTAATGCTAAAATTCTAGTTTCTTTGACCCCATCTATTTTTTTTTTGGATTTCTTTATTTTCATTTTGGGGATTTTTATTGAATTTTAATGTGTATTAATATGCATCTTAGGGTTATACAGAATTAACAATATCTTATCCATCACATGGCATGGTACACTCCTGTATCCAAACATGCTATGACATGGCAGAATGGGTTGAAGCTTGTGTACCATCTAAGCATAAATTAATGAGGAAAGGTATGTTAAACCTTTGAAGCCAAGCAAATAGGCTCAAAACTATCAATAGAATGGTCAATTTTTGTTGCCACTGTGGTTGCTTCCATGTTGACATTTTTTTTTTTTTGAAGTATAGCGATGGGAGAGTGGGAACTAAACCTATTCCAAGTGTGTGTGTGTACGGTATAGGACTTGAACTTTAACCGTTCGTGTAAAGAGAGAGATTTTAATCTCCTCATCTCAATGTGTTTCTACGCTTTCATATTGACTTGGATATTGTCACTTGAAACACCATGGAGGCATCCAAATAATCCTGACAAAAAGATGTTCTGTATAATGGGTTTTTTCAATAAATTTTCTCACTCCAAGCAAGTTATGATTCACATGTATTTATTATAGTGTACCCCATCATTTTGAGTCTAAAAATAAAAAATTTAATATGAAAATCGATTATTTATATCATCACTCTTCTCATAATAGTACCTTTCTCATATATATATGATGCAATGTGCCTAATTTTATTAGGCTTATCCATTAAGTTTTGTAGCATACTCATTTAGTCACATAGACACACATATTATATTTTTGGTGTCATTAATCAAAGTTTGGTTTTAAATGTACTTTGAAGTTATTGGAGATATTAAATTCTTTTAATTTAAATTATTATGATGATTCACATCAAGAATTGTCTCCAAAGTATATATAACTATATATATATATATAGTAATATATGATGTGTCACTATGCAATGGTTACAAAAATTCACATTACAGGATGTCACATCATATTTGCGATACAAATCAGGGATATATAAGATTTTTCTTAGAGGGATTAGGGCTCACAAATCCAAACACTTATTTTGTCCCATTGTTTTCATATGAAAATTCTGAAGTTAGTCTGCTGTGACCAACACTAATCCTTCTATAAAATTACAATAGACTGCTTGAACTTCACATATTACAGCTGGTTTTACTTGGTTTTTATGTGGGCTAAAAATCATGTAGAACTTTCGGTGTTGTAATTGATGGGCCACGCATCTCCGGTCCATTAGGCCTTGTATAAGAAGGGATAATTCTTTTTTTGTTCGGAGATAATGGCCCATCAAGCAAAGTTGTCTACTAATATTGGTCATAGAAGGCCCATGAAAATTACTACTAGCTCATTGACATTGAACAACTTCTATTTTTTTAAATGGCAAAAATTTTTAATCATCTTTTATCTAACCAGATAGTATTTTACCTTACGACTATGCCAAAATAAACCCATCCTGATCACCTTTTAACCAGCCAAATAGTATTTCATTCCAGTAGTTAAAGTTAAAGGATCGTATCAAAGTAAGCTCTTCTAGAACCATGCAAAGTCAGCTCGTCACGTAGGTCGGGTAAGTTTAAGGCTGGTGACTTTTGAAAGAGATATACACCTAATAGATTTTGAACTAAAAATTTGATGAGGTTAAGCACTTACGGTCTTAGCTCCTACCACTTCAACTACTCCTTGGGGGTTGACATTGAACAACTCTAAACTTGCTAAAAGTTTAGGCCGTTTTGCATTGTAATGGTAAAAATGTAAATGGTTCTGAGGAGGAGCATTTTTTAAACTATTCTTGAAAATATTTTCTAAAAAAATCCAATGTTTTGGAAACTAATAAAGAAGATTTTTGCATTTTCAAGAACTTTGGTGGATTTTTTTTTTTACAAATGATATTGAACAGACTCTTAAATTTTGTGTTATTGTTTTACAAATTCATAATTAAGCAAAGAATCCTCCTATTGTTTAAGAAATTATAATAACTAATTAGAATGGCAAAGAAAAAAGTTAGGGTAAAGATGATCGTTAATAGTAGATTTCATCGAGGGGAAAAAATAAAAAGGGAATTGGGAGGAAAATGTTTTGTTTTTTTTGGTTTTGCCATCATTTTCTTTCCTTTCTGATTTCTCAAGAGCTAAGCTACCCATATTTTATGAATCTATGTTAGCCTTTGATATGCAAATTTTTAGACTATGTTTTACAACAATCTTAAGTATCTTATGAAAAGATTATTACGGCTAAGGCATATTCAAGTAATGCAAGTGTCCACTCTCTACATAATTGACATGAATTTGACTCTCCCTCTCTCGTCATTGTATAAAAAAGGAAAGAAAAAGAAAAGAAAAGGTTATTCAAAATAAAATTCCAATTTAGAAGCCAAGCATCTAAGTGGGTGACTAAAATTGGAACCCCAAAATGGGCCCTTCTAAGCCACAATAGGGCTACTCATTTTCAGTCCAAATAGCACATTAAAAGCTTAAGCCCACTCTACTAGTTTAAACAGCCCACAGCCCACATTCCTTAGCTCACGCTTGTCCCACCTCTGCGATGAGTTGCGGCCCAATTGAGGACATCTCAACACTACTTTTATATACTCTTTTAAGCGATAAATTATTCAATGGAATGACTATTTCATATCATTATTCTTATATAGTGTAACTATTTCTTACATAATTTTAACACTTTTTAAAATCTTCCATAAATAAATTTCTCATAAAATTGGGATACGAGTGAAGTGACTATTGGATAGTTGTCATGAATTTATGTCAAATTTCAAAAACTAAACCCAACCCATTTATTAAACAGGTTACACGTGTCGATACACTTAACCCGTTTATTTTAATTTTTTAATTTTTTAAATATACCTATTTTTTAATATGTATAAATAATTTTCAAGTTTAGTAACTTTAGATATGAGACAAATCAAAGTAGAAACCTCTTTTATAAATAAAAAATCTCAAAACCTTGATAATTATTTGATGTGAGACGAAATACCTTAACTCAAAATATATTTTATAATTAAAAGTGTTAAGTCGTGTTAAACGGATTGACAGTAGTAAAACCCAAATATGACATGTTTATTAATCGTGTTATACGTGTCAACTCGTTTATGACCCAAACCCATTTATGCTAAATCCAAACCCGTTAACTTCATGTCGTGTTATCGTATTGTGTTAAAAATTGACACCTCTAATCATAGTATGAGCAAAGCATGTCACAAGCTAAGGATGAATTCAAAATCTAGCCAAAGCGGTGGACATTTAGCTAGCTTAGTATGGTTGAAAGTCCATAGTGATCCAAGGTTACATGAAAAACACATTTTTGAATATTGGACTAATGATCACTTTGAAACTTCATTTTCAGCGTGTTTTGTCCATAATGATCTCCATTTTTGTTTATCTACTTGAACCACCACCCCCCCCCCCCCCCCCCCCCCAATTCCTACTTAGTTGTCTATGGAAATGTCAAGGAGTCAGCCAATCAGTGCCCATCATTTTCTGGATTGCCATTTTTGTAACTTAGATGGTAGACCCAAAAGATTTTGCAAAAGGAAAAAGGGTCCAAGAAAGAAGGAAAAAAAGAAGAAAAAGGAAACCTGATTGACTTAAAACTCAAAAAGAAAATCTCTAGTTCTCCACTCATTTTGGTGGATCCCATTTTAGCTTCCACCTACTTGAAAAGCAAGCCTAATTACACCCTAATAGCCTTATTGAACATTTAAGAGTCATCTCGAAAAGAAGAAAAAAGCAGTCTAAGTAGTAAAGTAGTATCGAGAGCTCCGTGTTCATTCAAATTAATTTATATTTAAAATTAGAATATCAACATAATATCATTTTTGCGACATGAATGAGCATAAAGAATTTTCATGCTATCTTAGTGCTAGACTTTTTTTCCCTATTTGGGGATAGCTCTTCGATAATTAATTTTAAATCAATATTTATTAGAGAATGAATTTTGAAAAATTGATTTGTTATTTGAGTGTAGAAAAAATTATGTACAAGTAATTATTTCAGTGATTTTCTCTTTTGATCATTTATATTATTTATATATATATATATATATATATTAAATAATGTGTAAGTGGTGGATCCATTAATAAAATTTGTAAAAATTTAAAACTATATGAAAAACATAGGTTTTTTTAGCTTTTTCGAAACTCTGTTTTGTAACTATAATTTAATGGGCCATATTATAAAGTGTGGTTTTGAAATATTTTGCCAAACATCCTTTCTCATTTTCTCATGTACTAAACCTTGGTTTTGGATGGGGAATCCCTGGATTTTCAAAACTCCATTTTATAAATGAAATATAGGGTTCCCGTTACAAATTGTGATTTTGAAATATTTTGCTGAACACCCAAAAAAAAAAAATCTCTAATTCATCCTTGGCTGCATTCGAAGTTGGAAAAAGATTCCCCAAGTATCTCCTAAGATTCTTAGAGGAAAGAAGAAGACAGGACACAGAAAAGTGACCCCTATTGTGTTGGAGACTTTGCTCTAGGCAACCGTGCATTTCTCTTGGAGATGAAAAGGGGAAGATAAGAAACCATCTTTCATCATATTTCTCTTTCTTTCTTTATTTTTTTCTTTCTTTTCTCTCTCTCTCTCTCTCTCTCTCTCTCTCTCACACACACACACACAGACCAGAGAGTGGAATATTTTGTAGTGGCCACTCTTTTCATCCATCATATCTCACCACACCATGGTGTACTTTAGGTTCTCCCATCTTTCCCAAACATTGGGTGCTTTGCCACGTGTCCAATTTCTAGAAAAATGCTAACTAACACATTGTCAAATCACATGTAAATTTTAATTCAAAAGAAGCCAATTACCAAGTGTACATAGTCAAAAGGTCACTAACCAGACATAATCATGAGAAATTTTGTTGTCAATCAGGTTTATTAACTTAATTTCTTAATGATTTTATTATAATTTGTCATATTTGTTATATTTTTTAAAAATTCAACATCTTGTCTAATTATATAGGCTGAATTTATAGCAAAACTTTTTCATAATTACAATAAAAAATAACATCATGTTCAAGCTTAAAACACTTTTTCAATGACGAAATCATGTAATGTTTGAATGTGTGACTTCCCAAGTAAGTGCAAACTCATAAATTTGGACTTTGATGTGACTTAATTTCAGGTAAAGGTTTTGAATTCAAACTTTGATATTGTCTTGATAATTATAATTGATGCACGAATTAGCTCATTTATAGTGGGAGTCTTGCAACATTTGATGGGGCATGTTGGATGATTTCACATGTATTTTGTTTTAAGTGAGCAAGCCACATGCTTAATGGATTAATTGATTGGTACATGGGAAATTATGTCCTTCAATGGAGGAAGGTTTTTTTTTTTTTTTTTCTATTTTAGATTGGTCCCACCAATCGTCGAGTGGTAAAGACTTGAAAATTAAAATTTAAAATCTCAAGTTCAAATCTCTTTTAGGTCCACTGGAAATTTGTCCAGGTCATTAACTTTAAGTTCCTGAGATTATTTGAAGTACATGCAAGCTGTCTAAACACTCAGTTATGATTTTGAGATTGGATGAAGTGCGCGGAAGCTATTTGGATACTCAGTTATAAAAAAAAAAATTGCAACCTTCAATCATAAACCAAATCCCCTTAGCTCAAGCACTCTGTGAGATTTGAATCCCAAACCCAAAACCTACTCTGATAATTAAGGCACTTATCATGTTGCTCACTACCACATGAGCTAGTCCTTGCGGTTTTGTGTCTTGGTATTCAACAAAGGTAAAAGTGATGTTCTTGACTCCTGATCTCCACTTTGGAATCCATAACACGGGGAGTAACTGATTGAAGGAGAAAAGGTGGAGGTGGACAAGTTGCTAGCCAGAGTGGCGGTCCCCATCATCACCTTCAATTCAGAGAAGCTAGAGAAGAAGGCAAAAAAAAAAACTTCTGCATTCTCTCTTTTCCAAAGCTCTCTGATGACTACTCATCATGTTTACTCCTCTCCCCACTCTCTTGCGCCTGCATGTCTTGCCCCTTTCATCCACGTAATAAAGCTAACACACACACACAGTGGCCGAGATTTTCCACGTTCTCAAAAACAGTTTTGGACTTCATCTCCTCACTAAATATCTTTGGGTGCATGCTACTCCTTCGAGTGATGTAATAGAGTGTGAGAGCATAGCATACTGGCGTAATAGAGTGTGAGAGCAAGAACGAACCCTAGCATAATATATAGGATGAGCACACTAATGTAATAGAGTATGAGAATGAGAGTAAGAGTAAATCCTAACATACATAACAGAGTAAGTGAATACAAGTCTTGCACGAAATGAATGAGGGAAGAAATTTAACCTAAGAACTCTTATGATTAGAGATCTGATAGCATGTAAGATTATCGGTTAATGTATTTTACAACATAAACTGTTACAGAATGAGACTAACATTGTATGTCAAGTTAACAAAGCAAAAAGTTTCAAAATGCACTATTTTGAATTTTTTTTTTTCGATCATCAAAATGAACAAAAATTTTATTAATGTAAAAGATAGCACAAAGGATACTACACCATACATCAATACACATGAGATGTAAAAGACTATCAGCGCTGAATAAGTCCCATCCCAACTAGGTTGGCACCAAGAAAGCAACAATCATTTGTCAGCACACACCAACAGAAAAAAAAAAAACAGAAAGGAAACACCTAACAACTCACAAAGAAAACTCTCAGAACTATCCAACACAACAACACTATTTTGAACCTTAACCCTCACATAATAGAATGATCATACTGATGTAATAGAGTATTGCAAGAGCGAGAGTGAGAGTAAGAGTGAATCCTACCATAACATAATGAGTGAATTCAAATCCTGCACTAAATGAATGTGAGAAAAAATTTAACCTAAGATTTCTCAAAATCAAAATTTTAAAATCTTGTTAGATTATCAATTATTGTAAAGACTTAAACTATTAGAGAATCAACCTAGCGTTGTATGTCAAGTTAATAAAGAAAGAAGTTTTAAAATGCACCATTTGTTGGTTTCCATTTCTTAGATAAGAAGTTTAATTTCATTTTTATTACATCCTAATGATAATGAAAAGAAAATTTACATCACTTGTGCATATAGGATGGAAGAAAATATTACACTTCCACGCTGCTATAGCAGTTGAAGTTACATGACTTGTGCACGAGTCTACTTTTCTTTAGCCTGCACCAAGCTAGCATATAGAATCACCTTTTGTAAGGCTTGTGATGGACCATAAATGTACTCAGTTTTAGGGCTCAAGAGCATGCATTTGTAATATTATTTTTGCATTTGTGTTTGTCAAAGCTATTTCGGGATACAGATTTGGCCATTTAACTAAGTTTTTGAAATAATTTTTTTGTTGTTGATTTTATTTTTTAAAATACAAAAAAATGCACGAAAAAACAATTATTGATTGCTTTTTCCGGAATGCACTTTTGTGAGTTTACGAAAACTTCCTTAAACACTTAGTTGGAGATGAAATAGTACTAGACTCCACACCAAGGGAAAATATATCAATCGAAAAAACATAAATTCACACACACACATACAAAAGGAATGAAGAATAACAATTAATGTCAACACAATTCCAATTTGGATGGTTCTGCATTTGATTATGAATAATGAGGAATGGTCCTGCAGAAAAATATAGTAATCAAACAGTTAGTAGTAATAAATTTTTGGACCACGAAAATTAAAAGGCAGTAAATCCATCAATATTATTGGATGGACCAGAACCATAAACATGCATGTGCACCATCTGTACCTAGCTTGCATTAGAGAGAGCAGTGCCCAGGGTTTTGACATGTATTGTCCTTGTGATAATCACGTGCCTCTGGACCATATATACATATATATACATCTTCGTAATGCAACTTGTTGCTGACTATCAAGACACAGCTAGAGAACTAGAAGAGAGTAGTCCAAAGTCTGTGAAATGCATGTTACAGAAAGCAAAACATCTTATATTCAGTAGTCCAAAGTCTGTGTAATGCATGTTACAGAAATCAAAACATCTTATATTCAAATCTCACCTCATTCAAATACTATGAATTAATACAAATGTTAGTTTACTTTGACCACACATAAAAAAAGGTATGTTAAAATATATAATATTAAAGTTATCCCACCTCACACTAACAACATGATTTAATAACTAACAATTTCTCAGTCATTTCTTGATATTATAGGAATTAAAACCCTAAATACCATGAAGCTATTGCTTTGTCATTTCTTGATATTATAAGAATTAAAACCCTAAATATCATGACGCGGCTGGCGACCAGCCGGCTGGGAAAAATTCGATCCAACCCATTAAATCCTAAGTTCAATTCATGTATATTGTTGTCTTCTTTGCTTAACTACCAAAGAAAGAAAGAAGAAAGGAGTTTGGTTCCGCGTAAATGGGAGTAAATGGCCATAGGGATACAAACATGGGATTTCATGGTCCAAGCAATAATTTGTAGGGCATCCTGGTGGCCCTAAATGGGATTTGATCAGAAGAAAAATACCCTTTGATGTTGATGCTCTCTCTCTCCCTCTCTCTCTGGTTATTGTCTTTATTCAGAAGGTAGAGAGATTCGATTTGTATGTGCTTATCAACTCCATTCGGTCGGAATAAACCCCACCACCTTCAACTACAAATCTTTAAATCCTAACCAACCCCTAGTACTGTTGTTACATTATTGTCATTTTCCAACCATTGCCAACTACACATATCTTTGAAGAAAAATTCTTGGGCAGGGTCATTCATTGTCTTCTTGTCAAATGATTTACAAATCGGCAAACTGTCGAAGCTGAGTAGTAGTCTAATGGCATTTTTAGTTCATTGACGAAAAAGTAGGCTTCAAATTTCCGCAGATACAAGGGGAAAGAGGGTTAGTAGGTATTTGATATCATCGATCCTAACGATTGACTAAGCTTTCTAAGAAGAAAAACAAATGAGCAAACTATAAATCAATGGGAATTTACATCAACTAATAAATGTAACCCCAGGAAAGTCTATCTGGTACTATAATGGTGGTCCGCGAGTAGGCGGGTGATGAAGATAGAGAACTTGAGAGTTAAGGCAGTGAGGATGACAAATGATTAATCTCTTTGGCTTGACAAATTAAATTTTGAACAGAGAAAAAGAAAGAATTACTTGAGATATACTGAATTTACATGAGAAATTGAGGGTCACTTTTATCTAAATGGGACTGGGACGACTGGGACTGGGACTAAAGATTTTTTTTTTCCCTTTTTCTTTTGAATCTAGATCTCTCTCTTTTTATTTTTGGATAAAGAAGCTCTAAGATGGTCCCTGGAATAAGGTTAGCTAAACGTTTGAAATTGTGATAACACAGGAAATGGCATCATAGACTTTTGATACATCCTAGTCTCTCCAGACCGACTCATCTTCAATACTTTTTTCTCAATTTAACTTAAGGTACCATGTAATCTATTATTTAATAGTAGATGCATGATATGACATGATGCTGAGCAACATTGAAAAAAATTGAAAAAAATTTATATGGAAGATGATCATGTTCGAGTTCGTTAATCACTTGGTTAATTGTTAGCTTTTTTCAAGCTCCAAATTTAGATGAGAGAATCAAAAATACAAAATTATATTTTGGAAATATCTGTACATGCACCCAACTCAAATCTAATAGAAATATGAATTATATACACAATCACTAGCACACTACCACCAGCTTGAAAACCTAACTAGGGAAAAATAACAACCTACAAGCTATTTACATATCTAAGATCAAAATCATCCCTCTAAAAAAAAAGAAAAATCAAATTAATTTCTAATGGTCTCTTTTCCTAGTTTTGAAGACTTTCTGCAGTTGAAGCATCATCACCTCTTTTCCTCTTCTCCCACATAGAGGAACTTCCTCAGTGTCACGACTATGAAAAGTCTATTAATTTCTTCTATCTCGCAAATATCTTTCTTCAAAATTCATGACTGTGGCACTGGTGCATGAGTGAAAGCCTTGAATCTTTTGGCCTCAGTTTTCCACCGATTTTCAATGTCTTCTGCAACCCTCCTTGCATCCATAGATGTTCCGAGTAGGCCACGCTTGGTGAAGCCCACAGCATACAGACCATATTTTCCTTTCCATCCATTTGGAAATGGTTTCCGGGGATACCCATCTTTCTCCGAGAAGAAATCACTTTCCTATAGACATCAAATTCAATTCCATGAATCTTGTTACTGATCTTTTGAAAGAGATAATAATAGCATTTTTTTTCATAAATCAATCGATGAGTGATTATTTAATCATTATCAGGTATATGATGTAACTATTACTCATAAATTTAATCACTTTTTTGATTTTACAGAAAAGTTAATTATTGTAAATTTTAAAAAATTATAAAAAATAATCACACCACTTATGATGAGATAGAATAACTATCCCATTAAATAATTTTTGTGGCTCCGGAGGTGAAATAAAAAAGAGAAAAATAAAAGCTACCTTCAGCCAACTTGGTACATTACTTTTGTAACCCGTAGCGAAGATGATGGCATCAAAATTCTCTACTTTTCCATCTACAAATTCCACTGAGTGATGTGATAGTCTCTTTATTCCCTGTCGAACCTGAACAATATTTACAAATGCACTATATCTAATCAGTATAAATTAAAGATAGTCAACAAATTGAGTACAAGGCAACTAGACACAACGTCGCATATGAGTAATTTTTTGGTATTGTGTTTGCGTATTTCCTTGACTGGTTAAGTCAGACTATAAATTTAGCAAGGCAAAAGATAAATAGAACCAACCTTGATGTCCCCAGTTCTAATCTTGGCGAGTGTTCCAACGTCCAAAACTGGTGTCTTTCCAGACATGCTCTTGAGTTCTAGGGGACCAAGCTTTGGCCTATGGAAGCCTAATTGAGCTGTGTCCCCTAGCATGAAACGTGACATTAGAAGTAAAAACTCATCCACTAGCCATATGGGGAACCACTTGAGCAACCACATGGAAACACCAAAAGTTGATCTCCCCAGCATCTCCTGTGGCAAGACGTGCACCTGCAAACCAAAAAAGTTCTTAGAAAAAGCTATAAAAAGTGAGTAAAGATTAGGGATTATTACTGATGAGCCCTTCCCTCATGTTTGTTCTGGCATCTTCAATGCATTACTCTTATTTTATAATTTTCACACTTTAGAATCTGTAATACTGACCACCATCTGGGTGGCCTAGTGGTAAGGAGAAGACCTAGAACAAGCAGTCAACTCGGACATCTTAAGTTTGATTTTTCATAGGCGCAAGTAAAATTTATACGAAAACTGTGAAATGGGTTGGTGAGATTTACTCGTTTTAGACGCAAGTCACCAGCGAGCTCCTCATCCTTAAATATATATCTATATATATATATATATGTATAGCACTAGTATGTAGTTCTTTGCAGAGAAAAACTATAGAAAGCAAAGAATGTGTGAACTATAAGATTTTGGGCTGCAGAATAGTACAGCGCATGCAAACGAAATCCAAGAAAGTTAAAGAAAAATGACAAGAGTTTTACTGAAACATCTTGCTAGTATATATTCCCATAGTTTAATAGCAAAATGCATTTACTTTGAAGTAAAAGTAAACAAACCATTATTAATTTTTTTTTGTAGCACAAAATTTCTTGTGGTCAAGGAAAAAGTAGTATAAACTGCCATGAATGTAGAGCTTGTAGATACAACTTGTATCTATCAACTAAAAACCTTGGCCAGATTTCAGTGGAATTAGAATTCCCAGGAAGCAAAACTTCTTCTATACTCAAGTTTTTCTCATCCATTTTGGAAATTTTTAGGGGAAGATACTAGTTTTTAACATTTTCCATTATGTATCTAGGGTAAGCCAAATTGTGTGTTAGATCTAACCCTCTCTAAACTCTGCATAGCCGGAGCTTTGTGCCTGTTTATCAAAAATGTTATAGAGGAGAGGTTACAGATATCTAATCCTTAGACCTTGCAATGGTTGTAACTTAACGCGGTTTTATAAGAAATATGGTGTGGAGAGGGAGAGAGATAGAGAGTTAAAGTATGCTTACTGAATCTCTAACCAGAATGGATGGTCGAGCATTATAATTGCAGAGGTCCAAACAGACTTCCATGCCTGAGTTTCCACAACCAACCACCAAAACATTCTTCCCACGAAATGATTCTCCACTCTTATATGAACTTGTATGAATTTTACTCCCAACAAATTCATTCAGACCTTCAATTTTCGGTACAATCTCCTCAGCATTCTCTCCAGTCGCAACGATTAGCCATTGACACACATACTCAGTTTCCTCCATTTTCAGACCCTTCGTCTGAACCCGCCAAACGCCGTAGCTATCATCAAACTCTGCACTCACCACCGTCTTCTCGAAAAGCGGCTTCAATCCGAAACATCGAGCATATTCCTCCAAATAGGCCAGAAACTGCTCTTTGGTAGGGTAAGTAGGAAAATCAGAAGGGAAAGACATGAAAGGAAGCTCACAGAATTGCTTAGGAAGATGAAGTTTAAGCCTGTCATAAGTCTTGTACTGCCACAGAGAAGCTATGCAATTAGCCCTTTCAAGGATCAAACTTGGGACACCTCTTTCTTTGAGACAAGCAGCCACGGCCAGCCCCGACGGACCGGCACCGACGATGACCGGCCCCGGCACCCAAACAGTCTTGGCTGATTTTGTTATCTCAAAGTTGAAATGATCATGACATCTTTTCCCTTCCATTTCCTTCAAATAGTCCATAGACAGCATAAGAAAGAGCAAAAAAGTTATAGAAACAGCAAAACAGTTCATGCAAAAGTCAAAAACTAAGTAGAACCCATTTATCCAAATATGTTTTTGACACGAAATATATCTCTCTCTCACTATATTTTAGAGATTCAAAAAACAGATAAGGGTGAAATTGGAGACATGTTTTCATCTTATCTAAAGGAATTAAGATTATGCATGAGAGATTATGGGATATGGATTTGAGAGGGGAGTTAATTATCCAAAGAGTGGAATGAGTTTGTTTTGATCATCAGTGGATCATTGATGAGGAGAAAACGGAGAGCGAGAGCTACGGAAAACAAACAAACACTGATGACTTTAAAATAGTGAAGGGTTGTGACTAAGTGAGTGAGTGAAGGGTATTGAGCTGAGATGTGAATCACGATGGAATTTTGGAGCGGACTGCTCAAGTGGGACATTTCTATTTTAGTAATTAACTACCATCAACTAACAACCCCCTTCTTTCACTCTAGAGAGAGAAAGAGAGCCCTTTCTAAAACATTCTCATCTCGATGATAGTTATTTTATTTTAATTTTTTAGGTTTAGATCAATACGTGTCAATAAATTAATATATTATTTTAAAAATATTTGATTAATAAATAACTCAAATGATAAGATTATTTAAAATTGGCTAGGAGATCTATTGTTAGAATCTTGAAGCCACTTATACTTAAGATGCAAGTCCCGTATTATTGGTGTAAATGACTAGCAGGATATTTTGTGATATTAAAAGTGATTTACACATGTGTAAATATGTGTTATGACTCATTCAAAAAGTTGAATCATAATGATATGACATTAATAAAAGAGTACATTACCTAATAATACGCTCAGTTCAATAACTTTCCATCAATCACAATGAAGATTAGGATGATGTTTATGCATTGTCTCTTCATACACTTGATTTAAGAATATATTTTTTAGGTCATGTCTATCAAATTTATTTTTAGGGTAAATTTTATTGATTTTTTTTGAGATTTTTTTTAATAACAAAGACTTTATCTCAGGTTTTTGAAATGATATTAACTTTTTTCTGTTTTTGCTGACAAATAATAAAAACCTCCCCTCAAGTCTTATTTTTTTTCAAAATGACAAAAATATCATTTTTATTTTTATGTTTTTTGTTTTTTTACATTTTTTAAATTTTGACTATTTATTTCTAACTTTTTTAAAAAACAATAAATATTAATTAATCTTTTTTTGATTAAAAAATATAAGTTATTTATCTAAAATTTATTGTTTATATAAAATGAAAAAAATTCTTTAAAAAAAGTTAGAAAAAATTGTCAAAATTAAAAAAATACAAAAAAAAAAAATTAATTTAAATGGACAGTTTCATCATTTTGAAAAAAAATAAGATTAGAGATCTTTATAGCTTGTTAATAAAAGTATGAAAGGTCAGTGTCATTTTAAAAATCTCACAAGCAATGTTTATAATTATCAGTAATCTTAGGAGAGGTAATTGTAATTTACCCTAAACATTACATTCTTATTATTTTTTGTTAATGTTTTGGTTAGTATTCATTTACTTACTTTTCATCAATAATATATCTTCTTTGCTGATAAAAAAAAAAACAAAAAGCTAAATCAAGCCTATGGAAAATTATTCATTGGTATGACATGATATTCTAGGTCAATGAATATTAGCTTGCACATCCTTATATCGTGTCGTCATAATAATTTTGAATTTTTGTAGATGCATCGTTGCCATTGTGACTTGGTCATTAAAAATGGCAAAGAAATAGCTTACTTGTTTTTCAAGAGTAATTGAAAAACGTCTTGAAAAACAAGCTAAATATCATTTGATTGAATAGTTATTGACTCGGTACTTAGTTATTTAAAGAAACCCTTCACTTTAATTGAAATTTTTCACGAAAAGTGGACATGAGACAACAGATCCATCTCATGGTTGGAATCTTGAACATGATTCCTGCTGTTTTCACAGACGATTGAGAGCTCCTAGCCATCCGATTTGGAGGCATTTTCTGGACTACACATGATGAACTTTTTGACCAACTTACTGATGAACCCAAAGATGGGATGGCCAGAAATGGAAATGCATGCACCACATGGTCTTCACACACACACATAGAGACAAAAGCTGAAAAGCAAATTGGTGAAGTTTATAACAACCTAAAGGTAACTTAAATCATACCTTATGATGAATTAAATAATGTTTAACTTCCCAAAATACCATGGGTTAAAATAAATTTAGGATGGTCTTCTTTAGATTTTTTGTTTTAAAACTGTTTAGTTATAATAATTCAAGCATTCAGTCCTTGAGTTAATTTTGACAAAGGATACTGAAATTTGGATTCTCCATTCTGATACTAAATTCTCTCAATTCTTTCACTGTATCATTACCTATCTCATGTAACACTTTATCTGTATCTTTACCTATCTCATGTAATACTTTATTTCACACGTTACCCATTCATCAATGCACTTGAGAAATGAAGAGAATGTAGTACAAGAGAGAATCTCAATCCCTACAATGCATGATTTGAATTCTCCTCATTCCATATAGTTAAGGGTTTGTTTGGGAAGGATCAAAACCAGTTTTTTTGTAAAATATAGATGATCTGATTTTAATTTTTTTTACTATTTACATTAGTTCACATATGTTCTCAAAAAATACTTAAAATTTCAATAAAGTTAAATCAGAGAGGAATTGATTTTTCAGAAAAATAGATAATTAACTTAATAAGAGTGGTTTTAATCTGATCTAATTTGAAGAATTTTAAATCAGGCTCTAAAAACATAGAATATACATATATTTGGATTTATAACCATGCAAATGACTAAAGTTTTCAAATAATTTTAGCACTTCTGGTTTGAGAACTAAGATCCTATAACCCCTCAAATATCTACAGATGCTACCAAAATTGTGAGGAATATTTGAGTGGAGACATAAATAAGAATCACAATGTCCTACTCCCAAGTCTTTGCAATATTCTTTTCTTGTTTTATGTTTTCCTTTGGTGGCATGGAACAAGTGAAAGTACCCTCCAAAACCCCACAATCCAGGAGAAACTCTTTGCAATCTTTTCTTGTATTATGTTTATAAAAAATATATATCAAATTTAACCACCAGAATCTTATGCCAAATTTATGATTTCCTCTATGTATTAGCAAGTTTCTTTCCTATCATGCATTGTCACAAAATATGTGCACTTCATTAGCCAATGATGACAGATCCAAAAATTATAATTAGGGGACGAGATTATGAAGGAAACCTTATGAAAATACCCAAAAAAAAAAAAACTGGCATCCATTCCAAATTTTTAAATAATTTGAACATAATAAGAATAGAAAATGTGAAATTTTCAAATCCATCTCCGTGTGCCTGATTTTCCGGTGGCTTTAACTAATGACAAAATGTGAGATCAGAATCTATTTGTTGTTAGAACAGTTTGGAATTCAAGAATTAGTTTTGATAAGTGTTCATTAGTTGTAGTTTGAGAAGAATCAAAGAAGGGATTACCAGCAATACATACATATATATATATATATATATAGGCAATGCCATTGATGGGGGCGTTGAATTTATAAGCAAGTACTAGCAGTAGCATCAAGAGATGTTCTGATTAAGAATTGGCAATGATTAAGTAGTCCCCAATGCTGGCATTGAGTGGTCTTGAATGATGCTTCTTGCCTTCTGTAATCCATCCAGCTTCAATAGACTGAAATTTAGGTCACCGACATTAATATCAACATCGATATGTAAGTTTGTCTCAGAATCTTTAATGATTTTTAGATTATAATAAATCAACTTTATTGTCGCATCAAAATATCCCTGTCACGCGGATACATAATTATCTATGCATCATTTGATGGCTTAAAGCTAGTTGGAAATTATAGCAGCATTATTGAGGCATATAAAAAAAAAATTTAAGTCAAAAACATATTCCTATTTGATTTAGACTGGACATGTTTCTAACTGATGGACCTGTTCTGGCTTCAAGACCTGCCTTTTAAGGTCACACATTGTCCTGATGATGAATCTATTTATATATATTTGATTGGATGTCTCACTAGGGAATGTTTGGCAGTCAACTTAAGGGTCCATACCATGGCCACCGTGTTGTCAAAGTTATCATGCCTGTAACAAACTGAGATTTAGGCCATTGTTGGTGGCCATTACCAGAACTGAGTCTGACATTTTGTTGAAGACCAAACAATTTGGAATATGCGCCCAGAGAGAATGAACCACCACTTTCTGTGTACCCATTGCTGGAAGCAGATTGGTAGTGGCAACATTTGCATGATTTCTTTACTTTTACTTTTTTTTTTTATTTTAGTGAAAAGTTTAGTGAAATTAATCCGAATAATCGACAAGTAGGTGAAACTTCTTATCAGGACTTATCAGAGGTCCTTTGATCAAACTTTGAGACCACTCATCAGAAAAAAATCCTGGGAAAACTATGTAGAGTAGAGAATTTACTCGTAAACGAAAACTAATCTGAAATTCTCACTGTAGCCAAAAACAAAAACAAAAAAATTTAGTGAATTTACAAATTGCAATTGAGTAGCTTTTTTAAAAAATTACTTCTATGCTCATTAATTGTTTATTTTAAATCTGAAAAGTGAAATGAGGGCATTATGGGAAAGTTTTGTACTTGCAATCTGTTTTGAAATTTCTGGCATTCTGCATTAATTGCAACAGATCAGATTTCCATAGTTTATTCTTTCAAAAATTGAATATATATATTATATATATAAGAGCAGCCTATTTGAATAATTTATAAGCAGCCCTTCTTTTCTGGGTAAAAGAAGAACAAAAGAACTCTATGTCGGATTTTCACTTGTACAAACAGAGATATTCTTCATTTATCACTAAGTACAATGCTTACATTGCCCAGAATACATGTTCATGTGCACACATATAAATATATATATATATAGGCATCCAATTAAGTGTTTAATGGGCTAGAAGATGTAGCCTTTCTATGTTATTAATGTGCAGCTATAGCCTTTCCATGGTACTTATGTGCTAGCTCACCTCAGAATTTGTTTTATTAGGAATAATTAACTGATACAAAATTATTATATGCCTTCAATGATGCTAGTCTATATATATATATATATATATATATTGGCTGCAACACGAGATGGCCTCAGACAGAGGGTAATGTAATGTAAACTTTCGAATATAAAAGCAAAAGATGGGACGAAAGCTCTTAAAGTTGTTCTTTAGTTAGATTATCTCATGACAACCATATCAAAATAAAAAATTGTAATATATGAAAAATGTACTAAAGCTCTAAATTGGCACCTTCAATGAACCTTCACTACCTTCACAATGATGGCAATTTCTTAAAAAGAAAGAATTAAGTTTGCAACATACAATCTTCAAAGTTGGCTTCCACTATATGTTGATTGATAGGTGATAAGAGTATCGATCGTGAGCTAAAAATTGAGTACGTCAAAATCTTATAATGAAATTCTATAAGAGAACAAAGTTTTAAAATTCGAAATTTGAATTTTATTGATAGAAATTGAATAATAAATGTTTCTTATATCATATTTATAGAGAAAGTAAACTAATAATTTAAATAGAAAATCAAAACGAAAGAGGAATCTTATTAACATTTGAGAAAATAGAGAAATTCTTATAAAATCAAAATTGGAAAAAAATTAATTTATACTCAAAATTAAAAACTAGATAAGAAAAGAAGAAATGGGTCCGAGACGTATCCTATTTGCAATTTCCTAAAGATATGAAATAATTAAAGAATTAGAACTTTCTTAAAATAGTAAGAATACTCAATTTCGAATTTGGCTGAAAATAGCAGTGCATCATAACCATAAGATGGTGAATTTGGTCCATCTTTTCATTTCGGGTCAATACATTACTTTCGAAATTTTCAGTCGAATAAGAACTACTTCTCTGTTTATATGAAGAAGCTACTGGAATCGCACTTGGTGACCAAAAAAATATCTAAAACAAAATCAGATTATTAATAATCTGAGTAAATTCATGACAATCACCCAACAAACGTGACATGAAGGGCATACTTATAATTGCTAGTAACACGCGGCCAGAGTCATCCTTAGTTTTTATTTCATTCTTCAGGAATGTCAACCAAGATGTCAAGCATTAGTGCTTGAGAAAATCATATACCATTCTCTAGCTTTTAATATATATCGTGAAATTCAAGTGCTACAAAGAACAATGATTAAATTACTTTAATCAACACTTACTAGTGGGAGATGAGAATTAAAGAACCAAGTAAAGCATGCACTGAAACCAAAGAATACAAATGTTCGAAAAAGAATAATTAAGTGAAAAAAAATTGGAAAAACTAGTTAATTTAGCACTGTATACATTTAAATGGAAGTGAATAATCAATCATCTTTTGCTTTGTCAGTGTTTTACTTTTAGATGTGAAAAATAGTAAGGAATATTTCTTATTCTAGTAAGGCAAAAGAGCTTCTTGCTCAAGTATTAACTTATAGTTGACTTAATTAGTGATAATGAATTGTTAATTAGTATATTAAAGTTTTCTACCAAACTTTTTATGTTCTAATTCTACGTTCAAAATATGCTGCAGCATACTTACTGTAAAGTCTGGAGAAGATTATGTATAACCTTATTGTTGCGTAAAGTCATACTATGTTGGATAGTGTAGATCTTGATAAATACTAGGACACTAGTCCCTCGATTACTGGATCTAACTTCACGGTAAATTGACCGGAGGGTTGCAAGGGGGGGGAGCGTGCCCCGGAGGCAAATTTTTCTTAGGGTATTTTTTATATTCATATTATTTTTCTGTTACTCTAATACTATGTATTTATAGTTGAAGAGTCACATCTTATTATAACTTGTAACTCTTTCATATCATAATGAAACTCCAACAGTTGTGGACATAATCTTATTCTGAAATAAACCACATAAATATTTGTGTTATTGTATGTACGTGTAATTTTAGATTCGTTTTCTTGTTTACTTTCATGTCTCACCGATATTAATTATGTGATTATATTCCAACACCCTCTACAGTAGATGCATTTTTTTTAGGAGGGGGTTAAGTAACAATTTTATTAAATATATATCTTTAACATTCTAACATAGTTAAATCACTATATATTTGAAAAAATGTCATAAGGTAGCACAAACGACATGTTTTACTAATTACATGATAATGGGGACATAATCATATTGTTTTCTTCATCCTCAAATTATGACAATAACATTTGGTGACCAATGATGTTGCCAATAGATAACATCTTAAAATGCAAGTGTTTTAACAAACATGAAGGGCACAAGAGTAACAACTTTTATTAAGATTTAAGACTAAAGGCAAGACAAAACAAATTTTTAGGCATAAATTTGGCCTGCCTTGTTTTCCAACATTGTAACAGCATTTGCTTGATCACTGTATTGAGCCTTTAATTGTGCTAAGAGATTTTTTATGTGCCATCACATCTTGTCATTTCACTCATCTCTTCCCACCCAAAGGCGGAGCCAGGACCAAAAGGAGAGGGGTACTAGAAGATTTTTTGAAAAATATTAGTCGAAATTTTGGATTAAGTCAAAATTTAGGGGGTGAAAATGAAAGAAATGATGATTAAAAATTAGGTTGGGTAGGGTCAAAAAAAATTTGGTGTACACTAAAATTTTGAGTGATAAATGAAAGAAATAATGAGTAAAAATTGAATTGGGCTAAATTTTTATGATGGACCAATTTAAAAAATATCAAAATTTTACATGAATAAAAAATAATTCCTAAAATTTGGAGTGGGTTAAAGACCGGTCTAACCCCCGGGTAGTCCTGCCCTTGTTCCACCAAAAGTTATTAGATGAAATAAATAAATAATTTATTTATTAATATTTTATTCTTTTCCTCCTTTATTACAATTGGATGGGCCACAAAAACATTTTCCTTCATGAAGGAAGTTCTCAATATACCAAGTTGGGAGCATATCAATGTAATCTTTTTTTAGTACAACAATGGGGAGGGAGAAAATTTTACCTAAGTATGCATGCAAGTACTAAACCTCAAATTTGAACCGCGACTGTAAAAATAATGAATTTTATCATTTCGAATGGGACTTAATTGGACTTAGTGCTTCAAAATTATTTCCAAATAATGAGCAATAAATTAATAAACAACTCTTATATTATATATGATACAAGATGGGCATTTTAAAAGTAGAAAATTTCACCATTTCTTTTCAATAAAATATTTCTCCTTAATTTTTTAACTCTTAAATTATGAAACAATCTTGAGAATTCCTTATGCTTTGTCAAGAATATAGTTTCAGAGGTGATAATGGGAGCAGAATCATACATGCATTACATTTTTCTTTGTCCCCAAACTATCATTAATTGTAGATTATTAAGGGCCAGATTGATCAATGTTGTTTCCATTAACTCCTTAAAATGAATGTGTTTCAACAAACATGAAGGGCACACAGATTAAATAAGATCAAAAGGCAAGAAAATGTTAGAATATTTATTTTCATGTTCCAAAGAGAGTGTTGCTTTAATTTCTATTGTCTCTGATCCTTCACTTTCCTCCCACAAAAAGTTTTATTTATGCAATAAAATATTTATTTATTTATTAATATTTCTTCTTTTCCTCCATCATTTATGGCAATTGGATGTGACATATATATATATATATATGTATATTCTCCTTGAGGAAATAGTTCAATATAACAAGTGGGAGCATCAATGTAATTAGATATCTCTACTTTGCATACTAAATGGACTAATTAAATGCTTAGGATTACTTTGCAAAGGAACTAAAGTTAATATTGCATGACAACATTCAAGAAAGTAACTCTTGTATTATTACACAAATTGAACGTCTTAAGTTTGGAAATGTCCCATATAAATTTCTTTTTGGATGAGTGTGAAAAACCCTTCAAAATATATATATATATATATATATATATTTTGCTAGTGTATCAAATTGAGGAAGAAGACTTATTAGATAAAGAACAATGTTGAAACCAAATATACTAATATTTCAATTTTTTTAGAGAGTAGCTCTAGCTTCAAATATATATTTTTAAGGGGAAAAAAGTGAATTAATTTTAATGGCTTTTTATTTTATTTTTATGATATGTTCAAAGTACAACTGTGTCAAACATGAAAACACACACACACACACATTTTTATCATAGTTTCACAATGTAATAAACACTTAAAATATCTGGTGACATTAAATAAAATGCTTTAAAACCTTTAGCCATCCTAGAATGTCAAAAAGTTTCTTTATGCAATAAGGTTTCATTGTTGGTACAATTTCATAATGGATCAAAAGCACTTTGTTTTTCACTCAATATTTGCATCTATTTACACTCAAATCTCATTGCTATGACCCACCATGGATGTAAAGAGATTCTTCTATAATTTTCCTAGAAAACAAACAAGTTCATTGGGTTACTCCTTTCCACTCCCTCTAATCCTATAAAACAAGTATATAATGAGACAACAGAATCTACAAGGGCACTATCTTGCACTCATATAAACTTTTTTGGGGGGACCCTATAGAAACTTATTTGAATTTTTATCACTAAAAAGATTAATTAAGAGCTTGATTAGACAATCGTGGAAGATTGTTGCTTATCTTTTGATTAAAGCCCCTTTTGCTCAAGATCCTTGACTTGATTAGACTTTAAAAATTATTGTGTTTAGGAAGACTGGCGAAGACGGCGTTTGGATTTAACGTCAACAATGATGTAATGATAAAAATGTTCTAATTGTTGCAACCGTTAAATATCAACCTAATTTTCTACAACAATAGTACATTATGACAAAAATATTTGAAAAATGGATAAATTACACAATCATGTCATAAGGTTTGTAACAATTATACTGACCTTTCATGAAGTTAATAAAAACTGGGTAAATTACAATTCTATCATGAGGTTCATTTTTATTTTTTATTTTTTATTTTGGACCAATTTTTTTAACTGTTTTTTTCATTTTCAAATAAATATTAATTAAAACCCTCTTTGGCTAAAAAAATATAAATTATTTATCTTAACTTTTTTTATATAAAATGGAAAAATTATTTTAAAAAATTTAGAAAAATGGTCAAAATTAAAAAAGAATACAAAAAAAAAAACATGAAAAAGAAAATTTTGTCATTTAAAAAAAAAAAATTGGATTGCAGGGTAGTTCAGTGTAATTTATCAGTCAAAGTAAGAAAAATTAGTATAATTTCAAAAAGTCAGGAGAGGTCAATGTAATTTAGTCTTAAAAAAACATATAAAAAAACAAAGTTTGCATTATGATTAAAATTCAATTGTTACTGTTATTCATGCAAAAAACTGTTGGCATCCTTTGATTTCATGCATCTTACCTAACAAATTAATGATATAATTAATTTTAAACAAGTTTAGAAAAAAGGGTTAGCCACAAATATAGAAATGAAACATGAGAAGGGTGACAATAATTAACTGATAGTTAATACAAATGAAATTTAAAATAAACTTAAGTTAGTGGGGGGATAAAGGTTTCTTAATAGATGATTAAGGAGGAAAATAATTAACAAAAGGAAATAGAATCATTAGTATGAAAAAGGAGGTTCTTATATGCTTTCACAACCGCAAAAGTTTATGAAATTTGAGAGTGGGGATGCCCTTGAAATGTAGAAATGGAAAGTGGATTCAAAAGTTGAGAAGAAAGTGAAGGAAAATCTTAGAACCAAAAGGAACATAAGGCCTTTCACATAATGTAGTGGATGTGGGTATAGAACCAACACTAGTAGACATTGATGTATTCCAAATTTTCTGTTCATTTGCAATAAGAGAAAGTATTTTGTGATGGGAAAAAAAAGCCAGGTGAGATGATGCTTAAATGGAAAGAAAACAAATAGAACCAAATGAATTTTGTTCAAAAAAATCATCTTTTCCATAGTTATAGGAGATTTGTTTGCCACCAGACTGAGAATTCCCAATGAAATGTCTTTTTTGAAAGAATAAAGGCCACAAAATGGAAGTGCTCCTGCAACCATAGTGGTGCAAAATGACTAATCATGTGCTATATGACATAGCTTGTTAAAAAAGCCAAATTTAATTTTATAAGGAAAATGAGAATTTGATGTCAATTTTTAGCTTAATGTTAAAACAGATTTTGGGGTTTATGTGAATTAAGCCCCCTCAAAAACCAGAGTAAGAAATTAAGGCATGTTTGGTACGTAGAATTAGAATGGTCATTCCATGCAATGAAATAGTAAAGAGAATAGAAATGATATGAAATGAAATATGAATTATTTATTTGGACTAAAGAAATATTTGGAATAATTTTTAATGGAATATCTATTTCACGAAATAGACATTTTTATTCATACCAAACAAGAATAATGAATGAAAAAATTAGAATAAATATTTTTAAATTGTCCATTCCACCCTACCAAACATGACCTAACAGTCCATTATAAAAACTCAGAAACCGTAACTATTAAACTGCTTGCTACTTAAAATTTCATGAAAATCAAAAAAGACAATCTGAGCTGAACCAGAAATGCAATTGGTTTAAATGGGCTTAAGCCCAAATTAACTGTCTAGTTCATTGGGCTGGCCCTAGCAACCCCATCTCTCTGCCTACCATTGCCTGAAGTTGGTTCAGTTACATCCTTTCCCATCCCTCTCTAAAATTTACCCCTAAATATGTTTTTCTAGCTCCGCCCTTGATGCTACTGTATCATCTTGGCAACAGGAAGCCTTCAATTTTGTATCCAGAGTTGAGCTCATATGATGGCCATCATTGATACTACTAGTCCATTCCAATCCCCAAAACAAAGGCCAATAGCTCTAGTGTTGTGGACAATTCTATTATGAAAGTTCATTTTTCTACTACCCATTTTCTTAATATATGCCACCATTTTTTTCTATTGTTTAAAAAAACTACAAACCATTTTCATATATAAAACTGCAAAGGTTTTGGTTTTATGACTATGATATGAACTTCAGAACTTGTAAGCAATCATATTGTTGCTGAATTTGCTTTGCATTGGAATTGAAGAAACTAAAACTATGGCCAGATCTAAATTTCTACTGCATGATGGTGCTGATACCAATCCCTTCCCCTAAAAAAGTTCTCCAAAATCTTCCCAACAGCACCAAGAAGAAAAAAAAAGGCACATTTAATGAAAAGTATAACTAGACAAAAGTAATATTCTTCACATTGATTACTATAACGTTTCAAATAGAACTCCACCACGGGTAGCTTGGCTGAATAAAACTCTAGGTGTAAATCTTGAGATCTCACGTTTGAGTTGCCAAGGACCAACCAACGAACCAACGTAGTTTATGAAGTTTTGTATGTAAAAGTTCATGGATGACGGAGCGTTTTTTGTCCGTAATTCTTATGCAAAATAGATAGTTCTGTTTTTATAAAATAAATAAATTTTAAATTAATTAAAAAAGTAATTTGAAAAATTCTTTATACTTTATGTATTTTTTACTTTTCACACACTATATAATATATATATATATATATGTTGGAAAATTATTAAATATGACTGATGCAATACTATGGCGATATATCTTTTGCATGATGTTATAGCTCATTGAAATAGGTGGGCCATTAAAAGGGAATTTTGTGCTGCGGTTGAGCTAGTAATTTAAATTGCCTACAACTTTACCACCAACATGTTGAGATGGCCGAGTTGGTCTAAGGCGCCAGATTAAGGTTCTGGTCCGAAAGGGCGTGGGTTCAAATCCCACTCTCAACATGTCAACTTTTTCACATTTTTCCCCTGAAAAGTATACAAATCTGACGGCAGAGAGCACCCTATTCAAAATTCCAAATCAACGGTAGAGAGCACTCAATTACATTCGATCTCTCTGCTTCCAAATTTTCAACATCACAGCCCGCGCTTTTTCTCTGTCCCTTTCCCAAGTTCAAATCTAGACGAAGAAAACCCTAATAATCAAAACCAGTTTTCATATCAACCAAACCGCGAAAATGGCCCAGGCCGCGAGACTCAGCCTTCGAATGCAGAAAGAGTTCAAGCTCCTCCTCACCGATCCCCCTCCCGGCGCGTCATTTCCGGCTCTCTCCTCCGACACCGACCTCTCTTCCTCCTCTTTATCGTCCATAGATGCCCGTAAGCCACATTTACACATACATGCGCCGGTATAATTATATATATATATATATCGTCTCTTCTTTTCTTTCTCGTTTCAAATTGCAGTGATTGTTCTAAACTAGTTGTTTAATTATCTCTCTCAGAAATTGAAGGCCCTGAAGGAACTGTTTATGCTAAAGGGATTTTTAAGATAAAGATTCAAATACCTGAAAGGTGTGTTTTTTTATTACATGTCTGTGTACGTGTATGTCGTTGTCAATGGTTTTGTTCTTTTTTGGGTGATTTTGTTAAGTTTTTAGGGAATTGAGGGGTTTTCTTAGGGTCACAGGTACCCGTTTCAGCCTCCAATTGTGACCTTTGCTACGCCAATCTACCATCCGAATATTGACAATGGTGGACGGATTTGCCTGGATATTCTCAATCTTCCCCCGAAGGTGAGTTTTATTGCACAGATTGATGCTTGGGTTGTGTTATTGTGATTGTCTAAGACAGTTTGCTTCATAGAACAAAAAAAATATGGGTCAAATTCTTCATATTGCCTTTTTTTTTTTTTTTCAAATCTTTGAATTCCTTTCAATTTTTTGAAAGACAATTAGTTCATTATGAAAATAAGGTTGGGATAGTAAAGATTTTAAAAACTTTGGGGGCAAAAGAATAACATTAATTATTAAAATAAATAAAATTCCTCATCAAAACTTCTGCCAAAGAGGAGTAATTGATCATTTCTTACCAGTGGCGGATCTAAACTGTGGACTTAGGGAGGGCAAAAATTCAAAAATTAAAATTGAAGGAGATTTTTTATGAAAATATAAAAATTTAGGGTGGGAAAATCCTAATTTTTTTTAAAAAAAATCTATTAAAATTAAGGGTAAAAGGTGAATATTTTAAAAAATTTGGGGTGGGCCATTGCCCCCTTTAAGCTTGCTGTGGCTCTGCCACTGTTTCTTACTGTTCATTTGGATAAGCAGGAGGGAGAGGAGAGGGGGCGTTAACATTAAGAGCAATGCTATGGATCCCACCTTTTTTGTCCCACCTCTCTCACATGAATGATATAATATGGTAAGTTTATAAATAATGGATCCCACTCATGTGAGAGGGTGGGATCAAAGTGGGATAAAAAAAGTGGGATCCCTAGAATTTCTCTGACATTAATTATGAGGAAAAGGAGAGGAAAGAAATGATAGTGTAATTCCTCCTCCATGTTTGCATAACTAATGAGGGAAAATAAAAGAAAGGAGAGTAATAACCCTTTTCCCATTTCAGAAAGATGAGGAAAAGAAAGGTATTAGATAATTAAATATAAAAAATCACATTTGACATGATCAATGCATAGCAATTAGATATTTTTTTAATGATAAAGTACCAAAGTTACTGTATGCCAAATGAAAAAGCATCTAGCATCAACTCTTACTCAAGCTTTCTTTTTAGCTACTGCCTTGTGAAAAAAAAATTGATATCTTACAATTGTGCATAATTAAGCTTATGATCAGGATACATTTACACAATATTAACGATAATTTGATACGAATTGATTAACCCTGTATGTTACAATGAATTTTTATTGATGTTCCATTGGATTCTGGTGAAGTAGTACCCCCAATCTTCCAAGAATGATATAAAAGCAAAGAAAATCATATTGCGAGCTCAATTAATTGCTGAAGTTTTCGAAGTTACTTGCTTATCTGTTTTGGTTTTCTATAAACCATTTGTTCTATCATTGTCACAAGGTAATTCAATGTTATTAATTTTTCAGTTCCATTTGCATTGATTCCCACTGAAGCCTCCTTTCCAGCGAAATTTCATGAACAATTCTGTCTCCAGTTGGTCATCCGAATTCACAGAAACCTTAAGCAACCTTGTTTAGTGTGATGTCTTCAACTCATTTAAAATTTTCAAGTAGGAAACAAGAAGGAATCACACTAAGAAGTGGTTGACCAACATTCTTGAGTGTACATCTTTGTGACAGCTAACTTATTTTTCTCCAAATTTCCAGCTTCAGTTCGCCATTACTCTAGGGGACAAATTCTGAAAAAGGAATTTTAGCTTTATATCTTAGGATTTTGTGATTTTTACCTGCTGAAGTATGGATGTGCTAGATATGTTCTTCCTTGTATGGAAGGATTCTTTGAAGTATTTTCTGTGCTAATATCATTATGAGAGTGGTTTGATTTCAGTTATCTTTATGGCTTGTAACAAGTGGTTAGATTCCCATGGAAGCAGGGTGCATGGCAACCATCTTTGAACATTTCAACTGTGTTAACAAGTATTGGGTTGTTACTGAGTGAACCTAATCCTGATGATGGCCTAATGTGTGAAGCTGTAAGTTTATATGCTTACAAATAGTTGTGCAACAGTAATGATACTAAGGCCTCTTCTTGATTCTGTGATCTGTTTGGATTGATGTGCAGAGCAGGGAGTATAAATATAATAGACAAACTTTTGACCAGAAGGCACGATCTATGACTGAGAAATATGCCAGGGCTGGATCAAATGGGAATGATAGTTGCAGCCAAAGCAAGGTAGAAACCAGCAATTTAGCATATTGTTTGTTGTTGCTAGTTGTATGACTTTACTTTTGTAACTTCATATTTACTCACTGCAGATGGAACCTAAAGGACCTGATGTGCTGCAGTGTGAAGTTAATGAGCGTTTTGTAAGTCATAAGAAGCTACGTGGGATCAGCCAGAAGTTGTCATTGGAATCTTCAGTATCAAATCAGGAAAAAGGCAGTGATAGAGTTGTGAACAAGGTGCCCATTCATCACTCCTTTGAAAACCAGATGGAAGTCAAAGGACCAAAGGAAGATTCAAAAGAAATGTTCAACGAGTACTATCATGATTATGAGAAGCCACATGGGACCAGGCGAAAATTATCACTGGAATCTTTGGTCCCATCCCAGATGAGAGGTGGTGATAACAAGGAGAATATGGTGCCGAATTGCCCTCCATTCTTTTCAAATCTTCAAAGCATTTCTATGGTTTCTTCAGACTCTTTGTCGGTGCTGCAGGCTAGCAACCACTGTCCACAATGGCCTCATCAAGATCGAGATAGTAAATCAATAAAGGACAGCATAAACACTAGTCCAAAGAAGCTGTCACCAGAATCATTAAGTTCAGGGCAAATAAGTGATGATAATGATGGAGTACTACATAAAGTGCCTCAACCATTGCCCTCAGAATCCTGTTCTAATGTGTCACATGGGGCATTGCCAATGCCTCAGGCTATTAATAATAGTGAACTGGGGGCTCAGAAAGATGCTACTAATAGAATTGGTAGTGGCTTTACCAACACAGAACACAAGAAGTTAGGTTTGTCTAGTAAGAAGCTTTCTTTGGGACTTTCAGGCTCATCAAAAAGCCAGGAAAAGGGCAACAACAAAGAGAATGTGGCTCCAATTCAAAATTTTCCCTTTTCACACCTCACCAGCCTTTCTATGTCATCATCCATGTCATCACTGATGTCACAGGTTGGTGAGTGTTGTGAAAGGAAAACAGGTAATTGTGCCACAAATGGGGCTCATAAGAAGCTGTGTGGGATTAGCCGGAAACTGCCATTGGAACCTCTGGGACAATACCAAGGGAGCAATGATGGCGTCCTGTTACACTTGCAGTCTGAAAATCTAACTGCAGCTCCATCCAAGTCCTTGCCTGTGCCACATGACTGTAGATGTGATGAGAAGCAGCTGCAGAAGCAAGATCATGCTGAGAAATTTGCTAGAGGGATCGAACAACAGAGAGAAGGATCACCGGCATCTGAAACAGTGATTGTTTTAGATAGCTGAAGATAGTGAAGAGGAAAAGAATGCATCTTTGAGGCCTAAACTGTTGCTTGCACAAAAACGCTTGCCAAGGAAGTGGAAAGCCAAAGCTTGAAAGTTGAAGAGTTTCCAAACCAGATGTTCTTGCTCGTGACTAGTAGGCTAATTTTTAACCAAGGGGGTGCTGTTTGCATTTAAAATCCCGGCCACTAGCTTTTAATCTTGACAACATGCTCAAATGAAACAGCTGATACTTCATACTGAATTTGCTTTGTACTGTTCTTTTATACTTCAAACTGAATGTGCGCCTGTGTAAACTGCTGTAAGTTATGGTTTGTTTTCGTTTTCTGTTGCTGTTCAATTACCTGCGGATTAGTTATGTTTTTCTCTCAAAGCTTACCAAATTGGAATTGGTCTTCCCCAAAAAGAAATCCACACATATACCGATAGTTTACAAGAGCATGGTTTGTTTTGTTTTACATATTCATTGTTCATTAAATAGGGTAACTTGTACTGCATTTGGCAAAGTGAGAAGGGAAGTCAAGTCTGTGGAATCAGGAATGTAGCAATGATGTTATCATTCTAGAATTGTACCTGATCATCTGATGGGATATATACTTTAATAATGTTGTCACATGATGGTTATACTCCTAAATGTGCAGCTGTCCTTGATGTAATTCTTAGTTGGAAAGCAAGGCAGAGCATGTTATTTGATGTAAAGCTAAGGTACATTTTGAAAGTCTAGTTTGCTGCTGCTTGGGTGATAGTTCTACCAGTTACTTATGCTTAGAGTTAGGAGAATCCTCCTGGATTTGCCCAAACCATTAAAAGTTGGTTTGGAAGAGTTCAAATTCTCCTTCATTGTTTATTTTGGCTATTGTTGTCTACCTGTCACCAAATATGCTCGCCGCAATACTGTTTCTTTTTCCCTTTATTTGACGATTCCTTGAGAGATCAAACTATTGAGTTGTGATGCTTATGATGTGGTGGTCACAGGTATGCAAAACACCCTTCCATGCATGTTTCTGGTTTTCTTGTATGGTTAACAAACATTTGTGCTATAGATAGATTTGTTACCTGGGCGGGAAACAAGTTCATAATAAATTTTGCGTGAAATCTTGCAGCCTCGTCTATATGTTGCAAGGGGAATACATGAGAGTGCATTTTCTCTTTTCAAATAAGAGTCCAATTGGTAACATTTCCGACTAATATAATATAACCACAATGTTTGATTACTTTTTATTTAAACTTTCGGGTACACATTATAAACCACACTGTTTGATGTCCAATTACTCTTTGTTTAAACTTTCAGGTACATATTGTTTTGGGTGCGCCTTATTATGACAAAGTTGGCATTCAGTTACTATATCAAGGTGTTTCTCTTGTCCATTCTCGAAAATCATGTTGCTTTGATATACTAATATATTAGAAATATATCATTATTACTCACATATGATCTTGTGTTGGTTGCCTATTACTATAGTTAGCCACTTTAGAAAGGGCAGTGTGCTGATACTAGCTTATTTTGTCTCTTCTGAATGAAATCAATAATTTGAGGCACTTGAGTTACCTTGAATTGAGGGAGCATTTGATTTCGTTGAACTCTTTTTCACTATTCTCAACTCAACAAAGCCTTATTCTTTAAAAGATTAAGATATATTTGTGTAGAGAGTAGTGTGGCCAAGAAAGCAGTGTGATGGAGTCAAAGGCACTCTGCCATATGAACTATGTACTATGTCCTACTAGAAAAGGTGGGTCATATCACGCATGACAAAGTGCTATTGAAAGGACACATTGTCACATCACTATACCAATCCCATTCAAGAATTTTTCTTAGGGATCAACTTTAGAGAAAAGAGAGTGTGTTTACAATGGGTCCAAGTAGAGAATTTTTTAATAAAAAATATTAGGTGGAGATAAATTTAATTAAAAAATTATTAGTAGATCAATTTTAATTAAATATTTCAAAAAAAATCACGGGCATAAATATTTGAAAGAAAAGTGATACAATTTTCATTTAATAAGTGTTATTATTATTATTTTTTTTAGTGTTAATTTGTTGAAAAATTAACGATTTATGCAACTTTAGTGAAAAACATTAGAGAGAGAGAGAGAGAGAGAGAGAGAAGATGATACAGAGGATTTACATGTTTCGATAGTATGCCTACATCCACGAGAGCGGGTGGCACTGTTCTTCGATGCCTTTTTTTTACAATACAATGCATACATTAATATATTGAACAATAATAAATTCAAACAAATAACGCTTTTATTGCCACCAAATCACAAAGCATATGTACTCCTAGGCCAAAATCAATCAATTGATTGATTAGTGAAATCACATAATGCAAAGCGACAGGAGAAGAAGATGAAATGAATTGACGGAGAAGCTTTTGCAACATGAGAATCACAAGCTGAGGCGTTCAATTAATTCTGGTCTGCCTGCAGCTAGGAAAGGATAGAGTAAATCAAAGTTATGTACCATAAATTATATAAATTAGAATATAACATAAAGGAATAGAATAGAAACAAAGATATAGGGTTGCTAGTTGATGACATGCTATGCATGCATATGAATAACAGTGATTTTGTGACTAATTTGAAATCATGATAATGGTTTATGTAGTACCATTTTAGCTTATATATATGTACTTACAAATGTATATGTGTGTGGCAATGCCTTAGATAAGTAAATACTTGCGCACACACACACACACACACACATATATATATATATATATGCATATACGTCATGTAATATATGAATGAATAGATAATGAAGGAAATAAACATAAAACATTTTAATGAAATAAACTACGAATGAGAAAAGCTCACTGACCTCTTCATGAGCTCAACATTGTAATGTTTTTGAGATTGTCTGAAAGAGGCCTTAGCTTAGGGCAATTTCTGATGCTTAACTTGTTGAGTCTTGGCATTCCTCCCTCCTCCACTATTAGCTCCTCTAAGTGATATAAATATTCAATTTCCAACACTTGAAGCTGAGGAAAGTTATCAGCTGATGATCCTCCACAGCAAACCATCATCCTCATATCCCCAATTGTACTCAATTTGAGGATCCTTAGTTTAGGTAGTTTCCTCAGTGTCTCGAATGGGTCCTCTTCCAAATTAATATGCCTGAGAGTAAGCTTGGTGAGGTTTGGGGGCAGTTCATCAGGTTTGGGCAAGTTCATTATGCGCCCGATTAATTGTAGTTTACAAACATGCAGATAGCGAGACAGATTCAGATTCACTGCTAAAGTTTTTCTTGAAAAAACATTCCACTTGAACCGCAAGTTCTCTAGCTTCTGTGATACAGGTGTTGCATTTGATAACACCTTAGTGACTTGGTCTGCTATGTCTTCGTGAGCTCTGATTCGTAATTTCCTTAAATTGGTAAATTTGTGTAGCCAACAAGGCATTAAATTGTCACGAGGAAGCTTCACATATAAGGTCTGCAAATTTGGTAAGGAAACTTCAATTGTATGGGATTCATAACGCATGAAGACCCCATAAATATGTCGTAATTGTTTCATCTTCCAAATAGAAGTAGGGCATAATATTGTGCACCTTCGAACATGTAAGGTCAGTAAATTTTTGAGATCACTTATAGTGGAAGGGAGATCTACAATACCATTTCCCCATAATCCAAGGTAACTCAAGTGGCTCAAATCACCAATTTCTTTGGGAAGAGACAACGTAAGCTTCCTGCACTCCACTTTTAGCACATGGATGAATTTAAAGTCTTCAAGAAAACTTTTGAGACTTCCAAGTATCATATCTTCTCTATTGAAACAAAGTAAAGCGCGAAGCTTGGGGTTGGGAGTTTGATAATTCAAAGAAATGTAATCCATCATGTTTACCATGGATGGTAATTCTATGCACTCTCATAGGAGGATGCAAGCTTATATTGTCAAGAGCGTTGAAGAAATTCTCTTTTCTGACTCTAAGATGCAAAGATTATAAAGAAGATCATGAATCCGACAACTTCTAACACTTCCATCGTATCTCCTCCTAACAACTTGGATCAAGTTCCTAGCAATTAAGTTTTTTAGGTAATCCCTCCCTACATCTTCAACCTCTTGCTTTCCTCTAGCTTTTATAAATCCTTCAGCCACCCTCAAGTTAATTAAATCGACTGCTGAAATTTCATGGTCCTCTGGGAAAAGTCCGAAATATAAAAAACACGGTTTCAAATCAGTGGGTAAATCTCCATAACTCAAAGCCAAGGTTTTTGAAATTTCGTCGTGATTTCTTCCCATGCTATTAAGTACTTCCCTCCATGCCTGTTCCATTCTCTCGCTTAACAACCACAAACTTGTTGTGACCACAATGGCAAGTGGAACACCACCACATCTATCTAATATTAGCAAACCAACATTCTCTAATTTTGAAGGGTCACTTGTTACGTTACTAGTTTGTGGACGGACCATGACCATTTTGAAGAAGAGTTCTTTACTCTTTTCTTGATCTAAGGGTAGCAGCTCATGGAGAGAGTATTGCCCACCTATGTATGTGCCTACATTTCTCAAGCGGGATGTTACTATTATTCTACTTCCATTCCCAGAATTGATAGGGATGCCAATGCTCAGAGCATCCCATGTTTGTGTGTGCCAAATATCATCAATGACAATGACATACCTTTTTTCCCTCAAAAAATTGAACAAGTTAGCCTCCACGTCCTCGTTGCGCTCCCGCTCCACTAAGCCCACTTGTCTTGCTATGTCTTGCAATAGGTCTTTTATGGTTGGTTTTTGAGAAACAAAAACCCAAGCTGAACACTGGAATATGTCTTGGACTGACCTAAAAACTTTCTTTGCAAGAGTGGTCTTGCCCAGGCCTGGCATACCAACAATTGAGACCACATGATGTTGTAAATCTGTACTCATCAGTTTAGTCTCCAATTCTTTGATGTGTGTTTCAAAGCCAACAATATTTGGTTAGTCCACATGAGGAAAAGATCGCCTTGGATCCCATCTGTCTGTTCCATTGTTGCCATCATTTTCAGGGATGTCATAAGTTTTTCTGGCTCGCTCGACATCGTTAACCCTTGTTTTGATCTCCATAACAAAGTTATGAGCAACAGAAGAATTAAAAAAGATGAAAGCAACACTTTTAACGAAACCAAGAAAGCCCTTCCTCTTGTGTTGAGATGCTAGCTGAGGAAAGTATGTGTCCATGATATCATCCACATCATATGCAAGGTCCCATATTTCATTAATCAAGTTTTCAACTCCTTGTCTTTCAGCTTGAATAGCCTCTACATCTTTCAAGAATGCCTGAATTCGCTTCATTTCTGTTTCGATCCAGCTAACACACTCTTGCAATTGATTCAAGTGGGAGCCTTCCTTGATGATAAGATTACTGGCTATTTCTGCAGCTTTCCGAATAACCCCTGCAAGAACAATGTCCGCCGTCTTTTCTTTGATTCTGACAACAGTCTAGCTAAAAAGGAAAAAAAGTATGTATTCAAAGAGAACTTTCAATAGGCCTAAGAGCTGGATTGTGAAAAAAGTGAGTGTCTTTGGGGGACATGCAAGCTTCTTTATTACACTATCATATATAGCACCCAAAAATCTATACAATCCATTGGATGGCCACAACTATGTCCAAGTGCACATATCTCCAACATAAATCTTGTGGATACATAGTAACATAGTTAATTTCTATGGCAACAATTATTTATGCTTTCTTTTCTTACTTTTGCTATTTCTTCAATTCTTTTTTCTTTAAAGAAGGTGAAAAAAAAATCTCTCATCGAAGTGTATGATTGAAAAGTACTTAATTATATATAACTATTAATTTGACAGATTATATTACAAATGGCATTCAACATGGGAGGAAGAAACTGATGTAGGACAATATGGTAGCGGACAAAACGATTAAAACTTGTAGAATTATTTTAGGAGTCTATAGTTTGCAAATTTGAGTTTATCTCAAATTTATTATTTTAGATAAAATATCTATTTTTCTAGTCCTATTAGGATTGGTATAGGAGTAGTGGCTTCCTATTTAAAATAGTAAATTTCTAACTCTATAAATAATATGTAATGAGTCTTTATTATCAAGTTTTTTTTATCAATAATAATATAATTTTGAATTTTAGAGAATTTAATATCTTTTTTGGGTGATTGTTTCCCGTCGCGTTTCTGTTCTGCGCTACAAACACTAGAAATATTTTTTATTTTTTATTTTTGAAAAACATAGTAAGCAGCTCCATTTGCGAGTCTAAACAAAACAGAGGAGACAACACTAGACAATATTACCAACACCTTGGACAAGAAACTATGTTAGTTTTTTGTTTTTTATTCTTTTCTTTACTGAAGATGATAAAAAAGGGACAAGGAATTATTTGTTGGACTCTAATAGTTAAACTTGATGTGTGCCTCCCAACCAGCACCATGACCGCCACATGATGCAGACATGAAAGATTAATAAATTTGTATCTGTTAAGCCAAATACTTCTAAATGTGTCATTTTATTTTTTAATTAAAATAATGAAATTGTTAGTGCTTTCTTCAAAAGCAAGGTGCGAAAACACACTCTAGATTAAAGGCAGGGGACAATGCTGGCTAAGGTTCGGGGAGCAATTGTCCTCAATTATTTCAATTGAAATTTTTTAAAATTATTTTAAACATATACTTTAAATTTATATTTCTTCCCAAGTCTAAAATTTTTCACATTTTAGCCTTCTTAATTTTAATTTGACCTGTTAATAGAACTTTTATTGATTTTTTTTTTCTCCATATTGCTTAAAGTTTTTAAGAGTTTCTTTATGTTGGAATTCGTTTCTAATTTGTAAATTCTTTTATATCAATGAATTTAGTTCCTTATCAAAACTATTATCAATTAATATTACATTTTTATATTTTATATTTTAAATTTTAAATTTATAATCGAACATCTGGTAAAAATCCAAGTAATCACAAAATCAGCTTTTTATCTATTAGGTTAATTTGGAGGTACCTCTGATGCTTAAATCATGCTCTTGACCATTGTGATCAAATCTCTCTCTCATTTTGTCTTTTAAGGGGCAACTTTTGGGCATTTTCCAATCGTAATTTTTATTTCTTGGAATAGAATTGTTTTTATTACATTTTTGTGTATGTTGATGTTTGCCTGGACATTCTCAATCTTCCCCCTGAAAGTGAGTCTTATAGTTTGCACAGGTTGATGCTTTGGTTGTGATCTTGTGATTGCCTTTTTTCAAATCTTTGAATTCCTTTCAAAATTGTGAAAGACAGTTAGTTCATTAGAAAAAAAGTATGGGATAATATAGATTTTAAAATTGTGATACTAAGATGTCCTCTTGATTCCTTGTTCTGTTTGGATTAATGTGCAGAGCAGGGAGTTTAAATACAATAGACAAGCTTTTGACTGAGAAATATGCCAGGGCTGGAGCAAATGGGAATGATAATTGCAGCCGAAGCCATCAAACTCACTCAAATCCAAGCATGGTAGCAACCAGCAGTTCAGCATATTGTTTGTTGTTTGCTAATTTCATGAGTCTACTTCTGTAAATTCATATTTACTTACTGCAGATGGAACCTAATGGACCAGATCTGCTGCAGTGTGAAGTTAATGAATGTTTTGTAAGTCACAAGAAGCTATGTGGGATCAGCCGGAAGTTGTTGCAATCTTCCGCATCAAATCAGGAAAAAGACAGTGATAGAGGTGCAAACAAGGTGCCCATTCGTCACTCCTTGGAAAACCAGATGGAAGTTAAAGGACCAAAGGAAGATTCAAAAGAAATGTGAGAAGCTACATGGGAACAGGCGAAAATTATCCCTGGAATCTTTGGTCCCATCCCAGATGCCAAATCGCCCTTCATCCTTTTCGAATCCTCAAAGCATTTCTATGGTTTCTTCAGACTCCTTGTTGCTGCTGCAGACTAGCAACCCCTGTGCACAATGGCCTCATCAAGATCAAAATTGTAAATCAATGAGGGACAGCATAAACACTAGTCCAAAGAAGCTGTCATCATAATCAAGTTCAGGGCAACTAAGTGATAATAAACTCTTTAGAATCATGGTCTATTTATTTGTATTTGTTCAGAACTTGTCCCTTGGTATGCTACAAATCTGTACATGGGCAATCCCTTGATATATCTATCCTGAGTTTTTTTTACATCCATGTGATTCTGATTTTTGAATCACATCTTTTATGGAAAACGTGTTAGGATATAGTGACTTTGAAAATCACATTTTATAAAATTCAATATTATTATATTATGACATATCATATTAGAGATATAATTAAAGATATATAATATTGCCGACAAATCATGCAGCCAATGCCGAGTTTTGGAAGGCTATCAAACACGATAAGGAGATATTAATTGCTTGTTATATCAAGATGTTAAACAAGCCAACTCGTTTATAATATTAACTTGCTCGTTATATTCATCACCTCTATTTGTAATCAAATATTTGTGTTTGTCCCTTGGTATGCCACAAATCTGTACATGGGCAATTCCTTAATATTATCTCTGCTGAGGTTTTTTTTCATCCATGAGATTCTGATTTTTGATCGAGGTCTTTTATAAAGAATGTGTTTGGATATAGTAACTTTGAAAATCATATTTTATAAAATTCAATATTATTATATTATGACATTATATTAAAGATATAATTGAGGATATAATTAGAGATATATAGTATTGCCGACAAATTGTGCAACCAATGCCGGGTTTTGGAAGGCTATCAGACGCGATAAGATGATATAATTGCATGTTATATGAAGATGTTAAACAAGCTAACTCATTTATAACATTAATTTGTGAGTTATATTTATCACCTTTGTTTATAATCGGATATTTGTGTTTGTCAGTATTTTTCATATTTTGTTTTAATTGTTGCCTTACAATAAAAGAAACACTTACTAAATTAGTTAGTTAGCAAATATTTATTTATTCATGTTGTTCTGTTACTGTTCGATTACCTGCAGATTACTATTGTTTTTTCTCTCAAAGCTTACCAAATTGGAATGGATCTTCCCCAAAAATAGATACACATATATAGATATAGTATTACTGGTATAGAGGCTTATTATATTGCAATACTAAGCTAGATTTTGTGGCAGTAATGAATCAGCCCCTTCATTTCTGTCTTAGGATGGAATGCATATAGCAAAAACGATGGTCCTAGAAACTTCTTTTGAATGTTAAGTAAAGGAAATAATTCTTAAAAAAAAATTATTACCACTCTAAACTGTCGTTCTCCTTACAAGTCAACATATTTATAAACCTAAAAGGCATAAAATAAAATAAAAAATATGAATTTTATCAAAAAAATAAAAAATTTTAAAAACCTTTTAAAACTAAAATACAACAAAAAATAAGATATTCGGTGAAAATAAAAACAAAATAAGCTTATTTGAGTCATATTCGACTAGAATCAAAAGTTGCAAAAAATGGTAAAAACTAATAAAAACTAACGTTTGACCCTTTAAACGGCTGATTTTGGCCTCAAAATCTGGCGGTAATCATCGAAGCAACTAATCATATTGTAGAGCTCGAAAAGACCTTTTCGAATTGGGGTAACAAACGAAAAACGAACACTTGTGTACAAAGTTATGCTTTTAGAGATGGAAGATCAACTTTTACTGTTTTAACTAATCATATTGTAGAGCTCGAAAAGACCTTTTTGAATTGGAGTAACAGGCGAAAAACGAACACTTGTGTACAAAGTTATGCCGTTTAGAGATGGAAAATCAACTTTACTTTTACTATTTTGTTCCAGGGCGACGTTCCAATACCGCCAAATACGCATCTAGGGTAATGCATCAAAAATGAGTTCGGACTAGGTGCCAAAGACAGAATTTCATGGTGGCTGTTATTTCAGTTGACTGTCTCCAAAGAAAATGTCATTACCCAGTGTTAGGTTCCTCTTATGCAAACTGTTAGGAGGGGTAGATTTTCGGCATATTGAAGAAGCCATCAAAACTAATCTAACTGGAAAACAAAGCAAGAACCAAAAACTAATTATATGGGCTTTCTTCCCTGCAGATTCCCCCGAGGCGATGAAGCTGAAATAAAGGAAGAAATGGAGAGGAAAATCCTCACAGAGGTGTAATGCAAGAGTTAAGAGATAGGCTAAGAGAAGGAAATGGCAGCATTGATGGAATATGCGGTCATCCTCGAGCAACAAGCTTCTTCAAATTTGACTGGAACTGTTCTGGTTCAGTGCTCAGAAAAGAAAAGAAAAGAAAGAACATATTTCTGGCCTGGCTTTGCTGGGTCTAGTAGATGAATTCCAGTTGATTGTGTCCTCATGAACATCATTTAACACAAAGTCATGATACTAAATAAAAACCATACAACTATCAATTTTCTTTAATCAAATTTGGCAAAATATGCCAAATTTAGAATTCAATTCTTTGTTTTTCAAACAATCCAGTTCAAATTCAGTAAGGCCAATGAATGTCAGGATCTAAGTTTCACACACATTAATTTATTGAACAATTAATAAATTCAATCCACACAAATAATAATGCTTACATTGCCACCAAATCACAAAGCAGATGTAGTTCTTAGTCAAAATCAATCCATCGATTGATTTTTAAAAACACATAATGCAAACCAACAGGAGAAGAAGAAGAAGAAGCAGAAATGAATTGACAGAGAAGCAGATTCAACATAAGAATCTCAAACTGAGATGTTCACTGTTCCAAAAATTTGGGCCTACCTGCAGCTAAGAGAAGACACAGTGAACCAAAATTAGGCATCATAAACTATATCAATTACAACAAAACAAAAAGGAATAAAACAGAAAGGAAGATTTAGGATTGTTAGTTGATGACATGATATGTATGCATATAATTAACAGTGCTTGTGTTACTAATTTAAAATCATGATGATAGTTTATGTAGTCCCATTTTAACTCATATATATATATATATATACATACATATAAATGTATATATGTGTTTAAATGCCTCAGATTCAAGAATAAATACATGTACATATATATAAGCGCACATATGTAGTGTGTGATACATGAGTGTATAGATAATGAAGGAAATGAACTCAATAGAACATTCGAATGAAACAAACTAGATATGATAAAAGCTCACTAACCTCTTCATGAGCTCAATGTCAAAATGTTTTTTTAGATTGTCTGAAAGAATCTTTAGGTTGGGGCAATCTAAGATGCTCAACTTTTTTAATCTTAACCCTAAATCAAACGGTAACGCAGAATCCTAAATCGAAGCATAAACATTGTTACATGCAAAAGTTACAAAACATGTTTCGATTCTCATGTTAAATAAAAAATAGAATCATTAACATGTTTTTTTTTTCCCAGAAATTAGGACCAATGTTTTAAAAATGGAAAGAGTTCTAATTAGCCTGATTCTGTAATTTTCATGATTTTAATGGTTTATAGTAAGCTTGTTCTTGGGTAGAGTCCTCGAGTAAAAGCAATATAGTGAATTATAATATAACAATAATAAGATCAAAAAGCACAAACCACACACATCCATGGATGCAACCCATTGATTCAACAGACCATTCCAATTACAATTATAGTTTATCAATCAGTGAACTTACATCACACAGCCAGAGAATAAGAATCAAATGAGCCTCATGAGCCACTTGAATAGTAGTGATACTGATCTTCCTGCGAAACAAAGGCAAAATGAATCAAATTTATGTTCCATAAATTACAATTGACTTTCTAAATTCGAGGTAATATGAAGAATATCTAGACTTCATAAGAAAATATTATCTATCTCTAATTTATATCTTTAATTATATTTTAAATGCGATATGTCACTGTGTAATACTTTTGGACATGATTTTCAAAATTACTATATGCTGACATATCACATTAGAAATATAAATTAGAGATGATCCAAGGCAATTGTATGGAATTAATTGTCTACCATTGGGTAAAGAATACTGACATTTCTGAAGTTTCTGACAACTATACTGATTACTACTATTTTACTTGGCAAACTACATATCCTTTTTATCATAATGACAAAATTACCATTTCATGTTTTTTTTTCTCAATTTTGACTAATTTTTTTATTTTTTTTATTTTCAAATAAATATCGATTAAAATCTTAAATTTATTTTTATAAAAATAAAAATTATATAAAAAATTAGAAAAAAATTGGCCAAAATTAAAATATATATATATATATATATATAAACATGTAAGAAGTTTTGTCATTTCAACAATTTGACTAGAGTAGAGTATTTACAATTTGTTAAGTAAAATAGGGATGTCAGTTTAATTTCAAAAACTTCAAATAAAATAAATATAATTATTAGAAATCTCAAAGAAAAATCAATGTAATTTATCCTATATGATTATAGCTTATACAAAAAATCACTGACCTGAATTCATTTGATAATTCACATTTTGTTTTTGAGACAATCTGAAATTTTCAATTGTGGATCACATCCACGGATCTGAAGCTTATTGAGTATTGGCATTCCTCCTTCCTCCACTAGTAGCTCCTCTAAATTGTATAAATCTTGCAATTCCAACACTTCAAGATGAGGGAAGTTCTCTGCGCCAGAGCAAACAATCTTTCTCCCATGGTAGGACCCGATCCCCAATTTCAGGACCTTCAGTTTAGGTAATTTTTTCAGTATCTCTATTGCATCGTCTTCCAACTCACTCCGCTTGAGAGTAAGCTTGGTGAGGTTTGGAGGCAAGCTAGGGAACTGCTTGATGCCTCCACTCAGTTTCAACTCACAAAGATTTTTATAGTGAGAGAAATTCAATTTTGTTGTTTCAAAGGAATCGATCCGCCAATGCAATCGTAAGTACTCTAGCTTATACGCTGCGGGATTTGCATCAGATAATACCTCGAAGGTTCGCTCTGTAGAAAATTTAATTCCCAACTTTCTTAATTGGTAAACTTACGCAACCAGTGGGACTTCAGATTGAAACCGTCCATATGTAGTAGCGTTTGGGGATTTGGTAAACAAGTTTCAACACTACAGAACCAATGCATGTTAGCCTTGCAACGAGTGATTTTATCTCTGAATAAAAGAATGTGGCTAGCTGGCTCCGAGAATCGCACTTTGGGAAAGATGATGTGTCTTAATTGTTTCATCTTCCATATAACATCATCAAACAAGAGGAAGTATAATCCTTCAACATCCAAGGTCAACAGATTTTTTAGATTGCTCAACGTGGAAGGGAGCTTTCTAAGACCAAATCCCCACAACCTGAGGTAACCTAACTGGCTCAAATTGCCGATTTCGTTTGGAAGTGACAATGAAATCCGTTTGCACTCCACACATAGCACTCGAAGGAATCTGAAGTCTCCAAGATGTTTGCTTTCAAGTATCAAAAATTCTCTACAGAAAGAAAACAGAGCGCGAAGCTTGGGAGTTTGATATTTAAAAGAAGTGATACTATCACCATAAGTTGTGACTCTACGTACACTCATGGCGGGAGTAGAGGTTACATCACTTAGTGTGTTAAAAAAGTTACTTTTTTTGGCCAATGAAATGCACAAATTGTGTAGAAGATCATGAATCCGACAACTTTTGATCCTCCCATTAAATCTTCTCCTACAAACTTGAATTAAGTTCCTATCAATCAACTCCGCTAAGTAATCCTCCCCAATATCCTCAGGCGCTCGCTCTCTGTTTAAATTTATAAATCCCTCAGCCACCCAGAGGTTAATTAATTGGAATATAGAAACTTCATAGTCCTCTGGAAAAAGCCCAAAATACAGAAAGCATGGTTTTAATTCAAAATCTAAATCTTGGTAACTCAAAGCCAATATTTTTGAAACATCTTTATCTTGACCCATTCTATCTAGTACTCTCTTCCATGCATGTACTGTTTTCTCTCGTATCGACAGCAAACCTGCTGTGACCACAATAGAAAGTGGCACACCACCACATCTTTCTACAATTTGGTCACCAAGATCCCTCAACTCTTGGGATAAATCTGTGTCAGGAGACTCCGTGACCATCTCATAAAACAGTTTCCTACTGTCATCTGGATTTAAGGGTGGCAACTCATGTAAAGAGCTTTCCCCACCTATGTGCAAACCTACACTTTTTTGGCGAGAAGTGATGATTATTTTGCTACCATTTTCAGAATTTTTTGGGATGCTCTTATACAGATTATCCCATGTTTGGGTGTGCCAAATATCATCAAACAAAATCACATACCTTTTTCCAGTTAAATATTCGAGTAGGTTGACCTCCACCTTCTCCTCCCACTTGTCCTTCGCCAAGCCCACTTGTCTTGCAATGTCTTGCAAAAGCTCTTTTACATTTGGCTCCTGAGAAACCACCACCTTTGCTGAACACTTGAAGTGAAGTGTGGAACTATCATCCTCCTTCATAAGAGTGGCGAGCCTAAAAAGTTCTTCAGCAAGAGTTGTCTTACCCGTACCTCCCATAGCAACAATTGAGATCACATCTTCATCGCGCAGTTTCAGGGTCAAATCTTTTATGCGTTCTTCAAAACCAACAAATGTTCTTTCATTTTTTCGCCAGGCAAAGCCACCAACATTTAATTTATTGCCGGGAACTGATTGTGTTACATTCAATAGGTTTCTGGCAGAATTGATTTCATCAACCCGTCGTCTGATTGCTTGAACCTCCATGACAAAATCACGGGCAGAGCTATCACAAAAAATGTTATTAATGGAACTCAAAAGCCAAGAAAGAAAACCCTTCCTTTCGCGCGTTGCTAGCGCAGGCATGTAGGTGTCCATGATGTCCTCCACATCATAAGCAAGGTCTCTAATATCATTCATCAAGTTTGTCGCTACATAGTTTTGTTCATGCATGGCATCGGCATCTTTCAATAAGGATTGAAGAAATCTCATCTGTCTTTCAATCCAATAGATATCTTGTTTCAACCAATACAAGCGAACACCATCTTCAACCCCCAGATTACCAAGTATGTCAATAGCTTTTGTGAGAACTATATTGGCAGCACCAAGAGCGATTTCCGCCATCTTTGCTTTTTTGGCCACAACTCACCAGAAAGAAAATTTCAAGAAGAATAAACTTTACAACTCAGAAGGGAAAACCTTCAGCAACCAGATAACACTAGATCTCCTTGTATATACTTAATGTCATGGGAAGGACTCGACCAGTCAAGTCTTCACTTAAACCATTTTGGAAGCAGTGATATACATCTCTATCAATGGCCCTCTCTAATTGCAGAGAAATACAAATTCCATATCTTGACAAGTGAGAGTAGTAACCAACCTTTGTTGAGTTCTTTGAATTGAGGCCCCAATCATAATGAATTTCGCTTTTTCTCCTCTCATACTCCAATCCACAATAAATATAAATATATATGTATATATAAAAGAAAAAGTTGAGTGTAAAAATGATAAAAATCCTCTCAAAATCCCAAATGTAAAAAGTGAATTATCTGTTTATTTAATGCATATTTATTTTTTAATTTTATTTAATTATTATTTTTTAGTTAAAAATAAATAATCACATAATTTTTATATGATGGCATGAGTGACATATAATGATATAAACACGTACATTCAACTTTTTTCACATAATAATATATGGAGTAAATTATATTTGTCATACCTTAAGTTTTAACAATTACATTGATTTTTTTTTTTTTAAGTTTCTAAAATCACACTAATTTTTTTATTTTGCTTGATAAATTATAAATACTCCCTCTAATTAGATTTTTTTCAAAATAACAAATCTGTCATTTTCATGTTTTTTTTTTTTTTTACATTTTTTAATTTTGACTAATTTTTTCTAATTTTTTTTAATTTATTTTATATAAAAATAAATTTAAGATAAATAATTTATTTAAAAATAAATTTAAGATTTTAATTAATATTTATTTGAAAATGAAAAAAATTAAAATAGAAAAAATATATTAAAAAAACATGAAATGAATAATTTTATCATTTGGAAAAAAAATTGACCGAAATCGATATAATTTTTAAAATATTAAAAAAAATAATGTAATTATCACAAATATTAAAAAAATAAATATAATTTATCTTAAAAACTGTGGTTACTATTAAATTGTCCAAATCTGGTTTAAGGCTTTGTTTGTTTAGTCAACCCAAAATGTAACTAAATGTAGAAAGAGTTAAAAAAGTGTTTGAATCATTTTAATTAGAAAATACATCAAATCTGCTTTCATTGTGCAGTTTACGAAATCGTATTCAAAAAAGCAACTTAATTTATGGAAAATTTATCAAATCTGACATATGTAGTTCGTACAACTCCTACTTCCCATAACTCCCTATGTTCTTTGTCTCTCACTTACTCTTCATTGCACAAGACTCTTTCCGAAGTCTCTCTCACGTGTATCTTTACTGATAGGGTTAATGGTTCGGGAGGTCAAGAATCCTGTTCACTGAATTCACCGTGCAGTTAGAGTTGGCCATTGATATATATATATATATATATATACTGCTTCCAAAATGGTTTGTAAGTCAAGACTGGCAACTGGCAAGAGTCCTTCCCTCAGCCTAGATATATATATACTGCTTCCAAAATGGTTTGTAAGTCAAGACTGGCAACTGGCAAGAGTCCTTCCCTCAGCCTAGATATATATATATATATATATATATATATATATATATATATATATATATATACTGCTTCCAAAATGGTTTGTAAGTCAAGACTGGCAACTGGCAAGAGTCCTTCCCTCAGCCTACCAATTAAAAGCCAATCCCTTGTCTTTGTCAATTATGGCATCTTTGAAACTGACTGGCAGGGTGGTCCATTCACATTCATCCAATTAAAAGCCAATATGTTTTTTTTTTTACAATATTAGGGTCATTTTAAAAATTTATTATCAAAATAAGGTTCATTTGAAGTTATTTATCAAAGTAGTATTCTTTTCTAAAAAGCATTTTTTTGACTGATTTAATCAAAGATTTTGATTAAATCATTTTAAATTTAAAATCAATGTTCGTATAATCCAAGTAGTTGATTATTTTAAAATTTCTTATTTAAAAAAAAATGAGTAGATAATTTGTTTTAAGCGGGATAAAAAAAAATTGATTATCGATAAAAATTATTTTTGCTCCAACTCTCCACTATACAACAAATTATTATTATTTAGGTAAATCTTATTTTCTTTTACTCTGTAACTTGATTCGAATACAACTTTACACTCAGAATTACAAGAGATTGATTATTTTAGAGATAACTTAGTAAATCCCATGTTTAGTGCCTATCATAGATTTGGTGCAGAAATTTAGAGGCAATAATATTTACATATGATTATGATTTACGATAATAAATTTGTTTTGAATTGATTTTTTGTATACATTTTTTAATATTGTTTTTAATTATTTTTTTTTGTGTTTTACAATAGATAAAAAATTTTAATTATTTGCAAAATATTTGTAGTATAAAAAAAAAATTTCTATATGGTCTAACCAAACATGTTTAAATATGTAATAATGATTAATTGAAAAAAAATTATTTTTTTAGTAGATGATAACCAAACAGGATTCTAGATTAGATAAAAATATTTAAATTATAATTAGTTATTTAATAATTGTTTATCTCAATAATCAAAAATAGTTTTAATAATCTAAAAGGAATGACACCTAAGTGATGCTTTTATATTAAGAGCATTACTTTAAACAATACTTTAATTAAGTGAATGAAACACCTTACTTTAATAAACAAGATTAATTCGGTCCAAAACTAACAATTATCAAATATTTTCACAATAGTTTGACTATTATTTCTAATGAATTCGACATAATACTGTCTATGAATTCCGTAATAACCAGGTCTTCCTATATTTAATTAGAACGGATTGATCTATTTTAGTCAATTGTAACACTTTTGAATTAATGTCGGTGGAATCTCCTTATATGAACATTGATTTATAAATTTTATCATATAATTAATGGATGAAAAATATTCAAAAACATCACACATTCATTTAATTTGTACAAATCAATCACATCGCAATAATAGAGCACTCCTCCCTCTTACATTCAATCAATATGAATTGGGTAGCTGTGAGTCAACTGTGGTGGCTATGAATGGGGCCATTTAGTCAATTTGGCACCTTTTGAAATTGTTTGCTGTGCTTTCACATTCATTCATGGCCCATTTAGTTAATTACACCTAAGTCTTTAACAATTATTATTTAATAATTTTTTCAATGAATAATTGGAGGCACTTGATGTTTCCTTGAATTAAGGGATCATTTGATTCGATTTTATTATATTTTAATAATTTTTTTCAAATATCAAATTTATTTTATAATGAATAATTACTAATATTATAAATTCATAACTAATAGGTTTTATTAATTCTTTTTTATAATACTAATTATAAAAATGAAAAACACATGTATACTTGTATATATATTGATTAAAAAAATTTAATTTTTCAATTTAAAAAAATATAAGTATTTTATCACTTAAATTAGATATAATATATTTCTACTTTGTGAAAAAAAAGTTTACCACTCTAAAAATAAATATGAACAGCTTATTGCTTGAATAGTATCTAGTCCATGTTATAATAATTAATAATTTTGAAAGATTTAAAATTTATTATCTAATAAAATTATTAATTATTTAATTTTTCAATAATTTATTTAGTGGAGATTTTTTCTTACAATTCTTCTATTTCAAACATAAAAAAAAAAAAAAAATTCAAAAATTCTTTTGAAGACTCAGAATCTTGTATTTGAGATGAAACAATTAGGATATCTTTGTAGGTTTCAGATTATTACTCGTTTGGAGTTTTTTTTCTTTTCCTTCTAATGTGGTTGTGTGCTTAAAGACTTACACTGAAAATTAGAACTAAAATGCTATAATAAAGGTTATGCCTAATATTTTATTCTCCCTTTTAGCCTTTTCCCATTTTCAAGTTATGCCAAACATATCCCAATTCCCTTTTACGAGACCATCTTTATACATTTTTGAAAAATACCTATTTTTCCATATTTATATATATAATCAAATATTTGGGAATTGCTTTTGACAAGAAAATCACTTCTAAATATTTTTTATCAAACACTAATCAATTTTTCGAAATTACTTATGCTGAATCAATTCTCTATAATCTGTGAATCAATTAGCAAAGGTGAGGTGGGGTGGGCCCCCAAGTTTTTGAAATTTTGATTTTTACTCCTTTATTTTTATATAAATTTAAAAAAATAGAATTTGCCTCCAATTTTTTTTTTTTGTATTTTCACAAAATATCCTCTTAAATTATAATTTGAAGTAACTCTTAGTGGTTATTATATCCAATATAAAAATTGTCACTACTATAATTTGTGAATCAATTGGCAAAGGCAGAGCTACCCCTTCTACCTTGGGGTGGGGTGATGCAATGCCCCAACAAACTTATGAAATTTTGATTTTTATTCCTACAATTTTATATAAATTTAAAAAATTAGGACTTGCTTTCCTTTTTTTATATTTTCACAAATTTTATTCTTGCACCCCATGTGCCATGTCTAGATCTGCCATTATCAATTGGCATCCTGCTAAAAAAAAATGAGAGAGATGGAACGTTCTATTTCTTAGTACTCGTTTGGATGGCGGTAAAAAGTGTGATCGAAAAAAGTGCAATTTGAAAAAAAAAAAAAAACAGTTTCAATTAAGTTGTAAGTATTTGAATAAATGTATTTGAAACGGGTTTAAATGATTGTAGTGTTTGAATGAGTTATTAAAAGTGTTGAATGTGTTATATAGATAAAAAAAAAAATCGGTATTTCCGAAACAGGAGTTTAGAAAAAGTCATTTACTGACATTTTTTTGAAACGGGTGTTCAGACTTAAAAATGCCCCCAAACTTTTGAAATTTTGATTTTACTCCTACATTTTTATATAAATTTAAAAAATTAAAAGAATTTGCCTCCCAAATTCTTTTTTTTTTTTTTTTATATATTTTCACAAAATAACCTCTTAAATTATAATTAGTTTATTCTTACCCCTTACGTGCCATGTCTAGATCCGTCACTGTCGATTGACATGCTGCTAAAAAAAATGTGAGAGATGGAACGTTCTATTTCTTAGTGCTCGTTTGGATGAGCGATGAAAAATGTAATTTGAGAAAAGTGTAATTTTAAAAAGTACAATTTTAATTAAGTTGTGAGTATTTGAAACTAGCTAAATGATTATAGTGTATAGATGAGTTGTTAAAAGTATTGAATGTTTATATAGATAAAAAAAAAAAAAAACAAGTATTTCCAAAACAAGAGTTTAGAAAAAAATCATTTACTGATACTTTTTCCAAACGGGTGTTTGGACTTGAAAATGCTCCCAAACTTTTGAAATTTTGAATTTTACTCTCACATTTTTATATAAATTTAAAAAATTAGAATTTTCCTCCCAATTTTTTTTTATATTTCACAAAAAACCCTTTTAAATTATAATTATTTTATTCTTGCCCCCCTACTTGCCATGTCTAGATTTGCCACTGGGAAATGGCATGCTGCTAAATGAGAGTGATGAAACACTCTATTACTTAGTGCTTGTTTAGATGAGCGGTAAAAAAATGTGATTTGAGAAAAATATAGTTTGAAAAAGTACAATTTCAATTAAGTTGTGAGCATTTAAATAAATATATTTGAAACAAACTTAAATGATTGTAGTGTTTGACTGAACTGTCAAAATTGTTGAATGTGTTATATAGATAAAAAAAAAAAATACGTATTTTCAAAACTGTAGTTTAGAAAAAATCATTTATTGACACTTTTTTGAAATGGGTGTTTGGACTTAAAAATATTTAAATGAGTGTTTCAAAAATTTCGAAACAAACATTCAAATATAAAAAAAAATGTTTGATTTGAATTCTAAAACGCCCATTTCTAAAGCACCGCCGCCTATCCAAACATGCATGATCTTAAGCATATGACATACCACATTTTTTATTTCTCCCTCTCCAATGTTAACTCAGACATGTTTGGATAGATAATGACTTTTTAGAAACATACATTTTGAAGTTTAAATTAGATTTTTTTTTATATTTGAATATTTGTTTCGACATTTTTGAAATGTCTGTATTGAAAAAAGAGAATTGTTAGCATCAGTTGCGAGTATCCGCACTCGCAATCTGATTAGTGTGTGAATTACACGTGCATATTTCACGTGTGACCACGCACGCGCGTGCAATACACATGCCAATCAAATCGCAAATATTTGACACTTACGACTGACGTTAACATTTCTCTCAAAAAAAAATATCAATGATAAGCTTTTTCTAAACTCTTGTATCATCCAAAAATTATGATATTTAATCTCATTTTAAATATATTTATTAATATACCTACGTTAGCATTTCTCTTAAAAAAAATATTAGTAATAAGTTTTTCTAAATTTTTCTCTTCTAATATTACGATATGATTTAAGTCTATATTAAATATATTTATCTTAATTCAAACTCCACTTTTCTGTGCACAAACGAGCGCTCAATCATTCTTTTTTATATCTTCCTTCCTCTGTATCATCCACTGTAACTGTCTCAGAAGTCAGAACAATGCAACTTGACGCTCCCCAGACCTCCAACACAATCTAATTTCTGCCTCGTCAAATGCCATCAAAGCTAATCGAAGACTTTATCCCAAGTGTCCCTTCTTTTAGACTTAACTAATAATGTTAACCCAGAGCTTCCAGACCCTATTGCACCTTTCACCCGCTGACCAAGTTCTTGAAACCACATGAGATAGAATATTGGATCTCCTACTTTCCCCCTTAAGATTGATCAAAATTTGTGAAAGATGAAATTTTTTCTCTGATTACAGTTAAGGGAAGGAAGTTTTTTTTTTTCTTCCTTGAGGTATGTTCCTGAACTATCAAATAGAGTAATTCAGTGAAAATATTTGTTTGCAGTGTGTAGGTCTTTTGTTTTGATTTCAATCTTTTTCTACTTGCATTTGATGAGCAACTGTCATAATTTTATGGAATCCTAGGATAGTTCAATTACTCATACTTTGATACTTAAAATTAAGATGAGTGATAAAATTATTCTCATTTTCTTTTAGCACAAACTCTGATCCTGAAGTGATACTCCAAAAGCTTAAGCTGTCAGAGAATGGACCAATAATATATATATCAAGCTCTCAACACTCTTCCTTCAACACTCTTCCTGACGAGCGACCCAAACTTGCACATGGAGAGTCAAACACCATATACAAATATGAAAGATAATATAGTGAAACTTTGCACAAACAAATCAAACAGGAAACAAATACAAAGAGAGAAATTGCATTCTGACAACCAATTGCTCCAAAAAATTAAGTTGTCAATCAAGCTCTCAACAACGTCTTAATATAAAACATACCTAAATATATAGGAACAATTATACTTTCTTGAGTCTTAAATAGAACAACATTGACATAACCCTTTTGTGTGCATGAATCTTCTGGACATTTTAGCTAGGCATGTGGTTTTGGTGATTTAGAAAAGATCCAGGCAGCCACTTGATTAGAGTGATTGCGGCAAGATGTTGAAGGAGTGGATGTTAGGGCTGCAATAATGTAACTACATGTTAGTAGTCTATATTGTATTAGGAGAGTAATTAATAGTCCAACATAAACATACAGTGAGATAATACAGCATACCTGAAACCAGAAGCCATGAATCCTTCTTAAAGGTGGTTGGAATCCAAGTCTGTGCCAAAAATCCATTGGCCTTTAGAGCAGATGTGCCATGATCCTGTTATGATTTCATCATACTCAATTGTAATATGATGTGCTCAGTTAGAATTTCTCACCTCAGTTACTTCTGATTTTTTTTGAACAGCAAAGAAGAAAAGAACTTTATTAATGAATAATCAAAATGTACAAGGCATACATAGAGAAAAACATCAATAAAGGAGAAAAACAATACAAAAGAAGACATCATACCCTCCGAACTTCATCCCAACTAAGTTGGCATCAAGCCGGAAGATAATCATATGCCTACAACCCAAAACAAACCAGCATACAGCCTAAGATATAGTTAATAATAACAAAAATCTTACATAAAAGACACTCCAAATTAACCTAAAAACCAATGGAGACCCAATTACATCAATATACTTATGCAGAAAAACCCCATAATAGCCCCTGATGATTTGTACCTTCAATTTTCCACCAAACTAAATGAGACTAAATGAGAATCATAACCTGATGAAATCCTGAATATGGAAACAAAGCTGCTAAAGAAAACTCCTTAAGACCAATCTTGCCAACATGGAAACAAACTGCTGCTGAAAACTCCTTAAGACCCAATATTGCTAACATAAAAAACAACATCATTAAACTGACATTACCATAAGGACCGAAAACAAACTGCTGCAGAAGACTCCTTAACATGGAAACTAACTGCTGTATTAAATCGGCATTACCACGAGAAACGAGACTTCTTAGAACAAAACTTCACACTTTCAAGCTAGAAATCGAAGCCAGCAACCAAGGACACCAATCTGGAAAATAGACTCTAACTAGAAAGACCAAAAGATCGATAAAGAAGCAAGAAAAGACCAGAACAAAACACTAGAAGAAAGGAATAGGAAGAGAGACTTGAGAACTACCCACTAGACCAACCCAAAAATCAGAAGGGAGGATGACTGAACAACCAGAAAGAAAACAGACAACCACAGAGCATCAGGAAACAAAAAACAGAAACGAAAGACACAAAAACAAGACGAAAATTTATTTCCTTCCCTTATTATCAACCATGGATGACTGTGAGAGAGAATCATCCTCGTCAAAGTCAAACACAAAGTCATCCTCTGGCAAGGCAAACTCAACATCCAACTCCAAATAACTCATACTCATGAGGTGATCGGTTGAACTTGCAGAATATATTTCTCAACCTCTCTGAATGTATCTCTAATGTAATATTGCAATTTATCTTCACGCATCTGAGTTTCGGCATTACTCCTTCTTCCACTTTTAATGCTTTCATAAGAGGCATAGTTTCGATTGTTAAGACTTCAAGAAGGGGAAAGCTACCAGCACCTGAGATAACCATCTTAAATCCCATGTAAGTACCCTGACGCAATTGGAGCTTCCTTAAATTGGGCAGCTTTCCTAGCTCCTCCATTGGATCTTGCACTAATACACTTCCTACCAAAGTGAGCTTGGTAAGGCGTGTCGTGAATTCTGGTACCACAACAAGCGGCCCCTCCAGATAAAGATTGTGAAGATTTTGATAGCCAGAAAAATTTAGTGGTGGACTTTCAGGAGCACGAGGGTTCTGACTATCAGAAGTAGTAGATGCTGAACTTTCTGGGATTTCTACAAAAACTGGGATTTCTACGAAAAATGATTCCCTTACTCTGTATGGACCATCATCCCACACTTTTAGCTGCAAGTTCTCTAACTTATCTGATATAGGCTTTGCATCTGTTAGTACACTAGCAAACTGCTTCATACAACAACATATTCCCAATTTTCTTAAATTGGTAAACTTGTGCAAGCATTCAGCTTTCAAAAAATCACCATTTAGTGTATACAAGCTTTGAAGATTTGGCAGAGATACTTCCCCAATAAGTTGGGACCGTTTTATGACGTGCCTAGATATCAATGGATGTCGAAAACTGGTGGTGTCAGATAAGAGAATGTGTCTTAGATGTTGCATCTTCCAAATAACAGTAGGTAAGATGAGACCCTTACAATCTTGTACATCTAAAGTATGTAGGTTTTTGAGATTGTTGATGGTGGATGGAAGGCTTCTTACCTTTGACCTCCTCAATTGAAGATACCTCAAATGGACGAGATTGCCTATTTCATTTGGAAAACTTTGTGGACACACTACTCCCTCAAGACACAGCACCCGAATCAATCTGAATCCTTTGTGAATATAATCAAGGTTGCTTCTCGAAATTTCTGTGTCTTTGTTGAAGTATAGTAGAGTACGCAGTTTGGGAGATTTGTGGGTTGAAGAAAAGTACTCACTGATACTACCATTGTGGATGGAAATTCTACGAACTTTGGCATTGAAAACGGAATAATCTCCATGAGAAATGTTGAACATGTTTTCCCTCTTGGCAATTGAGATGCACAGACTGTGTACAACAGTCATGAATGCGGAAACTTCTGATTCTTCTATCATATCTTTCCATATCGATTTGAATCAAGTTCCTGCGGATTAGCTCGGTTAGGTAACCCTCTGCTTCATCTTCAAGCGTTTGCCTTTCTCGCGGTTTTATAAATCCCTCAGCTATCCATAAATTTATCAATTCACTTGCAGGGAATAGATGATCTTCAGGAAAAAGACCGAAGTAGAGAAAGCACGGTTTCAAATGAGATGGAAGATCACCATAACTCAAAGACAAGATATTTAAATATTGGTCTTCTTCATCACCCATTTTATTCAGTACAGCTTTCCATCTGTGTTCTATCCTGTCTTCCGTTGATGATAGCAATCCAGCCGTTACCACAACAGTGAGAGGCAGGCCACCACATCTTCGTGAAATCTGTCTCCCCAGCTTCAACAACTCTGGGTAGTCGCTGGTTTCATTAGGACTATGTGAAGGGAGCTTGACAATTTTGGAGAAGAGTTCCCAACTCTTTTCATCATCCAAGGGTTGCAGCTCATACAAAGAATTATCTCCACCTGCATAAACACCAACTCTTTTATGGCGAGAAGAGATGATTAATGCACTGCCATTTGTACAATCATTAGGAATGCCAATTTTCAAAGCATCCCATGTCTTGGTGGACCATATGTCATCTATAACAATCAGGTACCTTTTTTGCCGTAAGAACTCAAATAGGTTGGCCTCCATGTCTGCATTATTCTCCCATTCCTCCTTCCTGACTCCCACTTGTCTTGCTATGTCTCGCAAAAGATATTGCACTCTTGGCTTTTGAGAAGCATATACCCAAGCCCTGCAATTAAAATTTGCTTTGACGGAGTTGTAAACTTCCTTAGCAAGAGTTGTTTTACCCACACCAGGCAATCCAACAATTGAAATCATGCAAAATCTCGTGTTCTGTTGAAGCAACATCTCTAATTCTTCGATGTGTGTTTCAAAACCAACAATATTTGGTTGGTCAACATGAGGAAAAGAGCGCCTTGGATCCCTCTCTTCACCACCTACTCTGCTATCATTGCCATCGGTTATACCATAAGTTGTTCTGGCACGGTTTATGTTTTCGATCCTCCTCATGATTGCTTGAATTTTCATTACAAATTTATTTTTGGTGTACCAATCACAGAAAATGCAAGAGAGAAACTCAAGGTACCTGAGTAACCTCTTCCTCCTAAACGTTGGAATTTTAGCGAAGTAGGTGTCAATGATGTCTTCTATTTCGTAAGCAAGATCTCTAGCTTCCTTCAACAAGGTATCCATTCGTTCGCTCTTGCCTTGATTCACTTCAGCATCTCTGAGAAATGACTGAACAAACTCCAGCTCTGTTTGGATCCATCTGATATCTTCTTTTATCCAATAGAAGAGAGTACATTCTTCGACCGCAAGATTTGCAAGTATATCAGCAGTTTTCCGAATAACAGTAGCAAGAGCAATATCAGCCATCACTCTCTGCCTTTTCCTGATACAACTCTCTTGCAATAACAATGAAAACTGCCTTCAATTGGTATTGTTTGGATGTGTATCTTTAGAGTTTCAATATGAAGCTTCCTTGGCAAGTTGACAATATTGACAAATATCAGGTCAACAACAATAAAAAATGGGGTTAGCTTATCTTCCATGAAGTCTTGCCCCATGTAACTCTCCAAAAATATTATTTTGGAGTCACTTGAAATAAAATAAGCAAGAAGATTGATGTCACAGTTAGGCTGCCATTAAAAGTAATGACAAACCTATACAACCATTTCTTTGGTTATCTTCACTCGGCTGTCATGTATTAGACACCCTGTAAATCAATAAAAAATGGTGATACAAAGCCATTAACAAATCCAGCAATTTGGTGCTTTGGAGGTGAACTAGTCAGAAGGATTAGGTGCCCTTGTGGACTCATTCAAAGTTCAGAAGGTGATAAACAGAAAGAAAAAAAACTAAAAAGTGACATCACCTATTGTTTTTCATTCTTTGCTGCATTTATATTAGAATTTAGAAGTGCCTTCCAAGTTGCATGTCAGCTAGGCTTCGATTTCTTTAACCATTTATTTACCTATTGAAGCACTGTTTCTTTACATGTCATTCTGTTACTATTTCTTAACATTTTCAAACCACTTTCTATTTCATTTGGAAGTAAAATTTGTTGGCTCAACAATCAACAAATAACCTTTTTTGGGAAATACTTGAGAAATGCAAGCTGAACTGTTAAAAGAGGTTGAATTAATCCACTTTGCAAAAGGGAATCCTATAATATGTGACTAGAGAAGTGTAGATGGAACTTCTTTCTGTAATTTATATTTGTATATGATATATTAATAATAAATATATTAGTATGCATTAAAATATCAGTATAGTTATGGAGAATACTAAGTAGATGGAATAAGAGAGAAAACTATGCCTGTTTGGGAAGTTTTTGCTCCCCCATTTTCTGTTTACATTTATAAAAGTTAATTTAGAAAATGTGCTTGGCAGTATGGCTAAGAAATTGTTTTTGTAATGATTTTGCTTTTTAAAATTACATAAAAGTGTATTTACAAAAAACTACTCTTTTCTTGTGCATTCGGAGAAGCTCCTCCAAACATCCAGTTGTCCCGAGGAAATCTAATGAAATTTACATTATCTTGTGAAACTAACCAGGTTGCCTGTTTTGTAGCCTCTCTTGAACAAGAAAAGTGAGCTGCCAGAACTCTCTATAATGTCAATTCTCTGATGAATTTACAGTAGCTTGTGAAACTAACCAGGTTGCCTGTTTTGTAGCCCCTCTTGAACAAGAAAAGTGAGCTGCCAGAACTCTCTATAATGTCAATTCTCTGATAAGTAATAATTAACAAATCATGTAAGACTTGAAAAAAATATTTATTAATTGAAATATTAAAAAAAAATTATTATAGTTATTATTTACTAGCGAAAATTTTTCTTATAAGTGCATGATTTTTACTAAAAAATAGGACATGCATATTTACAAAATTGAATACATATTTGCGAAGGCTTAAAATATATAATATTTATGGTAGTATCTACCATCCAAAAGTATTTCTCACATGCTATTCTCAATTTCTATATATTGAGCTTCTGGCTTACCTCTGCAGCTCTTCCTTTTGCTATTCTCTCCCAAAGGGATGTTGCTTATAATATTCATGGTTCAGTCCCATGTCAATCATGCAAAGCTTATAGATGATTGTAGGAGCATGTTAATTGACACTTCAATTTAGTCCCTTGGTTAAATGCTGATTTTGATTGAGGAAGCCCTTTCGGTCTAATATTTTTTTTTCTTCATTAGTATGGCAAATATTTTGTCTTGTTTTACATGACAGGAGTGGGAGAGGTGGAAGCCTGGGTGTATGCCTCATATACTCCCCAATCTAGCCCAATGAAAACACCATTACCATACCCATTGCCATGCGATCCTCCCGAATAAGATGATGGAAAGGAAGAGAATAAAGAGGAAAAAGTGCCAGATAACTCTGAAAAACAGTAGCTTTTTTGGGTCTGTGGAGGTCCTAGGTGGATGATTGTGGGCTTCACATTTTCCTGAGAATTTATCTTCACAAAACTGCTAACGAGATGTCTTTGCTATGTAGCTGCTTATGAAAACTAGATTGAAGGAGATGATGCAATAAAAAGGTAAGAGTGCTGCTATTTTGAATAGGTCTCTGTCAATTTAAATTTGAATTCAGCTCTAGGATCATGGCAAACTTCTTGATTTTTTTGGATTAGTAAAATTTATTACCAAACCAAAAAACATGCCAAGCATTATACAAGGACCTAGCAGGAACAACCACCAGCTTGGCATTGTCCACAATAGTACCAAAACAACAACAAAAGAAAACAACAAACTAAACCAGACCAAAGTCCCTTAAAACACCAACCCTCCTTAACAGAAAACAAATAACAAACTAAAAAGCTTCAGCACATCAATCTGAAGTCTAGCAGTGACAACCTCCGCAACCAACTTCTACAGAAACAGAGTAGAAATAGAGCAGGCCTTAATTAATGCCTGAAAATGCCATCAGAAACTCCAAGGCTTAGACTTAAAACCCAGTTTCCATGAGTAATTAGGTATCCTCCTCCATGTAGAAATAATCCCACATATTGCAGTACTAATTTTCTGAATCACTTGGGCAGAGTTCTTCAGTCTAGATTGCATCCCTCTACTATTCCTCTCCCCCAACAAGTAATATATAGTCATCGAAAAAGCTAATAAGATTACTTGGGTTTTAACTGAAGTTCCTCTCAAGTGATGAATTGCCCTGCTGCAACTCAGCATCCCACTCCAATGGAGTTCTGTTAATAAAATTTATATTCATACTTGAATGCCTTTCAAAATTGTAGCTAAAAAAAGGGACAACCAAAAAACAGATGACCTATGGTTTCACATGCAATTCTCATATAGTGCACAAGTATCATTGACAGGGAGTCCCCAAGCCGTCAATCTGTTTCTAGTAACCAAACTGCCCTTAAAGACAAGCCATTGGATAAAAGCAAACTTGGGAAAATCCTTTTTAAACCATATAACCTTGTGCCATTCCACCATAGGTTGGTGGATTCTCAATTGATCCCAAGCAGAAGCTGCAGCACACCTCCCATCAGTTGTGAGTAACCAAGTGGCTTGCTCTGCTACATCTTCATTAGGAAAAAAAAATCAGCTGGAGAGTCCTCCTTCAAAGTTAGAATAAAAGAAGAAACACATCTAGGCCATCGCCAAGTATTATTCCTAATGATCTAGGACACTTTTGCATCCTCAGTATTATTGCAGAATGATATAATGGAATGTCAGATCCCCATTGGGTGCCATGAATCAAACCACAGAGATGTATACTTCCCATTATCTACCATCATCTTCTTTTTATTTTATCAGTAAATAGAAATATATAAAAGGCGCCCGGAAAAAGCGAACCCATATACAATAAGAGACCGGCTACAAGATTAAGGCCACAAGTCCCTCAAAAAATCAGCGAGCTCATTCACATGACTAGGATAGGCCTCTTTGACCCAAGAAAAACAAAAGCTTCACAAAACAATCTTTAAGCACAACCCCTCAAAAATATGGTTGTTTTTCTCCTTCCATAATTCCTTTAATATAATTTAATTTTAAAAAAATATTAAAAGTGAACAAGTTTATGAAATTTTAAAAATATAAATAGTAACTCTTGTAAAAAATTTCTATTAATTTAATAATTAATAACTAAAGTATAAAAAATATAATATATATAAATTATTGAATTCGGATCTAAGTTGGGCTCGGGTTTCGAAAGTTTCAACTCAAGCTTAGTCCTAATTTAGATCAGACTTAAATTTTTTTACCCAAATTTATTTCGAAGTGTAAAAAATAAAGTTTAAGTCCTAAAAAATCATGGCAGACTCGGGTTGGCCGCTCAACTTACACCCCTAGAACTTACTTCATAGATGGACTGGTTCTAACTTGTTTGGTCAGAGTTAACAGTACCTCTCCTCTGCCTACCATTCCATGTGATTTGTCATTCATAGAAGAAAAAAAACGAACACCCATGTGGTGGATATCATTTGGGACACCAATTTGTGATAGAACAAAATTCATTTGATTTGCTTCCCCTTTAAGCATGAATATTGTGTCCTAATAGACTAAATTAACGTTAGACATTTTAAATTTTTGTCTCTAATTTTATATTCCAAATGATAGCGTGGCACATAATGGGTGACTGGGTGCCGAGTGGCATGCATGTCCCTTCAAAATTTTAATTTTTTTTTAAAAATAAATACTTAAAAGTTCCTAAAATAAATTTTTCAATCCAAAAAATTCATGATAATTTTTTCCTTTTTAAAAGATCTGAAGAATAAACTTTTACTTACAAAAAATTTTAATTGTAAATTTTTATTTTAATACCGTTAAAAAATATTATTAATTAAATTCAAATAGTATTTAAGATATATTTTTAAAAAATACCAAATTATTCATAAAATATATTCTTTAATTAAAAAAAGCATAATATTTTTTTTATTTAGAAGGCCTAAAATATAAATTTTTACTTCATAAAATATTATGCTTTTTTTTTGGGATTGAAGAATTTATTTTATATACTTTTTAATATTTTTTTTTAAATATATTTTGAATGTTATTTTAGTCTAATTAATAATATTTTTTTAATGGTATTAAGATAGAAGTTAATAATTAGACCTTTTTATAATAAAAGTTTTTTTTTGAATTTTTTAAATATAAAAAATTTATCATAAACCTTTTAGATTGAAAATTTTATTTTAAGAGCTTTTTTAAGTATTCTTCCCTTCTTTTTATTACTATTTTCAATGGATTTTTTTTTTAATAAAAAAATGTAGTTGTTCTCCCTAAATTTTCATATCTCTACAAGAACCTCCTTAATTAAATTCTAATATTTTCATTTTTGTCCCCAGCCAATAGTTTAGAACTTTAGATCAGTCACTGCATCATTTTGCCGTATTAATCACATAATTTGATCAATTGACCAAATTTTGAAATGCCAAACAATTTCTTTTTTTTTTTTTTTTTGATACAAGCAAGGTGGAGAAAGGGCAGAACTAAAACCAGGTTAGACCTAACTATAGTCCCCAAAAAAAAAAAAAACAATTTGATAAATTTTGAAAAAAGCAAGAAAAAATTCCCCTTAAATATTTCTCTCAAATTTCAGAAGAAAAAAAAGCATAAATTTATTCTTATTTATAGAGTTCTACTTATAATATTATGTTATTTAGAATTTATAATTCTTATTGTATAAATTATTTTAATGAATATGAATTTTTTATTTAAAAAATTGACATTAACAAAAAAAATTGACATTAATAATGGGAAAAAAAAAGTCTCATTAAGAGTTATCGCTTTAGACATCATATTATTTGAAGTCGGCCAAGGAGATCTTTTGTCTCGGATAAGTCAACATACTTGAAATGCCTAATATTATTAAATAGTGTATTTATGAATTTGGTAAATTAGATTGACCTCTTTTAAAATTTTTGATAATTATATTAATTTTTTTAATGTTTTTGAAATTACACTAATATTTTTTGAAATTTTTTAAATTATACCGACTTTTTTTAACTTTACTTGACAATATATAGATACTTACCTCTAGTTAAAGTTTTTTTTCAAAATAACAAAATTGCTTATTTTATTTATTTGTTTTTGTATTTTTTCAATTTTGATCAAGTTTTTCTAACTTTTTTTTATTTTATATAAAAATAAATTTAAGATTTTTATCAATATTTATTTAGAAAATGAAAAAAAATTGGTCAAAATTTAAAAATTTTAAAAAATAACATGAAAATTGTAATTTTATCATTTTAAAAAATAATTGACTGAAGAAGATATTTGTATATTATCTAATAAAGTAAAGAAAATTAATATAAAAAAAATTTAAAAAAATTAATATAATTATCAAAAATTTCAACATAAACGACTTCTCTTAATTGAGCCAAGCAAAAGCATTTAATGGATGCCGTAGCCTGCAGTGGCAGATTTTGATTGGTCAGCCCCACCTATTCTTAGTGGTCTCAGGAACACCAGATTCTATCTCAGTGTCAACTTATTTCCTCAATCTGCATGTCTCTACCTCGCAAACACATTCATGGAAAGGTAGGTCTGAATGTCAGCTGAAGATTGGCCGTTAGAGAGAGAGAGTTTGAACCCAATGCCTCTCAGAATTCATCTGCAACATTATCTTCCTCTACTTCCTCTCCACAAACCATGGTATGTCTGATCAATCTATTTTCCCTCTCAAAACAATATCACATATCTTTATCTTAATTTAATTCTAATGGGTAACACTTATTTCATCAAATCAATCTATATAGACTATATACATAGCTGGGTATGTGTGTTTCTATGTGTTTTGATTCATTTTTCTGTATTGCAGTCTCTTGCACCATTGATGTTTCGCTCACTGGTGAGGCTTCTCACATCTTTGGTGGGCCAACCAGCAGCTTCAATCACAACCATTCTTTATTACAGCGATCTTCTTCCTCAGAACACCCTCTTAGAAAGACTGGTTCAACATGAATTGCTTGATCAAGAGAACTATTTGCTTCATTTCCTCGTCAACTTCTTGAGATGTTTTTGGTAGATATATATAAATATATATTATATACATATTCATATGATCTGCATGGCCACAAATCTCATCAAATCACTGTCTGCAAAACTGTCCATCATTTTTTAATCATTGATGATGGATGGTGGTGATTTTCTTTTACAGTGGACCCGGATTTTTTATGGAATTGTAACCGTAGATTCGCGCTGAGAAATTGTATCTCTGGTTTTGATTCTTAACAAAGTGTGTTTTGATTTGCTTTTGGAGAATTTCATGTTGATCTTTGTGTCATTATAGGTGAAAAGCTTATGATCTTGGAGCTTGTTTCTCTTGCATTGTACCTTTTTTTTTTCTTTTTGAAAACCTTTTGCATTATAATAAATGTTACAATCTAACTGTTCGTTATAGTAATTTATACAATTTGCTTAGAAAATTTATGATCAATGAAGAAGATTTCACTCTTTCATTGGATTTTTTTTTTTAATGTTCTTTTGGTATTAGAAGAGGAAAATGGTATTCTTTTCTACTACATTACAATATTTGACTTGTCATCTTTGCTTAACAGATTATTAGTTTGAAAAAATTAGACAACAAATGTCACGGTTCAAAGAGTTGCACGTTCTATCAGTCTGACGCTTTTGGCATATTGGCCACGTTTAGAGATTATGAGCCGTCCAAAAAGAAAAGAGTTGCTTGCTGCGAAAACGATACTATCCAAAGTCAGAACTGTCAACAATGACAACTGCAAAGCGTGGTAATTTGTTATGGTCTCAAAAAATTTTAGATTTTGATCTTGTTTGTGCTTTTGGCATATTAATCAATTTGGTAACAAGACTACAAAATCGAGAAAGAGATGGAGGGAGAAAGAGAGAGATTATTATTATTATTGCATTTTTTTGGTTTTTCTGAACGAGGCTACTCACACCACAATGCTGATATCGCCAAACAAAGATGATCTTGGATCATAATTAGGTCAATTAATTGTAAGGTCAAAGAAAGAAAAGAAAGATTAATACATACATACATACATACATACATATATATATATATATATAATATAACAGTGGAAACATCAGGCTGATCTATTTGGATGTCATCCACATTTTCTCTTCCCACTTGAATGCTCGCGCACTAATAAAGTTCTTTTTAATATAAAAACATGTCACTTAGTCAATGTTAATCTCACTTAGATGGTACTGTATGTTGATAGGGGTGGACTAAGAACAATTTAATATTTTGATATGATCAATGTCAATGTCAATATTTAAAAATGGGCATTTCTCAATCCAACAAGAAATAATCAATCTAAATAAAAAAATTATTTTTTAAAAATTTAATTGAGATAAAATTTCAAATTTAAAAACTAAAAAATCTTAAAATAATTATAAAACAAAATTTTTTTTGACAGATACCATATATGTCTTACATTAATATTTCACTTATATGTCATTTATTATTGGGGATGAATCTTTTCTTCTTTTCCACAAGCTGACGAGGAATGTCATCTATACATCAACATCTCATACCTTCTTGTCATTCCACAACACAAAATTATATATATATATATATATAAACATGTATATTATAGTATTACTCTCTTTTGGACACGATGAGTTTTCATAATCAAGTGACAAAATGCGGGTACATTGTCATATTCATTCATGTTGACAAGGAAGTGCCTGTGGATATGTTTGACAGTTTGAGTAAGAGGTGGCTAACCATGATAATTTCTAAGCTTTAAAGGTTGTTAACTCTAGGTGTACTCTAGTGTCAGAGATAAACATGTTTGGTTGCCAAGAAATATTTGTAAAACAAAATTAGGTTGGTTGTCCTCCTAATCTGACATCTCATGAGATTTTGTACGTTTTGTGTGAATAATTTTTTAAATAAATTACACATATACTCTTAATAGTTTTGACTCCAAGGCAAAAATTATAAATGATTTCTTATACAATTTTTTTCCATTATTTATCGAAACTTGAGCCTAGAAAATTTCTATAAATAATTTTTTATTTTGGTTGTCGATGTCTCGCATTGGTTGCGGACAAACTCGTCAATAAACTGACAAATTCGTCAATAAATTAGCAGACTAAAATAGACAATATTTTTAAGTGGAGACTGAACTACGCGTCAATATGATATCAGAATTAACATTTATAATTAGTTATAAAATCTCCTTAATTTAGAGAAGTTTCCTAAAATAAGATTTTATACAAATTCTAAAAAAATGAAATTTTATTTTAACCTACATTTAATAAATATCAAAATTTCCTAAAAAAAATAAGATTTTATACAAATTCTAAAAAAAAAATTAATTTTTATTTTAACCTACATTTAATAAATCAACCCATTTTGAGGTCATAGAAATAACTTATAATAAAATTACGTATATATTCTTTTTAAATTCTGTAATAAATCTTTCATGATTGCACTTTAATCATTAATATGTAAGTAGATGAAAATAATTTAGAATAAATTACAATGTTTTAATTCATTTTAAATAATTTCCTACAAATACACAATGAGTTTTTTGATTTTATAACACTAAAATAATGTTTATTATTTGAAAAAAAAAAAGAAAATATTTTTAGTGAAAATTTCAGGAGAACCGTTATAACGGCTGTTACATAATTTTAAGCATTTTACTGACACAACGGTTCTGAGGTCCAAACGGTAACGCTTGTTGGTAATCATCACATGGGCTCCAGCCAACCATATTCCCTCAAGTAGTATACTCCCAAGTCTTACCGACCATTGACTGAATTAAAAAAAGAAAAAAAAAAAGTATTCTAATCCGCTGGCGACGATCTCTAGTGCTCACCGGGTCCCACTGGTTCATCCGTACTTGCGGCCTACTTAAAGTTCCCAAAATACCCCCTTACCAACAATTTTGACATCTTATTAGCTTGGACTTTAGTGGAAAAGGATAAGGTTATTATCGTACATAAATAATATATACGCATTTGAAATGTGTTAGACGCCGGATGAAACGGCGCTGTATGATTTACAGTGCTTTGTATAAGCTTATATACATATAGATATATGCATAGAGAGAGAAAGTGAATGAGTACTGCTTTGAAGTATCTTCATTCGTCGATCTATACTTGATTTTCATGCAAATATGCAATTGAGCTCTTGAGTAGCCGCATTCTCACTGAATCACTGTTTTCATTGAAGAACAGAGATCGAAGATGTTGGACGGACTGTTAGGACGAGGGTTTAGCTCCAAATGGTGACTCTCTCTCTCTCTCTCTCTCTCTCTCTCTCTATATATATATATATATTGATACATGTGTGTGTGTAAGTTTTCTCTTTCTCTAATAAGTATATAAACGCTCTGATGGCGATTTGGTTTTCGTGTTTTGTGATATAGTAAATCGTTGATTAAGCTGACGAGGACTCGGATTGATGTGAATCGGAGGAATAAGGACGCGAGGCAGAGGATTATGAAGAAAGACATTGCCGATCTGCTTGCTAACGGCCTCGATATCAATGCTTGTGGAAGGGTGCTATACTGAATTTTGTTTGCAATTCAATTTCGTTTTAGTCCTTCGTTTTGATTTGATTTTTAGTTTGAATGGTAATTTGATTAGTGTTTGATTCGATCTCTGTTCATTTGCTGGGGAAAATGTAGGAAAAGAAAAGAAAATTGGAGTTTTAATTATTTTTTCATATTCATTATTCAGGACTTTTAGCACCCGAGAATACCATAAAGTTCCACTCAAATGAGCTATCTTCAGTATTTGGCCTTCTTTGTACAAAATTATTTGCTTCATTAAGTTGATTGTTAGAAAAGAAAAACCACAGCTTTGATTGTAAAATACAAAGCTATTCCCCCCCCCCCCCCCCCCCTTTCATTTTAACAGTAACCAAACGTCGGTGTCAATTTTTTGAAGATTGTAATTCTGTTTCCCAGTCTCCCAGACCCAAAAACTATAAAATATAAAAAATTGGGTTGTCCTGCTGAATATGTGACATGAAAATGTTAGATTTTTTCCTCAACAGTCTAAGCTGTCTGAACCTTCTTTGTTCTCCCAGATCTTTTGGTGCAACGTGATGTGTTGTTAAACTTGATTCCTGGTGCATTAGTCATTTCATTTTCATATAGGCTAGTGCAGTTTTTGAAATTTTATTGGCATGTTTTGGATAGCATTTCAAATATCATAATCTGCTTCTAATTATTCTCCAGAGAGCAAAGTAACTGTTTCTAAATAACAACTAGATAATATTTTAGCTTTTACGGTTTTTTTTTTTATAAATATTCTAAGGGATGCTTGTGTCTTTTCTTTCTTTCTTTTTCTCTTTTATCCTCCATTGGTTGGAACTCTTCTGTTTTTTTCCCCATTAAGCACTCTCTATATTTGAATTCTTATACTGATTAAAAAAAAATTGAATTCTTAGGAGGTTTACTGGGAGAGTGATATATACACAGAGAAATGCATGTTTAAGAGTGGCAGCATTATGCTTTTTTTGTTTTTTGTGACTTTTCTTCGTAGAGCATGTTCATGTGGCCGGTTCAAATACGACATTGAGGTTTTTTGTTTTTCAATTTTTCTACATTGAACCTTCTACTTAATTTAGTCTCTTGTAAGATGATGGGCCTTTTTAGGGTCATGTTATGTCTCAATGAGGATCAACGTCCGGAAAGTGTCTTAGAGTGTTGGTGTTCGATACGGACACGGGAGCCAAAATAGTGTCCATGCTTCATAGGAGACATCTTAACCATACTTCGTTTCTTTGTTTATAACCTACTTGGAATAAGCATAATTTAAGCACAGGAAGTTCAGGTATTCTGTTTGAAACCTTATTATGAATCCAGTTAGAGCTTGGCTTACTAATCATGACATGGACAGAACAAATTTGGTTTATAAAATATCAATCTTAGTTATTTAATGTATGGACGTGTGCTTTTATCTACAACATGTACAAAAATGTGTTTTTGTCTATGGTATCTGTGTTATCCATATTTTAACATGCTCTTACGGAAGCGTTCTTTTATGCGAGGAGGTGAAACAGACTGAAGAATTTTTTGCCGGGTTGAACCTCTTGTTTTGTTATGATTTTATTGAGCAGTCGTGTGAATATATTGTGAAGCAGCTTTCAGTCATGCAAAAACAGAGGTATGATTATAAAGCGTTTGGTTGCATTATTTTCATTATTACACATCTCGTCTTATGTCATTTGATTGCTGTTGAATCCAATAGTACTGTTATGATTATAAAGCAATTGGTTGTGTTATTTGCCTTCTTATGTCATTTGATTGCTGTTGAATCCAATAATACTGTTATGATAAAAAGGCAATTGGTTGCGTTATTTTCAGCATTGCGCATGCCTTCTTATGTCATTTGATTGCGTTGAATCAGTTAGGATATTGTTTCTTGCACTCATGTAAGGAATTCATATCTGAAATTCTACTTCATGTTTGAACATGCATATTAAGTGGTTGTTAAATCCAGCAATAACAAGTATAAGGATGGACATAGATTTGTTTATTGTCCTAGGTGAGCCTGTATCGACAAGTTTCAGTATTCATATATGCTATATGCTGGCCACAATAACATAGGTAGTACACTCGATTAACTTAACATATTTCTCCGTTGCTTCCAAGGTGAAGAAACATCAGGTGCCTTACTATTGGTAGGTCACAAAAGGGACTATAGCCATAAATATCACTAATTTAACAATGGAGCTTTATAAGCACCACAGACACAGATGCATCCATATTGTTGATGTGGCTTGCAAAGTAAAGGATTTGAACTCCAAATAAAGTTAAAATCATATCCGCATTACAATAGAGGGAATATTAAGGTGATTGCATACCATATAGTTCTACCATGTGAAGTTGGTGAAAAATAGCCTGAGAAGAAATTCAATAAAAGTTGGTGATTGCATGCCATATAGTTCTACCATGTGAAGTTGGTGAAAAATAGCCTGAGAAGAAGTTCAATAAAAGTTGGTGATTGCATGCCATATAGTTCTACCATGTGAAGTTGGTGAAAAATAGCCTGAGAAGAAGTTCAATAAAAGATGACTCAGATTGTTAAATTTTTGTTCATATCTGATTTCAGCTTAACAATCTGCATTTCTCTCTGTGATTAAACATTTACAAACTTTTGGGTGAGACCCTTCTGATCATGGGTTCCATTTTACCAGAATCTTCCCACACATGCAATTGAAATGCTTGAAAACTGTACCCTAAACCTGAATTCAATTGCTAACAATTACAGATCAATGATGGGTATCTTTCTTTAGTTTCACATGTCTAGCCCTCTTTGGGGTTTCAAGAGTTGGGAACACATTCCACAGAGGAATGAGTTAAAGCATTCCCCTTTGAGATTCCTTGTACAATGAGAAGAAATACTTTCAGAAAGTAGATACTCCTATGAGAATAGTTTGAGGTGATATTATATGGAAAAATATCAGCAAAGTGTAGGATCCTACATTTTTTTCCGATAGGTACACTCTAGGATCCTAGATTACAAACCACATTAATCAAGTTAGAAGATTTTTTTTCTGAAGGGTCACTGTCAAATGGATTTACAGACTTTAGAGTTTGGATTGAAACAACTTGAATATGATATTGACATCCCCCCCGCTTAATTGTTGTCTTTCCAGGGAATGCCCTGAAGAATGCAGGGAGGCCGTGTCGTCCCTGATGTTTGCTGCTGCAAGATTTTCTGATTTTCCTGAATTACGTGACCTCAGGGATATGTTTCAAGAGAGATACGGAAATTCTTTGGAATATTTTGTGAATCAAAAGGTGATTCTCCATAAATCCACTTTAAAGAGGACATTTAATTTTTTATAGGTAAATCACACACACAAACACACTTTTACCCCTTAAGGGACTTGAACCCCCCAACCTCCCATACAGAAAGGTGGAGAAGGTACCAACCAAGTTGGAGCTTGTTTGTCACTTTAAAGAGGACATTAATAATCTCATAGTTGATAGTCCTTTTTCCACAACTAACTGCCTTAATTGTTTGTTGTTAGTTTGTTGAAAAACTGTCTTCAAAGCCTCCCACTATGGAGAAGAAACTCCAACTACTGCAAAACATAGCACTGGAATTTTCAATAAAGTGGGACTCCAGGGATTTTGAACAGAGGATGGCTACTCCCTCTGCATTTACACAGGTATGCACTTTGTATTTTTATTTGATGACTGAGCAGATAGAAAAAGAGAGGAGATATGATAAATATTAATCTAAGAAATCCTTCACCTACCCTCAAAAGCAGTCTATGTACTTCTATCTGCAATCAATTTTTAAGAAATCTTCTTTACCATGAGAATCCTGTTTAAGATCTCACCATGGCTAAATTTTTTGCATCTTCTGTAATTTTTTGCAGTACCAGCATGAGATAAACAGGCCTTTCCATGTCACTGATGATAAATACACATTACCCAATGGCAAGGACGCTGTCCCAAAAAGAAATAAATCCCGTGTTTCATCTAATGAAAAGGGTGAACCTGTTAAGGATAGACATGGAATGCACAATGGCTTGGAGGGTAATGGACATAAGGCACTCACAAGCAGGGAAGAAACCATCCCAAAAAGAGACAACCATGACATTTCATTTCGAGGAAGGCAAGAATTCGCTGCTGATAAGCATGAATTCTTGAATGGGAAGGAGGAGAGTATGCTAAAAACAGCTGGATCAGGCAGTTCATCTCGCGGGAAAAGGCCAGAACTTATTGATGGTGGATACAAGCTGCATAATGATAGGTTAAATAGTGTCCCTGGAAGAGATGGCTGGGACCATCCCTCTTATGGAAAACCTGAAGCTGCTGTGAGTGGTGCACGACTCCCAGTTAAAAATGAGGGGAAAGATGTCTCATCTGCTGGTTATAACCATGGTCGACAACAGAATATTGTGGGCTCAACAAGAAAAGTCGAGGAAGGAACAGATAGATTAAAGTCCTACTATAATAATGTTCCCCCACCATACATCAGATCAAAAGATAATGGCATCCCTCCACCATATATTAAACCAAAAGATAGCAAAAATGGGGACAATATAGGATCTAAGCATTCCAGTTCTGACTATGATGGAGGCTCCATGGACCTTCCAACCCACAACAAAGCAAATTCAGTTAATAGGTCTAAGAAGATTCAGATAGGATCAGAGCATCCCAACTATGAGGGGCAAGAGATTGGACCTGCAAGAGTGAAGAGTCATGGTCATGAGAAGGATCATCATTGCCAGGATGATGTACCATTGCCAAAACCAAGATCAATAAGGAGGAAACACTCAAAACCATCATCCAGTCACGATGATCTCGGCAATTTTGAAGATGCTGGAGCTGCAAAGAGAAGTTCAAGTAGCAGGAGAAGGGAAAACTCAAGAAAGGGCTTGCAAATCTTGTTTGATGATGAGCATTATCGTAAAGATGAAGAGGAAAGGATGATAGATAATTTGTTATTACATTACAGCAAGAAACCATCAAACTACGAACCAGGAAAGGTGAGAAGAAAGTCAAAACCTCATCCCTCACATCAGATAGCTGCTGATGCTGGTGGATCCACGCACCACATAAGAGGGGATGGGTCTAATGCGGAGCCGGAAATCGTTCCTCCCCCCAGATCAGTTTCTCTCCCTCATGAGCAAACTGCTCCATCAGAGACGGAAAAGGTTTTTGCTCGTGCCAGTACTTTTCAGCCAGATAACCAGGCACGGCATGTGCATCCCAAGTTGCCAGATTACGATGATTTGGCTGCCCGGTTTGCTGCACTGAGAGAGAGGTGAAGGGTAAGAACCATGTAAAACTTAGAAATTGCATCTTCTTATGTGTCTTATCCATTTGTAGTCTTCTCTGCATTCATTTAGTGAATCACTATTGTGGTCTGTTGGGGAGTGAGCAGAGAGGGTGATTAGCCTCGCTCACACAAAGACCCATGCTCAAAATCACGGAGGGGAAAAGTGGTCCCATATTCCATGGACTCACCCTTAGCATGGGCCTTGCAACTCAGTAATCATAGCTTAGCCCTGCATGTTTTCTTCCATAGCCTGGCATTTGTGCAGTGTTGTCATTACTTGTTTCAGCTAACTTTTGTGGACCACTTGGTTGTAAAATTGTAGCCATGCATGTAAACTCTATATGATACAGATTTCACAGATAAATAGATAGTAAGTTTAGATTGAGATTGCTACCATTCCTTTACTAAACGACTTCATTTTGCTTTGTTTGCAAAAGTTTTAGGTGGCTGGTTGATCAAGGTGTTTACTGTCAGTTTCACGGCAGACACTGAGATTATGATATCAGATATAACCCCCCACCACATCAGACTGAAAGCCTTGCTCCCCAATTCCCTCTGAAAATTTCCCTTCCTTATCTCCTTTCCCTATCAAAGGTGAAGATGATGAAAAAAGCTATTCTTACCAAAAGTGATTTTACCAGATAAGTTGGCCATATTGTATTGTATATGGCCAGTAGAATATTGTCATGTCATTTGAGATTTTACTTTTGGAACATTTGGGATTTCACTTTTGGGAAGAAATTTGGGGATGGATAGCATTGCTAGAAGATGATTATTTCCTTCCAAAAGAGGCTCTCATCCTTATATATATTACGGTCCATTATTCTTTTACTCATTCATTCCATTAGAGAGAGATAGAGATGAAGGGTACCTCCGTAGTAATAATGGGAGCAACCCTTATAATGTTGGTGAGCCTTGCCATAGCATTAGGCCTGGTGCTGGTGCTGTTGGCTGAGCTTTACTGTGCGCTCTTAATTCGCTGGCTTCACCTAAGAGACACCACCACCACTGCCGCTGCCGCCACCACCACCACTGCCTCTGCCTGCCACCACCACTGATTCCTCCTCTCAGCCCCAGCAACCCCAAGACCAATCAGCTGCTGCTCCACCTCTTAGTTACTGACATGCACACGGGGTTCTACGTGCTCTGTTAAGCTTCCTCTTCCCCTTCCCTGCAGTGTCTAACAAAGAAAACAAGATAGATATAGAGAAGCAGCAGTCTCAATTTCATCAAATTCATGAGTCCCAAGCCCAAGAACCGAACTTCACCCCACCTCGGAATGAGCTCGCAACTCTTTCGCCCCCCATCTCCTTCCTTCTTAGCTGTAACTTTACCTCAACCAATTCAAGAAGTTTCAATTCCAGCTGGTAATACTAGTAACGATCGTGGGGAGAATTTCGTATAAATATCCCCCAGTTTACGACAATGAAGCCAGCAGGCCAAGCAGGGCAGATGCCCAATTTGAAACCCCAGGTTCGTCACCGTCTTGCTTAGAAATGGGTGGTTCTTCAGGTGACAATAAAGATCCATCATCCCCACCTAGTCCCTCTTCACTCCCAACTACCCCCTCCATCAACTCCAATGAAGAAGCCCCGGCAGAGGCGTGTTCAGTTTTTGTGTGAGATGCCCGGTCTCTTGCCACTTTAGTTAGTGATTCTAATAGTAACAAAGCACCGCTACCATAAGTAACGAAGATCAAATCTTTGGAACATAATTGGTGTCTGGTGCATGATGCGTGCATGTGAGGTGCATGCAACAATCTTGATCCTAGCAATTCTCTAGTCAAAATGGTATTTCCTAGCAATTCTCTAGTAACAATGGTATTTCTTTGTCATTATCAGGATCTCCTCGTGCTTCCCCTTCATGGTGAATTATTCATTGTAAAAAAACATTGTTTAAAGGCTTCGTTTTCTATTTCTTGTGAATTTTAAGATATATATGCTGTGTGTTTGTATGTGTAAGGGCTGGTGTTGGCGCAACGATAAGATGTGGAGTTCACGGGTTCTGTGAGCATGAAGAGAAGCAAACAAGACTGCTATAAACCCTTCTTGTGTTGGGTTAGACGATAAGGCTCAGAAAATTCTCTGTTTAGAATGGACCTCAAATGGTGATGTCCATGAACTGAAGCCATAAAACAAAACTTTTGCCAGTGGGCCTTTGTCCAATTAGATAACTGACTATTCCTGTTGGTTTCTGTGCAAAAATACTTGAGTCCTCGTGACAGAAAGAAGTTTTTTATTTTTTATTTTTGTTAGAATTATATCAATCTTTCTAAGATCCTTAAACTAACGTAAAAATCCTTCTCCCTAATAATATTTACCTCAATTTTTCAAAATACTTATGTAACTTGCAGGACTACATCTCTTTTTTTAATAAACAATTAATAATAATTTTTGAATCACCTTCTATCTCAATCATATTTCAGTGAACTGCAATGTGTGTAATTTTTAATAGAATTGTCGTTTAGTAGCCGTGGTTTGGGGCCTTTGGGAAAAAAATTTATTGACTGTTACGACCAAATGTGCCACATGTATATTTTGCACACGTGATTTTTAATAGAACTGCCTTTTAGTAATAATTGGTTGGGGCCTTTGGCAAAAATATTGAATGATTTGAAAGCACAGTGTTTTCATAGGATAAGATGATGTGTCACATGTCATTGGGAGTACATGTTCCCAGACGACCATATAATTGCTCGGGATTTCTAGCAATTTAGCTCAATTAGTCACCTTCTAAGTAAAATTACAATCTTGCTCCTTTGTACAATTAATTTTCTGTTTAAGAGAAATTACTGTCTTGCCTATTTTTGCTCCAATTTTGAGACATCATGGTGGCTTTTAATAGCCCTCACGGCATTGACCATTGGTCAGTATAGAGACCAGACAGTACACCAACCGGGGAGGGAGAGTTAACAGTGTCTTGAGAGTGGTAGCATAAAGAATCAAAATTAATAATTGTTGGTAATGATCCTCTGTTTGGCAAAAGAGAAAAGTAGGAGGAAGGAAATGGGGATGAAGAGGGTTTCTTTTTCTTTGGGTGGTCACACTATAATGTGCCAGAAGAGCTAGGAGGAACTTGATGAGTAAAGATCTATTGCACCTGAACCAATGAGCATTTGACAAATCAACATCATCTATGAACTGCCTGCTGATATGTCAAATACTCATTGGTCTGCGTGCAATACTCTCGGACCAACGAATAATTTTCGATCTTGATACCTAGAGTTCCCACAATTGGGTACTGCAAGGAATACCATCAGACCACAAGGTCATGGAGTTCTTTTCTCAAGGAAGTAGAAAGTGATTGTAGATCAACAAACCTTAACAAGGTCCACTTATGCTTGCTTAGTGTTTCTGTTTCTGCCAAAATCACCCAACTCAAACAAATGCCAAGGGACGATTGATTAATATTTAGTGGGAAACCACCATGATTTCTTCAAGGTTTCCAAGAAAAGAAAAACAAAAAGAAAATTTGGAACAATGGTACAAACTTTTTCTCTGTTCATCACCAATCTAGGCAAGGGATTCTAGTACAAATGCCCCAGAATTTATTAAAAAAAAAAAAAAAGAGCCACTGAGTAATCTGCACTCTAGGACGATACCCTGGCAGCATTGTTCTAAGCATTAGTTGCAGAAACAGCTAAATTGAAAGATGCATTGACATAATAAAGAATGCAGCAATAGCAGTATTAAGATGAGCAAGGAAACAAATCATGCAGAACCCAACAGAGATCCCATTTGAAGAGCACAATGTGGTTTGTGGGAGCAGAGAAATGATACCCAAAATTGATACAAAATTTGCTTTAACAGACAGAAGAATTGAGGATGTTTGGCAAAAGGTTTACCTGCTCATAAGACAAAACCCACATGCCACAAATTTAAAAGAAAGTTTGCAAAAGTAAATTTATTCTTCTGTGATCACTGCTCCCAGCAATCCTAAGATAGGTCTGAACACGGATGTTGTAATATATGCTACCAATATGTATTGTAGTATGAATTCGATATATTACCAAACATACATTGAAAGGTACACTTTAAGCAACAAATATTGGCATTTGGAATCATTATATCCCAATGTTGAACCCGTAGTTTCATTGCATTGTTCATTAAATAATAGTATATATTTAAATGCTTAAAGGGTTAACCCAGTACACGAGACTCCCGTTATTGCAAGGTTAGATGTACTCATCCTTATTCCTTGCAAGTGGAGAGGCTAGTTTCTGCACGAGGCTCACAGTCGATACAATTATACTGTTATTAAAAAGCCTTGTTTGCACATATAGTCATTGATTTCAGTTCTTTTGCTACGGCATTATTGCAGCAGCTTTATTCATTTTTGAGTTTCACAAAAATTTCTTGCATATAAATTAGCATGTAAATCAATTCAACATGTCACCAGTTTTTGTAAGAGAACTTACAACATACATACAACAAATATCTGTAAAACACGGCTTGTGCATAATGTCACTCAGTTCAACTTTGGCCATAATGAATTTCCATCTCCAGGAGCAATATCCTTGCAAATCATTAGGAGGTACCTGTAAAAAGAAACAATTGGCATGACAAACAACACTGAGAAAAAATCAGTAATTACATCACCTGTAACGAAGTTAATTAGTCAATCACATAAACTAACACACCATTTAGTAGGGGGAAGAAAGGAGAAGTAAAGTCTGTTGAAAATTTTCCATTTTCCATAGTTTGATTTACTTGAAAAGGAGACAAAAAGGAGAGAAATGAGGTGATTAGACTTGTCAAAAAGAAACAAGGTGATTGGGAGAGAGAAAATCTCTTTGTGCCCATAAAAACTGTCACCTCTGTGGTGAGATGACTTGGAGTAATTTTTTTTTGATCGGTAAAGTATCAATATATATAAAGGGCACCCGAGTAGGGCAAACAGTGTGTTAGAGTGATTAAGAATATCACTTTTGACATATATACCCAATTCAGAAATGAGATCCAATTGGTATTTGACCTTCGCAGGTGATGAGATTTTGTTTTTTTATTTTTGTTTTTCCAAGATAAAAATTATATTAAGAGATGATGAACTTCAATAGAACTACTTGCAGTTACATGGTTCACTGAGTTCAGGTATCATCCAGAGCAACAGAATAGTCTTCTTCCACTTTCTCGTGATGCACTGTGAAGTTTCATTCCAGCTGGTCGTGAAGGGGCAGCTTCTGCCAATCTCTTTGCTGAAAAGTACTTGTATTTATAAGCAAACAAAAGGAATGTTATGACTGAAAACCAGATAATCACATAACTGCAAGTACATGTCACCTTGTCTAGAAGGCAACGACTACTTTAACAAGATAACTGTTGCCAAGAAACAAGTCACAACACTATTAAAGGACCACAACTCTCCAGACTATGGAACTGTTGAGTAATCACTTCATTTCTTAATTCAAAATCATGCAAAAGATGTTTTTCTTGGACTCTCTTTATGGTCAATATAAGCATGTGAATATCATAGTGTTTTGCAGGGGAGTCCTCGGTGGGGCTGGACTTGCTCTCACCAATTTGCATCAGACTTAAAGCGACTGTACTTGCAATCCCCTGCCAGAAAGATAAGCAATATATACTTACCTATTTCATAAAATAGCTCATTTACATTCTGTGCAGTTTTTGCAGAAGTTTCAAAGAAAAGCAAGCCATTTTCTTTAGCATACTGCTCCCCTACCTGCACGATGTGAAACAATAAGAGAACTTGTCTTCAATAAAAGTAAAAAGGGCAGTCCCAGTGCATGAGACTCCTGCTAGTACGGAGTCTGGAGAAGGTTAGATGTACGCGATCTTACCCCTACAAGTAGTGGAGAGGCCCATAACCTCCAGGTCACTATGGAGCAACCGGCCCACCCTCCCAACTAAATCACATTTCCTCCCAATCAAATCACAGAATTGGTCTGCAACTTTTTCCTTTTTTGGGGGGGGTGGGTTGTGGGGGGTTTCTTTTTAAGCTGAGTAGAAATATATGAGTGGGTTGGTGTAACAATATAGAGTTGATGGCAATATATGAAAAGGGAGTAAAATTCATGAATTAAAATCTATTTCAACATTTTATTCAATTTTTTGTAGTTGCCAATATATAAATGCTAGAGCAAATTAAAAAGAAAGTTATGATTACAAAATTCCCCATTATGGTGAGACAGAAAGAAGCTCCAAGTTCCAACCACTCATGAAGGCCAATTCATTGCTTATAATTAAAGGAATAGACCAAAAGAGCATTGGAAGCTTTGGGGAAGGAAAGAATTGAAGAAAAACATAAAATTGATCTTACCTGAGAAACATTAGTGTGATCTTATATTCTTACTTGATCTAATTTACATTTTCCAAGGAGAGGGAGGGGTGGTGTGGGTGGGGGATGTTATGGTTCCTTCCTCAACTAAATGATAACAATTTCTAAATATTAAATTTACAACTGGCAGTATCTCAGTCAGATTCCACATCAGAAATGAGCATCTGGAGAAGGAAGATGGATATCAGTAAGTTATTCCTAAGGTGGTCGCACCAGGCTAGCCTTTGCAATAATTAAGGTATCTTAAACACCGAGCCCTCTCTAAATAAATTGCTTCGGACTACACCAATTGGGGATAATCATCAACTAAAACGAGATAAAAAATAAATAAAAATAGAGTTGAAAATACCTCATTCTCCACCTCTCTTTTTGTCTCCAGGTCAGCCTTGTTTGCCACCAAAACCATTACCAATTTTGGATTTCCTAGAACAGCACAAGATGAAATTTGGTAAGATGGTGGATAAGTTCCTATTTTACTAAATAATCAGTTAGACCCAACCGTTGATGCAATGCCATGCCATTAAAAGGATAAAATCTTCAACTACTGCATAAATGTGGCCCTCGATAGAATTAGAGCTTTGTCAGAGGCCAGAGGGGGAAACTGGACCCACCCAAATTTTCAAATCCTTATTGGGTTGGGGGGAACAAAAAATATAAGTAGGCCTTGACCCCAATCCAATGAAATAGTGTTTTGGCTACTATATGGTGGATCCCAGTATAGGAATCTAGGTTATTATCAAGTAGGACCAATCATGCAACATATTATTTTTTTGACTTGTACCTACTTCTAGAAACATTCTTATAAGTATTCTCAAGGCCAGGAGTGACTTTCTTGGCTAAAGGAACTTGATATATAAAATCAAACCCATTGACAGTAGATAAATCCCTGCCCTTTTTATGTCAACATGGTGAGCTCAAAATTGGTCAAGTGTCTATAGGTTCAACACCATGTTTACACCAGCCGTTACTGGAAGCTGTTATTGGGAGTTCAAGAAGTGCGCATTGGGGCATTCAGAAACAACTATTGACATAAAAAAATATATATATATTAGGAGAGGATAAGAATTATAATGTGTTACTAAGAAATTGAAAATGACCTTGTGCAGTTTAGTAACATTAATCAGTAGGAAGAAACTACAGTTTTTTATAAAAAAAATTAATAGACACCTGTTTGTCTCTCAAAATCAAAAGATTAGAATATTGAAACTAGGACTGATCAATTGTTCTAGCATATTAATTAATAGGTAACAGGTGTTGTTGACCATAGATTGACATGATTTTCCTTCTGAAATACTTCCAGTGTTTATTTCATCGATTGAATTTATGAATCAATATATATATATATATATATCACTGTCATTCTATAAATATCTTTTCCATTAATTATAGAGTAATTTTTTAGACCAACATTGACTTAAAAAAATGCTTGGCCTGATTTTCTCATTAAAAAAAAAACCATTCTTTGTCTTTTCCATTTAAGGTGTGTTTTGGGAAACATATACATTTATAAGTCACAAATGAAAAACTGAAGCTAACATCTTACACGTCCCATCCATTATTCTGATATCATTCTTTGTTAGAAGTACTGAAATAGTGAACTTTTCTCTGTTGGAATGGACAATTGTAGAATGCAGGAGGTGAAAGGAACTTCTTAAAGTTACAGCCTAAATAATTTCAGATGAAATCTTTGTAAATTTTTCCATTGTTTTTCAAACAGCTTTTGGTTGTTTTATCTATCAAAATCTAAATGCTCAATTCATGTGTAAGATATATACTCTTTTACTTATCCAAAAAAAAAAATGTAAGATATATACTCTTTGTTACGTGCTAACATAACAGATCGAGTAGTAAGATCATTGGTAGATGGTTGGTTGTTCTGCAAAGGGTTTCTCTTCTTTTGTCCTCCTATTTTGAGTAGGAAAATTAAGAAGAAGAAGAAGAAAAAAAGAAATTGGTAGAAAGCAAAAACTATTGATTTTCTTCGAGGGAAACCAGGATCTCCCAGTTACACAAGCGAAGAGTTTGAAAAGGAATTAAATTCTGAAAAATTTTATTCAACAGCAAGATTCCAAGTTTATACAAGACTGCCACTGCAAAATTACTAAAAATAAGGAAAAATGTAGCAATAACTTCCTTCAAAATTGTAACAAAGTGGACTACCAATACTCAACTAACACTAAATGTTCTACCAACTTCGACTCAGCCAACTAAGAAACCTGCGTTCACTATATTTGCAGTGGATCTGGAATGGTAGACCGTGAATGATAGACTACGCAAAGCACATAACTCTCATTTTATATTTTAACTTTTAAGTATCAGCCGAAAAATGAAAATTATAGTTGGACCAAGTTTCCACTATTCCAGTATATTGGCAATTCACTTATTCGTCCCCATTTCAGCCACAAAAAAAAAAAAAAAAACTATGGAAAGAACTTGGTTGAAAATAATGTATAACTTTATTGAAAACATGTCATATTTGTTCAACACATTAAGATGGCCTAAATTTAAAGGAACTAAAAAATTGGAAAGTTTAGTCATATATTAAAACCATGTGGCATCTTCAAATAGCATATCTCATTAAGACAGGTCACTAGGATGGATTAAATAGCAAAATATGGCATGTAGTATGCAAATGAAGAATAAATATAGGTTTAGCAGTTTAGGGATAATAAGGTTATACATGAAAAGAAAATTTGGAAAAATATGAAGAACAACAACATCTGAAATTATGATAGCACATGTAGTAAACTTTAATCAAACTAAGTACTAAAAGACTCGAAGGTCAAAAGGTAAAATAATCTGAAGAACGAACTTAATCATGATAAGCACAGCTCTTTCTAGGCCATACAAGCTTTGGGTTCATCTTATCTACTCAAAAATAAAATAAAATAGAGCATATGTTACAGATTTAAGTTAGATACCTTGTCTTAGGAGTTCTTGAACCCACTTTTTGGCTCGTTCAAATGAATCCTGATGCCAAAACACCATGTGCTCTACAGGTCAGTTGGTTTTCAAGTTATTAATTTATAAAAAAACAAATATGCAATCGCTCCTTATCTAAAATATAATGAAAAAAATTAGTGCCCGGCTACACTAATTTTTTTCCTCAATGCATGTATCAGAGTATTACTAGCAATGTGGAATTAAAGGTCATGTAGCACTCAAATTAACCTAAGAAAAATACAACTCCACTCATCAATATATGACCCAACCAAATGTATCATCTAATCACCTTCAAGAAATAAAGTGGAAACCAAAATTTCTACAGAATTATTAGGAATGCAATTTAGTAAATCTTCAGAAGACACTTTTTGATACAATTTAGATCTATTGTTTGGAAGTATTACTCTTGCTTTCAGTGATCAGAACATCTAACTAACGAAGTCATGATCTTTTTGTCTGACAAGAAGTACATGTTCTTTCACCACATAAGCATACACAGCCCTCTAATTATTATTATTTTCCCAAGAACAGAAGAGCAACGAATTACCATGAAAAATGAAATGGAAATAAGACCGATGTCATTTTGCAAGAAAAGTTCATACATAGGCCATTATTTTATATCTACTTCTTGTAGATAAAAACACCAGCCACCGATATCAATCTTAGATGAACATTAACATTAGAAAATAACAAAACTATTTGAAGCTTGAAAAATAGCTACCATGCTTGAGATGTCATACACCACAACAGCTGCTGCTGCACCACGATAATACATTGGAGCTAAGCTATGGTATCGTTCTTGTCCTGCCGTGTCCCATATGTCAAATTTTATAGTAGCTTCATTTAATGACAAAACCTGAGTGAAGAAGGCTGCTCCAATTGTTGATTCCTGCGACTTATATCATGTCAAGGGCCCTCCACTATGAAAATTTAAAGGAATAAACAGTAATGAAGAATAAACACAGAAGAAACGGTACAAAAGTGAACCTGGTATTCGTAAAATTGGCCTTTGATAAATCTCAATACCAAACTGGTTTTCCCAGTTCCCATGTCCCCAAGAAGTACCTGGGAAAAGCTTGAATATGTTAAAACTTCAAGTACTGGTGCCACGAACTTATTAATCAGTCATATTCAAAAGAAAGGAGACATTTTGTAATTATCTCTGGCAAAATAATAATAATAATAATCTTCAGTCCAATAAACATAACCCTTAATTAAGTCACTGTGAAATTTGAGGAAATATGTTCAATATTGTTTGGCTTCAGGGCGCTGCACGCAGGGGATCTTATCCACATACACACACACATATATATAAAGGCACTTTGATTTGCAGTAAATGTAGTCGAAATGATATATAATCATACTACATTCTATTAATGGTGAAAATCATTTGCGATCATACAGCGGTTAACATTCAGGTATTGCCAAGGCACCATATTGTTAACGATTCAATAACTGGTTTTGTTCAATAGCTGAGAAAAAAAAATTGGCCCTAAGATACAACAACCAAATTCCCACCAAAATTTATCATATGAACTCAGAGAATCTATGAATGGATTAGCGACCTGACTCTTAGGGTTGAATATTAATGGAAACACAATCAATTAACCCTAATATAAAGACTACAAAACGCCAATATAGAACTAAAAAGATGACAAATTGATGATAAATTTAATTAAAGTAAAAAACAAAGGGGAAGACGTACCCACCAGCTTGGCTTGTATGTTCTTGTTGCCTTTCCTCGCCATTCAATTCGATCAGTTCCGCAAATTTCAGACAGAAAGGATAGTTTTTAGAAAGAGAAAGAGAGATGTATTAGCTTGAAAACGAAATGCGAAAAGTAGTTGATGAAAAGCGCACTAGCCTTTATATGGGTTGATGAGAATGGGGTGAGAGAGAGAGAAAGAGAGAACGAGTGACTGTTAGGTTTTCTTTTTCTGTTTGACTGGTAAGTTGGTTTTGCTCAGCTGGGATCCAAAGGTTTTTATCTTCCTGGAAAATGTTATTATTCCCACATGTATCCCAATTCCAAATTCTATAGCATTAGTAAGTATGTTAAAAGAATGTAATTAATATGTCATAATGACATACTAATACATTATTATCATAAAAAATATTACCATAAATTACGCGTGGCAGAAACTAACGATCTAATTAGTGCATGTAATGCATACACGCACGTGATCGGACGTAATATTAGCACATAAATTACATACGCCAATTAAATTTTGAATTTCTGTTTTTTGCAACTTTTCGTAACAATTCTTATTATCGTATCATTTAATATAAAAATTTAAAAAGTATAATATTATAGTGACTCTAAATGGAAATCATCTCACGAGCCAAATGTCCTAATTGTCATTTTGACTTTCTAACTCTCAATTTTTGCACTTTAATAAGAATTCATCCACATAGTTAAAATAGCTCCTGAAAATATAAGATTCATATATAGTTACTGTAAAAAGAGAGAGGAGAAACAAATTTTGGTAGGAAATAAACTGATTGGTAGTTTATATTTTTAAAAATTTTAAATATAAAAATAAATACTCATTTTGACTATTAAAATTAGAGCGCATGTATAATAAGAGTCATTTGAGCAACAAGAATACTATTGAAGGAGTCAAATGAACATTTTGAATGATGGTTTCGTTGGAGTTGCTCTTACTCTTCCAAAATGTTTATATAAAGTAGTTAGGCATCTTCAAATGTACTCAAACTTGAGTAAAAATTTCATGTTATATGAAATTTTAAGTAGTAACATCAAGTTTTACTCAAACTTTTTCAAAATAATATTTATTTCGTTTCAACTTTTTTTCTAAAAAAATTGGTTTTAAAAAGTCTTTCATGGATTTGGATATAAATTTGAGTATTACTCAATTTGGTATAAGTTTGAGTATAGGGTTGAAAAATATTTTTAAAAATTTTGATTCAAATTTAAATTTGATACAAGTTTAAGTAATTAATGGAGAAGAAAGTAATTATATAGGTACGAGTAATGGTTCATCACCACATGTTCTGATCATCAATGCTACCCTCTATAGCCAAATGGTAAGATAGCATGAAAAAAAATACATACTCGTTTAAATCAGTTTTAAACATCAGATATAAATGATGTTACGTTGATGCTATAGTTTTAAATATAAATCACATGTCAAAAACTAATTTAAATGAGTATAGAACTTCTTCATAGTATTTTATTACTAAACTTTTTTCCATATCAAGGATGTCGTATCATTAAATTATCTCTTAACACAACAACCAATCATATAGTTATGTGTTTCACTCCCAATGTGACCTTGCTTAAAATACATAATGCACTAATTTAGGACTAGAACTACAAACAACTCCTCAATCATAATAAGAGTAGCACTTTTCATTAGGTCATAATCTCCCTACATATTGGATCATGTCTGCTTTAGATTTTCCATCATGGCTTGACCCTCTTTGTACGTAACATTATGTACCACAATTCTTAAATTGGGCATAATTGGTGATATAATCTTGAGTGTTCCTCCACCTTAAAGGTCAAGCAACTCGAATGCATTATAGTTGTTTGAGTCACTCCTAACTCCTTAACTTAGCGTGATACATTTTTCTTCTCATTATAAGTTCTCCTTGATACACTAAACCTTTGTCATCTTATGATTTTCTAAGATTAAGGCAAACCTTCGTAAGCTTCCACAGCCTGGTGCATGGACATGGGGTGATGATCGTGCCATAATTTCTCTTCTGGAATTTTCTAAGTCATTTGACATAATGGTTTAAGGTATTTTTTTTTTGGTCAAAAAATGGATACGTAGATAAACTATTCCACATATCCGTCAGGAAACATTGCTCCTTAGCATTACATAGTCCTCTGCGGAAGACCCCATCACACCTACGTCGGGCTCTTTGTCATATTATTTTGATAGGCAAACCTAAACGTACTTTTTTTTATATTTTCATACATTTCAATTAGAGTAATTATTCAATAAAATTGTTACAGCACGTTACCTTGTAACGGCCTCTCACAAGAAAGCAATTAATGCTAAAATTAAAGAAAAAATTTTATCGACAAAATAAGAAAAAATTATTTTTATGTGAGAGACAGTCACATAGTAATGCGGTGTGACAGTCTCATAAAATAATTTCTCCTCCAATCATTGTGTATAAACTCTAATTTATTGTGCACGAATTTAAATGAATTTAATAGAAGTTCATTCAATTTCACCCTATCTCGATGTATAACATTCTTATTGGCGGCTAATCATGTTAGGCTTTTACATGACAATGGTGTATTAAGCAGGATTTAATTTTTAGAATTACTTTATATAAAATAATTATTTTTAAACTCATTTTTATATTTTTAAGCATGAGAGTCTAATTTTTTACCATTACACTAAAAAATGATTCATAATTTTGGTTCCATTGATCTATTAATTTATTTCTTATTAACAGATTGAGTATGAGTTACGTGTTAGAATTTGACCATAATATTTAAATAGTAATCTGCAAAATGGAGACAAATTAATGGAAATGAGAGACGTCTGCTCATCTTCTACTTTTGCTTGCTTTCCTTATTTCTCACTTCCTCGTTCTTTCACGAAACCCTGAGCCGTGAAGTATTTGTGTAAATATATATAAATTTAAAAAAAAAACTTTAAAAAAAGTTCAAGAATTTTGGTGAAAAATGAAAAAATAAAAGAGAGTTTTTTTCATTTTTTTTATTAAAATAGAGTATCTGTATATTATTAAATAAAAAGATTTAATTTAATTATAAGAAACTTCAAGTTGATTTGAAATAAAGACTTGAAGATACAACACGTAATTTTAAGAATTGCAGGGAAAATATAGCAAGACAACATCAGTAGCACGGTATATTGTAGCCCTGACAAGAATAAAGTTAGTACTGCCTCCAAACAATTCTTGAGAGATTAAAAGTGTGTATGTGTACCCAAGACTATAACATGTCTTTCTAAGTTTTACGATAATACTCACATTACAGTAGTATAGTATTATCGTACCGATTGTTTTATAATAGTATTATCATACCGACTGTTTTATAAAAGTAACTATTCATGTGTGATAACTTGAACTTGAGACTTGTTTGAATTTAATTCGAGTTCTCAAGATCAATTCAAATTTAGATTCATTTTATATCAAGTTTGGGTTGTTTCAAACAGTTGAGTTTGGTCATATTATATGAAATTGGGCCCAAATTTGTGTAACATATGATATAATATAAATACATATTTATATATTTTATAGTTGAACTCGAGTTGTTTTAGGTTGTCCTTCTCAAACTTAGCACGTATCAGTCTCATTGAAACACTAGTTATCAAATCCGATCTGAATATTGACTTAGTAAAAAAAATCAAGTCAATGAATTACTAGGGTCAACTGGGCAAATCGGCCATGCATACTATTAAAATATTTTAAAAAGTAAAATTTTTGTTAAAAATAAAATACATTTTTGAAAAGTATATCTTATAGTAAACACAATAAATAAATAAAATATAAACATAATATGATATTTATTTGTTATTGTATTATCATATCTAATAAATTAATAATGAAAAAAAAAAGTTCAAATATTATAAGAATTCCTACGTGTCATTCTTGTTTCAATTAATAAGTTATATTTCTTCGATCAATTTAATTCTCTCTAATTTTTTATTTCTCAAGTTTTAATTTCAAGATATTTATACAAAAAGACAAAAGAAATATATATGTATATAATCTTACTTGAAAGAATGAGAAAATTTTAATTATTTAGTCATTTTTTTAATTATCTACAATTCGTCTTATTCACTAAAAATATATGGGTCAATCATAAATCGGTTGATTTAACGAATTTACTTATTTAATTATTTTATTTACAAAATTAAATCAACCTAAGCTCCGATTCACCAAATTGACCCACCATCATCCCGATCGGGCCGAGTTTGGTAATATTGCGTTGAGTATAAAATATATGATTTAGCCTGTCCAGATTTGAGTGGGATTAGCCTATCCAACTTGAACTTGTAATCATTCAATTCAGACATTATGTCTTGGTAATTTCATTTAATATAACATTTTTTTATAATTTCAGGCAATAATTAAAAATTTTAATTCAATACAACTTTCATTTAAAAATTATCCAAAGTGGATATCCATTCGATGGAGTTTCGGTGTCCACGACAAAACAAAAGCGGGAGGAAATAAAGTTACAGATAATTGGTTTATTTTGTACCTCCCTTTGTCGTTTAAGCTTTTCCTCCGAAGTGTTTTGTTTGAAGTGGTTGTGGGCTTTCCAATCCGTCTTGGATAGAACTTAGGCCCATTTTGTCCTGTGCGGAGAAATGTGGGCAGGATGAAGCGTGGGAAGATGGAAAGTATTGGAAAGCGAACCAAACTCAAAGTCTCGCGTTTCAATCCCGGAGATGGAAGTAAACTAACTCTCCTATCATTAACAATAGATTTAAAAAATAAAAAGATTTATTAATTATTACAAATATTAATTATACTTTTTAATATTTTTATTAATAAAAATATTTCATTCATATATGTAAATTTTGACACAAAAAAAAAAAACTCATATTTAACCTTTTTTATGACATTTCAATATTTCTTTAAAAAATGCATATTAACGTATATAAAAATTAATAATATCTTTTTAAATTAAAACAGCTATGTTCCTATATTTATTCATTTCGTAATTTTTTTTACTTACAATAAATTTAACTCTAATATATATATATATATATATATATATATATAAATCATTGATTATGATTTTCGGTTGACATTAAGGTTTGTTTGGGAAAGGTCAGAATTAGTTTTATAGAATACAGATAAATTGATTTTAAATTTTTTATTGTTTGATAAGTATCTTTTAACAGTTTATTGGTTCATATCTAATCTTAAGAAATATTAAAATTTTAATAAAATCAGATCAAATAAGAGTTAGTTTTATTAAAAATCAAATAACTTAGTGGGATCATTCTGAATTGGTTTAATTTAAATAATTCTCAAACAATTCTAAACGTAAAAGAACAAGAAATCGTGTCCAAATGGGTCGTGGTTTTGTTTAATCATTTTCTAAAAGAAGAATAAAATTTTTTGTTTATTTTGACGAAGAAGAATAGAGTTCGAGTCCCAAAAAATAAAAATAAAAACAAGAATTAATACAAATTTAATACTAGCTAGTTAAACTTTTTTTAAGTCCAAAAAAAGAAAAAAAAATGATTTAGACCCTATCTTTTCATAATGTCAAACAAGGATTTCAACCCTTCAATACAATTTATTAAATTTTTAAATAAATAAAAAAAAAGAATTAGACCTTATCTTTTTATAATGTCAAACAAGACTTTCAACAATAAAGTTTTTTTAAAAGAATTTGAACTCCACACTCAGCCTCCTGTGGCCACATCCTGCCAAAAACATGTTCTATCATTCACGTATTAAACTATCTAATAGTCTTCTTTTTTTCAAGAACTTTGATTGTTTTAGAGTTTAAATTAAGTTAAACTCAACAAATTATGCTTAATTAATTACTTAATAACACGATCATTCTACATCATTTGATGTAGGGTAACTACTTTTCACAATTTTTTAAATTATCCTGATTTTATGAGAAAATTATTTTAAAATATATTAGAATATTTTAAAATTTATGAAGAACAATTACATAACACCGAAGATGACTTGAAATGATATGCCATATTTAATAATTTCCAAACCTATATAGGGTCCATTACATTAATGTCTCATCCAAAAGTAGACAGAAAAGAAACTGAATCAATGGGTTATGAGATGTCTCATATATTAATTCATATCACTATTAAATGTCATTTTCTAACATGGTGCAACATTAATCAAGATTCAAGACAACTGATTTTTTCATAAATTTAAGAAATTTTATGAGTTTGTGAGATGCACGGTCACAACACGTCCGATGTTGATGTGATATAATAATCTCACGGAATAATTAGTTGTACAATTTGAACGAGTTAATTTGAATCCAATTTGAACTCAATTTGATTTTTTTACAATTTGAACTTCATTTTTTATATTTAGAAATGAATCTAAACAAAAGAAGTTAAATCCGATTTAAATTAAGATTAAGTTTAGATTGAAACTTTGAAAATTCGAGTCCAAATCTAATATGTTATATATTATATTTTTATACTTTAGTTTAGATTAGTATGATTTCCTTACAAGTATTAATATTTACATATTTATAATTTAAAAAACTCGTTGACGTTTAACATTTTTTAAAATTAAATTATATTGATATAATTATTTGAACATTTTTTGTTTTTTGTTTTTTTAAATAGAAATTGAGAGAAATGATTAGAGCATTTAATGTATAATTAAAATAGGAAAAAGATAACAATTTATTAAAAAATTATAAATAAAATATGAAATTTTAAATTATTAAAAATTAATTAAACTCGAATTAAATTTGATATTAATAAATTTTAATTTAAATTAGGCTTTTGAATATCATTCCACAAAAAGAATATAACACAGGACAGTAATATAGTTCCACTGAATTATATCCATACATATATATATATATATAATTTTATTTTGAGGATAATTACGGTCCTATATATATGCTGAAGTTCTTTCTAGGTTCCACTAGGGCTTTCAATGGTTGCACAAAGGCCAAAAAAAAAAACCAGCAATCAAAGTGCACCACTTGATTGCTTTCCCAGTCCTGACCTCACACTGAATAAAGATAAAATCTCCTCATATATTTGTCCTCCATATGCATCTCTGTGTATATATATGTGAAAAAGCTTTGCCGTTTGGAATATACAGTTCTTGATCATCAATTCTCTCTTTCTTGCACAGGATGGCCTCCCATGGCAGCAGCATCACTGTCAGCACATCACCAAAGGCCGGCGGCAACGTTGAAGAAGGCGCAATTAATTCACAGAAAGGTCAATGTTTGTGTTCACCGACGACGCATCAAGGGTCGTTCCGGTGCAGGTTTCACCGGTCGAAGTCAACAGCATGGTTGAAGCGGTCCAAGTCCACGCCTCATAATAACAACGTTAATACTCTGATCTCCCCTAAATCAGTTCAGTCTTCATAGTTAAGCAAGATCATCTATGTAAATTAGATGGTAATTAATGCTTAATTACATCTTTTTTTGAATCCTTGTTTCACGTTGTAAAAATACAAAGCTAGCTTTGTGGGATTGCTTTAATGCTTTGTTTGCTCGGGATGTGTTGCCCTTATCTTCAAGTGTTCGAATTTATTACAAAATCTTATTCTATTATCTCCCTCTCTCTCTCTCTCTCTATATCTCTCTCTATCTATATATATATATACACACACATTCATATACATATAGAGAGTTTAAAAAAACAATTGAGAAAACATGTAGAAGAATCTTTTTAAAACGTCTTTTCGCTTATTATTCAGTAAAGTATCCTTCAACAGTTGGTATTTATATAACATATATATATATATATATACACACACACATTCATATACATATAGAGAGTTTAAAAAAACAATTGAGAAAACATGTAGAAGAATCTTTTTAAAAAGTCTTTTCGCTTATTATTCAGTAAAGTATCCTTCAACAGTTGGTATTTATATAACAAAGAACGTTGCTTGAATAAAAAATCTCTATAGATATTAGATATATACTCTCAATCATTGCATTCAAGATCATCAATGCGAGAATTTTAAAAACTCATTCTATCATAGCGAGAGCAATTACGTATGAAACAATATATCCCTTCCCACCCTTAATCGAAAGAATTTAGGAAAGAAATAAAAGAGACAAGTCCCATTATATATTTAAATTATATAAATATTTTATGAAATATTATCACGTATATAAATTTAAATATGTATATATATATATATAATATGTGTATATGTATTATTTATATTTTTAATAATGTTAGTTTATTAATTTTAATTTTTAAAAAAAGGTTGGGACGAGGGGGATGGCAATAAAAATGAGATACGAGATATATTTTTAATAATGTTAATTTATTAATTTTAATTTTAAAAAAAGATTGGGACGAGGAAGATGATGATGGCGATGGAAATGAGAGTCGACAGAAAGACGAGACGAGACAGAAATGAAAAAAGGATTGTCTTGTTGCCATTCTTAATTAGGTACAGTAACCAGAGGCAAATATAACTCATTGATTATAGTTCGACTTCCTTCCAAATCAGATGACATTCATTAATTATTGTTCTTACTATTTTAAAATAAAAAATATTTTAAAATTAAAAAAATACCAATTAGCCAGCCATTGTTATCCCAGAACCAACCATATGGTGTGTGTACATACATACATACATACATACATACTATATATATATGTATATATCACTAAAACCACACACAGGTGCATGGTGAATCTATACTTCACTCTCACCCAATCATTGCATGATATTTATGTATGAATTCTCAATATATGCCTATTTTTTATGGACCATAATAAGATTAATGTGATGAGTTTTGAAAGGTCTAAGATGCATGATGGTGGTGGCTGTTTTATATTAAAAAGAAAAATCATGTTCACACTCTTAAAGACTTGCGTGATGTGTTTTGTTATAAAACCTTAGCCAAAAGCATTATGGGCCTCCATAGTGAGAGGAAGAAAATATGATGGTTTGATAATGATGTGCATTGAAAAAATCACCAACCATTTATGATTTATATCTCTTATCCATAAATTATTAGATTATGTCACTTTCTCTAATACCTATTCTTATCTTATGTTTGTATAAGCTGAAATTATAGAAATATCAATGCCAATCTAAAGAGAATACCTTCAAGTTGGCATTGTTAAGAGTTGTTGTCAAGCATCTAAGCCTCGTTTGGTTGTTGGATAAGTTGGGTTTTCAACTCAAGAGCATTTTTGAAATCACATTTTACTCTTTCCTATCAAAAAAAGTAAGAACCAAGTTCATGTTTGGTACGATAAAATGAATATTTCAAAATTTTTTTCATTTTTCGTTTTTGTTGTGCCACTTTGAGTTCCACATCGGTTAGGAGTCGAGGTACTGGCGTCGCTTATGAGCCTCAGGCTACTCTCTTCCTAGCACAAGGCCTCCTCACAAGCAGCTACCTCGCTCACAGGAACAAATCCGTGCGCCCACCCTCACTGGGCAAAGTGGACAATATTGTGCTAGGGAGCCTACCATGTGTCAAGGACGAAAAAGTGCAGCATCAGTTTGGCAGTCGTCTGTGGGAACGCTTGGGTCACGTGCCTCGTTCTTGTGTTCCACCAGTCCTGACTGGGGGGAGTAGCTGTTGTGCCACTTTGAGTCCCACATCGGTTAGGATCGGTTAGGAGTCGGGCACTAGTGTCGCTTATAAGTCCCAGGCTGCTCTCTTCCTAGCACAAGGCCTCCTCACAGCAACTACCTAGCTCACAGGAACAAATCCGTGCGTCCCACCCTCACGGGGACAAAGCGGACAATATTGTACGACTGAGCTAAGATGGCACATCTTCTCACCTACAAGGCCTTTTCCTCCCTGGAAGAACAAAGCAGTGAGCCGTAAGAGCCCCGAGCGTAAGACCTATTGGGTGTAAGACTCACAAGTAGGGAAAGCAGACAATAATGTGTTAGGGAAGCCTACCATATGTCAGGACGAAAAAGTCCAGCATCAGTTTTTGTTTGGTATTATTAGAAATACTTATTTCATTGAATGAATATTTCATTAAAATTCATTTCAAGCATTTTTTTGACTTAAATAAGTAATCTTTATTCCATTTCATGTTATTTTCATTTCATTTTTTATTTCATTCCATGGGATACTCATTTCATTTCTGAGTATCAAACATGATTTAAGAGCAATTTCAATGCATCGTTGAAATTCTTCGGCTATATCTAAATTTTAATAGGTCAGTTGAAAAATCTTACTCCAATGTACTACTATAACTCCTCTTATATTTTAAGTTTGCTAAATCTTTTGCCAAATTTGACAGCAAAGATAGCAAGAGCTAACTTGATCATATGACCTACAATTTTCAATAACATTTTAATTCAACGATTAAAAATCATCTTACCTAACAATCTTTGTTTCTATTCAATGACAACATTCGAGTATTAGAGTATAAATGTCAAAATATAATATTTTAATACTGTAACATTTTTAAAATTTAAATTTTACATGACTTAAATAAATTTTAGCATTAGAGATATTGAAACCGGATTGCACATCTCTATACACTTAATGAAGGGATACTTTGTTCCTTTTAAACTCTTTAATTTTATGTTTATTTTTGGAAATACTTACACATGGGATAAGATTGATGAATTTTGTCCAATTCTACATTTATTTTACGTACACATATATCTATGTGTAAGTTAGCGTGTTAAATGATCCTAATGTCTATACTCACTTTTTGTTTTTTTTTTTTAGAAAAAAAATATTTGAGGTCCTATTTTGTTAGTCGCGATGTTTCGACACTCGTAATTTATTAGACTGTATGATTCACGTACTGACGCTTAAATCACATGATCCTAATGCCTATACACATTTTTGTTTTTCAAAATAAAAAAATAAAATCGAGACTCGCTTTTATTAGTCGCTATGCTTCAGCACCCACAATTTTATTAGGCCATGTGATTCACGTGTTGACGCATAAATCACATGCTCCAACGACATAGCAAATGTTGGAATATCACAACTAAAACTAACATTTAAAAGGAAAAAAAAAAAAAAAAAAAGCTCATTCAAAGTTTTATACCCTTCTATGAATACCACAACCCATTAGTATCCATAGGGTTGAACTATTAATCACCCATAGTTCCATAAAAAATTAGGTCACTAATTTTTTCAAAAAAGGAAAAATAGAGAAACAAAGTAGCCACACACAAAAAATGTCCAATCCCCTTTAGTGACTCAAACAAATTATCAGACCTAAGATAATCCATAATCATTAAAAGAGACAAATTTCTTGTAGTTATCCATAAAATGTGAATTAATTATCAAACTTAACTTGTATGATAAATTGAGATATTAGTCAATCATGTATTTAAGATTATGCAAATTCATCATATATTCTCAATAAAATCTACATGGCAGGTGGCAAAATCTTTCTTGGACAGCCTTTCATCATCATCAGTTGTTGCATCAGCAAAAATGTCTAAAATCAAAACAACTTGCAAAATTTAAATTACGTCTTGCCAAAAAAATCTTGCAATTATTTAATATTATAGTAGCATTATGCAGAATCCTATGTTTAGTTACAATAGGATTAAGTGTGAAATAATAAAAAAATCTCTATTATATATTTTGCAAATAGTGATTTAAGTCAGAAATTTTAAACACAAAATAATAATAATGGATGCCAAGATGAAACTTAACAATCATCAGAAGCTAATTGAGCGATTCTGGACAGTTTCAATTTCGCTTCGTAATTTGAACATAACTTTCTCATCTGAAATCTGAGTGAGATGATTCAAGATATTGTGGAATGCCAAGAAAACGTTCTAAACCTTTCATGTTTTGAGTATTGAGAGATTCTAACTGTATCAAGGTCGACATCGGACTTGAAGTTGTTGCACTTGCATTGCTGACTTTTTTTAGTTATGCGAAATTCTAATGCGCGGTCCATGCTATTTATTTTTGGAAGGGTAGTATTGTCTTTTCAAATTTAATCCAAACAATGATTTAGTTAGGGTAACCTAATACCATCCCACCTGCGATTCAATAATCTCGCATATTATGAAAAATCCTATCCGGGGACTAATTAATTTTACTACAAAATGGTTACTAGTGCCCAAACGCTGGATTAGCCTTTTAAATGGGATAAATTTGTGTTATCCCACCGTAGTGCCGGTGCCAAACGGGGCCAAACATGTCTTCTCTCTGTCTCAGCCACTCGTCTCAATCGGTTATCGAGAAAGAGAATTAGGTTTCTGATGTCCCAAACACCGCGCTTTGTTCTCGACGGATTGCGCTTAATTCACGGTGTGTTCTATTTGCCTGAAGATTTGGCGAAAGGTTCGATTCCTTTCGATATCGATTCGAAAGTGAAAGGGAAGATCGGACTCTTTTTCATCGAAGTGCCTGTTGAGGTATGCCCTTCTTGTTTCCTTATTTGTTTGCGGCATTGATTTTGGGTTGATTGAGTGCACTGTGAATTGGTGAAATTAGGTTTCTTCTAGAATTTTGTACACTGTTTTGAAGTTTCAAAATTTATACAAATCTTTGAAACAGAAACATCAATCACTCCGTAACTACTACCACTAGAATATTTAAATCATCTCAATAATATGGAAATTTTCTTAACACAAATAAGTACATTGTATAACATGTTAAAATTGATAACTTGGAATTGCAATTACATGATGCTAAATTGTGTTTTATAACTTTTATACGCTTGTGAGGAACTTTTACCATCCGCTTGGATTGAGGGAGTTGAAAGGAAGATGAAAGAGAGGAGAGTTTATTTCATGATTGGTTTAAAAATAAGGAAGAAAATGAGAGGGAGGGAGAAGGAGGGTCTTAGAAGCCCATTTTGCTCTTCTTACTACGGAAAGAATTAAGAGAATTAGTGATTTTATGTTTGGACATTAATTGGCTCCAAACCATGCCAGGACGAACATCCTCCAACTCATCTCACAATATTAATTTGACACATGAATATTTAGGTTTAACTAAAAAAAAAATGCATGTGCATTAGATAAGTGCACGTACCTGGACAGAAAGAGATTCCTCATAGTTAGTTTGGAGCTAAGTATTGTTGTATCTGTCTTTTTTTTTTTTTTTTTAAAATAAGTGAAATCTTATTTTACCCTTTTTAGTCACGTTTCATTCTTTTCCTTTATCTGCTCTATTTTTCTCAAACAAGATGGAGAGGATTACATTATCATTTTTTTTCTTTTCTCTCATTAATTATCTAGCATGAAGGACGTATTACACTCTTATATCCTTTCAGTAAAGCTATTCTTCTCCTTTCTCTCTTATTTATCCAAGCCAATTGTTATATTATGGAACCTTTTACTTTTCAGAAGAATCACACCATAAAACAGAATACTTATTTAAGAGCGCGCTGAACTGCTTCTTCAGTTATGCATATCTATAGACCTTCCTTCTAATAGGCTTTGTTGTGAGCTACACTGGCAAAATCTATACACATGGTTTTGATATCACCACACATGTTGGGTTCCCCATTTTACAGTTCATTTGACCTGTAACGACATACCCATGTATTTCATCAAAGTATAATTCACTTGAGTTTTTTGTCTGGTGAAATGCTTGTTTTTTGACGTGCCATGCTGCTGTCTGGTGCACTGCAATAGTGAGCTGAATTTGGGTGATTAACAATACATGTAAATGTGCTTATCTTTTGACTATCTTCGTTTGTATGAAATTGCACTGGATCTACTTAATTAACTCAAGAAAAGAAGTGTACTGAAGCAATTAGGTACTGTTTGCTAATAAATTACTTTCTTTTGGTCTCACAGTGATTGTGATCATTGTCATAAGAGCAAGAAAATTGTCTGGTCATTGTGTTGAAAGCCGAAGCATAGGGTTCGAGGGGCAGAAGTAAATGGTTTTGTTTTTCCAGCAGCTCCTTTAGTGTACGTCAACTATTCAGTATGTGATAATTGAGTTGCTTACAGGTTGGCGAATTTTTAAATGAGTGGTGTTAGGAACAGTATGCTGTTCAAGAAAGAAGTTATGTTTTCTGATTCTAATTATAGAAGCAAATAGACAACTTTCAGAAGAGAATAAGTTTGGTCCTCAAGACATAAGATGTAAATACATGCATAACCATTGTGCTACTTGTTCATATCTGACTCTCCTTTGGAAATTAAACTTTCCATGAAGGATTGGTGCATGCCATATTGTTACAAAATCTGACATTCATTTTAAGGAGTCTTCTCTTAACATGGTAGGGTCATCTTTAGGAATTTATGGAATGATGTCTGATATATTTCCAGGACTTAATTGATTTTTCTTTCAAGTTTTCATTATTTTGTGATGGTGAAGATGCTCTATGAGGAGTCTAGTATAGTATTGATATATGATTTCCGATGATGTGGGATAACAAAGTACAATGATCCTGTATCCACAAGAACAAACCATAATCTAACCAATTGCTCGACGGCCTTTCGCCCAGTAATACTGCGACATGGTTTCACATTCTTTTAGATTAATTAGTCACTAGCTATTTTAGAGATTCCTGAGCCTTTGGGCCAACACTAAGCTTTATTTTATGGTTTTCGACATAATATTCCAATTGACATTTGATGGTTCATTATATCTTACATTTTAGTACCATGAAAAAGGATTGTGGCTCCAAAAAGCTTTGGGATATGTTCTAGTTATTAACACACACACACACACACACACACACATATATATATATGCCAAATTTTATGATTGTGGGAGAACTACGAGATGTCTGTCAGGGCTGCAAATCAGAGAAGCCAAAAACTTGTCTTAAAACACTTGGCTTTGCATGCTTGCTTTACAGAATTGGTTTTAATGTCTATCTATTGTGCAAATCATGTGAAGTAAAACTCCTCTGAAAATGCTAGTAGTATTCCAATGTTTGTAAGTCATTGAGACACTGATTAGATGTAACTAGTTAATTGAAAATATGCAAAGTGGGTTAATGTCCTCTCTTCCCTTTGAGTATAGCAGTGAGTGTCATTGAAGTGAGAAAAATCACAAGGGAAAATAGAAATGTCTCTGTTTCAGAGTAAACACTAGTGTATGTAGGTGGTAATTAAAGGAAACATGGATTACCTCTATTATCCAATTCTTGAGAGGAGGGGGGAAGAAAGGAAAGATGCATTACATATTAATCAGCACACCCAGCTCATATTTCCTTTGTGTAAAGTTTCTATTCATTATTGGCCTTAGTCTGAATTGTTCGACGACCCCAGACATGCTTAGCATGATGGTGCCTGCACCGAAATGACCCTGGATGCCTTGTCGGTGAACACACGCACCGCTTGATTGATCCACCCCTGCCACCTCCAGCTGCTGTGCCGACCACCACTGTTGGTGCTTGCCGTGTCTCGGTCCCAACCATCACCAGTTCCTGCAGAACATACAGTCGACGTTTTACCACCAAGTCCTGTAGACTTACCGGCAGAGAACCAGGGTAACACATCTTTTTCTCTTCCTATTGCTTCCTCTTCTTTTTCTTGTGCTGTTGTAGTATTAGAGGAATGGTTGAAAAGAAAAGAATATATGGGTTATGACATTATACAGGAGGGAAGGAAAGGAAAGAAGAGATGGCTAAGTAAAGTTGGGTATAAAGAGCTTTTAAGATTAGATTCCTCCCACAGAAGGGTAAAGCTTTTCAAATCTTTTATGAGGTGTTTTTGTGTGTTTGTGTGTGATGACTGTGTATGTTAGTTAAGCTGATGAGGCTCCTTACCGAAACGAGTCACTCCCACCTCACTTGTCCAAACAGTGGCCTGAAAAGTCCAAACATAGTCATCAATGTGGTGGCCCGCAACCATGAAAAAAAGTTCAGATTGTGTGTTCTATAGAAAACTCAAATTTGAACATGATATACATGATATTATTGGGCGAGACAGTACTATTGTTTTTTTCCCACAATTATTCCAGGAATAATTTGATGCCAGTCCACCTGTCACTTTGTTATTGTTTTGATTTTAACATTGCCACATGTTGTAAGATCTGTGACTAACTTTTTTTTTTTCAGACTGTATAGCAGACCTTTCACTCATTTTACAGGCGCTTCAGCTTTGCTAGGCTTGTTTGGCATCAAAAGTTTGATTTTAGGCTTGCTTTGTAGGTTTGGAAAGGGACAAAACGAATAATAAATTACGCTGATACTGTGTTTGTTCTTTGTCTGATTCTTACCTAAGTTTAGTTTTTTCTTCCTTTTTTTTTTTTTTTGGATGCAGAACACGACATGGTTTGGTGCTTCTGCACTCTGTACACACACACACACACACACACACACACAGATTTAAGAGCAGATCTAGGTGCGTTAATGGACTGGTCGGCTATGGAGTGTGGGCCGCCTCTGCCGAATGAGCGACTTTGAGGCCCAAAATTTTGGTCACTTTATTGTCGTTAAATTTTTTTTTCCCCCTTTAGTGAGTTTGTTTCGTTCACAATTTGCGGCCCAAATATGGGGAATTTGTTTTTTTCTTCTTTTGTTAATAATTCAACAAGTTCAAACAAATGTTTAATAACCCACTTCAAGTACTACTTATCTATAAAAAAAAATTTAAGTTTTTTTTACTATGTTATTTAAAACTAGATAAATTACATACACTTTTATAGTTCTCTTGTAGTTTATAAGTTGGCCAAAATATTTTTTAAGTTTTTATTTTAACTATGTTATTTTAGAAGTGGATAAATTACACAAATACCTCTATATTTTCACTCATTTTCAAGTTTATAAGTCAATAAAAGCACTCCCTTATGTGTCAAAAATATAAAATATGTTATGACGGGAAAATTTATCCTTATCAAAAATGCTTATGAAAAGTAGGAGGTTTTAGCAGACGAGTTGGTAGTATTGTATTGAGTATGGTAATTTTATGATGTGACTTTTAATTATTAGCAATGTTGTCATATCATACACTTTGTTTAAAAAAAAGTTGGAGCGATAGCATTGCTCTTTTTTGACAAATAAAGAAGTTTGTCTGTTGACTGTTAAACTAAAGAGAGTTAAGTGAAAACAAATGATGATATTAGAAGTAGAGCTTCACAGAGGATGGTGTGAATTAGTTCAACAACCAAAAAAAAATATAATGGGTATCCACGTAATTTGGACTCATCTCTAATACATTGGACATTTTGCGGTGAGTCCTACAAATTTCCATGTCTTGGATTGGGTTGCAACTTGAGTGGGTCAGGCTGGCGGCTTGAGGCTTGTTCAAGTTTAGCCCAAGTTGTGTCTGAAATTGTTTGCTCAAGCATGAACAACCCAAGGCTAAATGTCATTTGTATTGGGCTTGCTCAAGTTATCCACAAAAGTTGGGCTTTGAGATTTGAGCTCGGGCTTGGTCGGGTTGATATGAGTTGTTGGCTATTTGTTACTATTTTCTAAATTTGTTTGAAGCCTATATCACCCAAACTTTTCACTTTTCTTCAAAAGTCAAAGTTATTTATTAGGACAGATTGATGAACTAAAATTATTAAATGCCTAAATTATGTTATTTATATATATATATATATATATATATTAACCAACGATGTAGATCTTTTATCTTAATGATCAACATTGCTCGAATAAAAGATTCTCTGTGTGTCTCTGTCTCTGCGTGTGTGTGTGGGGGGGGGGGGGGGGGGGGGGTTTGGGTTTGGGTTGCTGAAAGTTTAGTCCAAGTTAAATTCTAATTGAAGTCGGACTTGAGTTTTTTTGTTTAGTCCAGTCTCGAGTTACATATAATATTATTCAAGTTATAAAAAATTTTGGCCGGACTTGGGAAGTTCATTTTTTAATATATGGAAGTCTCTTTCATGTGATGGGTACAATAAATTAATAAACGTATGTAATTACATAAATATTATGTAATTATTTAATTTTAATTAAAAATAAAAATAAATAAAATTTAAAAAATAAATGTGCATGACATATGTGAAAAATTGTAATTACGACTTGTACTTGATTAAGACAATTTTTTTTTTTTTTTATCTAATTTAGAATTATGTATTGTCGTTGTAGCCCTGTCGACATTGCACACTTTTACCTACTTGTTAGGTTCCTAGTGGGACCTATTGTAATTATTTTTCTTTTAACAACATTTTGATTATAAAATCATAACTTATAGAATGTGAGTCAAAGCTTATAAATTTAAAACATAGAAATAAGCACTTCTCTTTAGACTAGTTCTTTGTTGTGCAATGAGGACTAGAATTTCTTTGGAAGACTCCAATGGTCCCACAAGTCACTTTCCACAACATTGATGTGCCCAAATTGATGGCTACACCTTGAGCTTGACTTATAATAATACAACCCATGTTTTATTCACTTTATTTTTATAACTAATACGCATTCATTTACCCATTAGAAACTGTTGCTAGTCCCATCCATCTCTCTCTCTCTCTCTCTCTCTCTCTCTCTCTCTCTCTCTCTCTCTCTCTCCATTTTAGAATGTTGAGTTTGGTTCCTTGACCTTCTAATTTGACAAGTAGGTTGCAGCTGCTTGGACAATGACCAATGAATTCACATGGAAGGAATGCACGTTCCATATTCACATTTCTTGACCTTTTTGGGCATTGACATAGTTTTCATCTTTCTAGATTTTTTGTGGTGTGAGAGTCCTAGTAAACACTTCTCAACATATTTCTTTTTTTATTTTTACATTTGGCTTTGTTTGCTTGGCTTTTAATTGAAAAGTAAAGAATAAATATTAAAAAAGCTATCTTAAATTTTATTTCATTTTTAACCCAGATATATATATATATAGAGAGAGAGAGAGAGAGAGAGAGAGAGAGAGACTTGGCAATACTTTGGAAATTAATCTTTTACCATTAATTTTTATAAAAAAGAAATTTTAAAAATTAGGAGTTGTTCTTCAAAGTTTTATATATATCTTTTTTCAAAAGAGCAATCTTAAATTTTATTTTATTTTATTGAGATAAAATAATGTAAAAATAATAATTTTTATCTCAAACTATTTTCTTGATGCATAATATGATGTTTTGAAAAAAGAAAAAAAAAATTAATATCAAATTCAAAGTGTTATGCTCTTATCATTTGCTCGTTTGCTTGAACTCTGAAAAAAAAAATATATATTGTTTGCATTAAACAGTTGTGAAAAAAATATTATTTAAGTTAAATAGTCGAGTGTTTAATTGAATCGTTAAAAAAAGTTTAACAGAAATCAAATAGGGACATAGATATGATTAATTTAGTAAAAAAATTAATTTATTAACTTAATTTAAATCGTATTTAATAAAAAATTCTGATGAATTAATATGATTTAAAATTTCATTAGAAACAACCAATTTGTATTTAAGTGATTAATGAACTCTGCAACATGCATTAAGTGCCGTGGACAAACTCAACCAAACACGCCCTAACTATTCATAAGAGCTTGGTTGTTGCTTGTTAGAAACGAAACTTCAACGCCACGTGGCACACACTCAAAGGTCCGACATTCCAATTTCCAATAATTACCGTTCGTATCCGAGTCAAGTCGCCAAGCCGAGTCACTGCTTATAGGACGCGTACCTTCCAACCCACTCGTTTTCTCTCTTTCCCGGAAAATTCACTTTTCTGACTTATACACACACCCTCCCACCTATATATATACCCAACAATCTCTCCTTCCTTCGACATCTCCCTCCACAACACCTCTTGCACCAATCTCTTCTAACTTCACTCATCCTTCCCTAATTCTTTCTAAAATTTTATATTCGTGAATTCAAAATGAACTCAATGAGATTGTACGCCCTCCCGATCATCGTCTTCGTGTTGTCGGCGTTTCTGCAACTCAGCCATGGACAAAGCTTTGCTCCTTCTCCAGCCCCAATTGGTCCACCCAGTGACGGTACGTAACCCTATTTATTTTCTTCTTCTTAATTTTTTCTCCTTACATTACTATCAAACATCTGAAAATTTAGTTGTGTTCTAAAAATAATTCAATTTTTGCTATTGAAACTAAAATCATTTCATTTTTTATTCTTTTGATCTAATGCAGGCACCGCAATTGATCAAGGAATTGCTTACATCCTTCTTCTTCTAGCACTGACAATTACATATATCCTCCATTAATTCAATTTTTTTCATCATTTAAATGTATTAATCAAATTATTTAACTATTCTCTAAGTACTTATTTGGAGAAATTTGCCTCAGTTTTGTATTTCTCTGATCTATATAAATAAAAATATTGATTTATATATGTATGTGTAATTGTGTGTGTCTATGGAACCTTCATGTATGATTTTACAGAATCGTTCATTAGAATAAAAAAGATTTATCAGTAAATGCACAGGCGAAATAATATAAATAATGATTTTTTCTAAGGACTCCAAATATTGAAATGGTCTGGCCGTAGGCTGAGAAATGGCTAGGACCAGCCCGAGTCTTGTTTGAAGAAGTTAGCCCAGTAAAGTTCTACAATTCTGCAGTGTGTGTGGCAAAGCCCATTACAGTTTTTAAAGGATCTGTTTTGCAACTTTGCTGTTTGGAAATTGTATCGAGACTTTTACATTGGGGGTTGGTAGAGGTCATGTATGGCAACTGGGTAGGTGAAAGCTAAGTAATGTAGGTAGGTTCATCCTATGTCGGATAAATATGAATAAAATATATATCAATGTTTAAATGAACAGAGTTTTTGTAACGAACATTCCAAATTTAAATCTAATTTTTTTATATTTAAATATTTGTTTTGATGTTTTAAAATGTACGCCTATTTTGAAAAAGTATTAGTGGAGTTTTTTTTTTTTTCGAACTTTTGTTTCAGAAATACCCAGTTTTCTTTTTATTTATATAACACATTCAATATATATTTTAATAATTTATCTAAATACTATAATATTATTTAAGTTCATTTTAAATACAATTATTTAAATACTCACAATTTAATCGAAACTGAATTTTTTCGAACTACATTTTTCTCAAATCTTACATTTTTCAAATTACATTTTTTCATCACACATCTAAATGAACACTAGATACAATATACATGTGCTTAATATACATTAACAATATCCAATTTTTCTATGTATCCAAAAAAATTGCTAAAAAAAACTAACCCTCTATTATTAGGCCAAGAAAAAAAGTTTAATGGAAAGCAATGTACTCTTGTAATTTTGGAAACGTTTTTTAGCAACAAATCCTCTATTAAATTGGTATGTTTAAAAAATTAGTTTGTGGCAATAATGGATATTGTTTACTAAAGAAGGTTGTTACATGAAGAGACCATTTATTTATTACAAATCATCACTCAGAAGTTTTTTAAGTGAATTACACTGATGTCTTTTGTAGATTTAGACAATGGCGGATAATATTTTTAAAATTTTTGAAATTATATTTCATTCCCTTATTAGGAATGTTGAATCAATGTCGTTGACGGCAACGTGAATTTATAAAATAATCATAATTTGGAAGAAAATTTAAAAACATTAATTAACTTCTTTGTAGGCTTGTACAAGAAATTCCCCTGATCTTCGTAGCTGACTGTAATTGTTGCTAACTCACAATTTGATTAGCACGTGAGGAATGTTACTGCCAGTCACGACAATTGGAACTCACAATTTATTTGACGCGTGATGTGGGTGTGTGCATCATACACTAATCACGTCGCGAAATTTTAATCTTCGCAATTGACTGTAACATTCCTCATTTTACTTCAAATTGTCATAATTTGGAAGAAAAGCTAAAAACATTGATCAACTTCTTTGTAGGCTTCTACAACAAATCCTCCTTCCCCCTATTCTACTTGGAGGACTGCTACTATCAGTCGTATTGGCTGGAAACTCGTAATTTGATTAGTACGTGAGGAATGCTACTATCAATTACAATAATTGGAAACTAGTAATTTGATTGGCATGTAATGTGGGGGTGTGCATTATACGCACTAATCACGTCATGACTTTTTGATCTTTGCGACTGACTGTAACATTTCTCACTCTACTTAAATTTATCCTAATTTGGAAAAAAAGTTAAAAACATTGATCAACTTCTTTGTAAGCTTGTACAACAAATCCTCATTTGAGAGGAGGAAGGGGAGGGGGAATTGTTCTATTTAGAGGAATGCTACTGTGAATCGTAACAGTTAAAAACTCATAATTTGATTGGCACTTGATGTAGGCGCGTGCATTACATGCACCAATCAGGTTGCAACTTTTTTTTTTATCTTCGTGACTAACCATAACATTCTCCACTCTACTTAAAATTGTCCTAATTTGGAAGAAAAGTAAAAAACATTGATCAACTTCTTTGTAGGCTTGTACAACAAATCCTCATCCTCAACCGCGGGGGGGGGGGGGGGGGTGGGGTGGCATTGTTCTACTTAAAAGAATACCATTGTCTGTTGCACTGGTTGAAAATTCACGATTTGATTAGCGAATGAGGTGAGCGCATGTATTATGCGTACTAATCACGTTGTAACTTTTCAGTCTTCACGACTGACTGTAACATTCCTTATTCTACTTATTAAGTTAGTAATTTTAAACTACATTCAACTCAACAAAATATTATTCCCAATATTTTGATAGTCAGGTGACATTATTTGTCTCTATTTATAATCATTCTCTTAGTTAAAAAATTAAAAAATCATTTGAATGCCAAAGTTTCAATGCATATTAAATGAAATATTGTTGTAAAAAATAATTTTTTCCTTACAATAATAATAAATTAATTAAATGAAAATAAACAAATTACTTTACATGTTACAAGATCATTCAAGAAAAAAAAGAGAGCTCTATTTACACACTGTAAAAACACTTTTCTCCTCGTACACTTCTATTATTACACAATGCATTCGAGTGTATGGGTACAAAAGAGGAGTGCGATAGGCTGGCAGTAAAAAAAAGTTAATTAATAAAAAGCAATAAAGTAATATGAAACCAAAAAAGAAAAAAAAAAGTTGGACTAAAATTACCATACCGCCATTGAATCTATGAGTGACGAAACAGCCATTGGTTCCTGAATAGGGTTAGCAAGAGGCGGGTGTAGGATAAGGGATTCCTTTTTCAATTTTGTTTGGCAAAAAAAAAAATTTCTTTTCAAATTTCTTTAATTTCTGTGATAATTGACAGCGGATTCTAATTTATTTTTAAAATTTTATTTATTTATTTATTTTATTAAATTAATTAAAATTAATCTATTTTAAGTAAAACATTACATGTATTAAAATAAGAATATTAGAATAATATTATTTTACATAATTGGGGCAAGGTAGGATTACCTTCTCCCCAAACCCTAACGGAATAGAAAAAGTTTCTTTTAAACTTATCCTATTAGAGGTGGGAATGGCAAATTTTTAAACAAGACGGGTTAAATTGTCATCTCTATTTTTAATATTTATTCATGACTCCACGCTAAAACGTGATGCAACTGTTGCACCAAACTACTACTTAATTCATTGACCAATTTTTTTTTTCAAATAAATATTAATTAAAATCTTAGAATTATTTTATATAAAATGAAATAAGTTATTTATTTTAAATTTATTTTTATATAAAATAAAATTCTTTAAAAATTGGTCAAAACTGAAAAAAAAAAAAAAAAAAAACATGAATTGAGCTGTTGTCATTTTGAAAAATAAAAAAATTAACTGAAAAGAATATTTATAATTTGTCAGTAAAATTATGAGAGGTCAATATAATTTCATAAATTTCGAAATAAATTAATATAATTATCAAAAATTTTAAAAGATGTTAATGTAATTTATTCATCAAAATTTTGATATTCAATAAGATAAATTAATTAAATGGGACCCATTTGTAGTATTCCCAAAATTTCAAATTTATTTATTTTTTCTTATTTTGAATATAGCTATGGAGGAGGGGGACAATCCTATCATAGGTGTGTGCACGTGGCATGAAAATCAAATTCATAGGTGTGTATTAATGTACTTGCCTTGGAATTGGGTGGTGGGTTATACAGTAAAGTATTCTTTAATAGTAGACCCATGTTCAAAGAAAAATAAATATTCCAAGGCTTGTTGTACAAGCATAACCCTAATTCTCTTTCTTGGAAACGTGATCATAACATCATTAATTGATAATATTTTACTATAATGATAATTTAATCAATTGAATTTCCATCATAATAAGAAAAAATCAATTTCTTCATCAAATCACCTGTAATGGTAAGCTATTATAGTTACTTATTTTCATTATAGTTAAAAAAAAATTAATAAAATTATATTTTAAAATGGAGAAAATTAGGCTCTGTTCACTAATATTTTTATTTTCATAATTATTGTTTTTTGTTTTTTAAACTTAAAGTGATAAAAAAATTGGAAATGAATTAATTTTGGGTTGTTTCCATTTTTTTAATAAGGTTTATTTATTTTATTACATGAAGAGGAGAATTACAACATAATTATTTGAAAAAAAGTATATCATACATAGACTATTATTTTATTTTCTAATAAACCCTAGTTTCCCAATTTTGTTTTATCTCGCAACGTGATTGTCTCGTCTCAAACATTCATGTATTTATGATAATTATATGTTACATATAAATGGAAAAATAATTGACTTTACGTGATTTTTAAAGAGTTTATTTGCATTGCTCGTTAAAATAAGAGTAATGATAGAGAAATACAATTTTATTTTATCAATTCTATTCCCGTATAATGTATTATTATATGATACTTTTAAAAATCGTATCACTTGAGGCTTAAGATTACTACATTATAATACATCTCCAAAGATTTTAACGTAAAAATAAGTTTTGTTACGAATTAGGTTTATTGACTTCATCCATGGATCACACTAATAATATCTTGTCATCTATATATATATATATATATATATATATTTGTAAACAGGACTGGATTTAAGGACAATCTGAATTCAAACTGTTAAAAGGTATAATTCGACCCGTTTCAATAATTCAACACATTACTTATTAATTAACTGAAATCTTTATCCGTTAATTATCGAATATCCAATCCAATAATCCAATTTAATATAGTAATGAAATTCAACAAAGAAGACTCGAATACTATACAATTATCCAATCTTATTAATCTATTAATATATATATATATATGTATGTATGAATATTACATAAAATTCAACAAAAAAATGCTCAAGTATTATAAAATTATTCAATCTTACAAAAAGTATTATATATTTATATCTTACAGATTATATTATACATTATATATATGTTTCATATCATATAAATTTATATTTAATTTGTTTAATAAATATTCTTATTAAATTTGGATCGAATTAAATCACCAATACTTTTTTTTTTTTTTATAAAATGTTGTTTTTTTATTTCTTGAAAGAAAGATATCTCATGATAAGATATTATTGGGTTTGCAAAATTTCTCCCAACGTAAATTGCAAAACATCACACGCCATGCCCCCACCTCACCTGAGCGGCCACACCCACTACAAGGGCGACACGCGCTGCTATCGTACGCACATTGGCACGTTGCCCACCGTCTTTCCCATGCCTATACTTCTCATGGACATAAGACCATCGAGTCACCCACCGTCATTTCGCTTAAAGACTCTTTATCTCTCGTCAAGCGACGCTCCATTTGTATCAATTTTATCTTTTTGATTTTTTCTATCCCTTCTTCTTCATAGATACGCCTGATCAATCACCTCCAACTCGATCGTTTTACCCCAAGGTATGTGTTTTTGATGAATTCTTCAAAATTATCTTTCCTTTCTTGTTAATGGGTATATCATATATGTGTATGTATCTATCGATGTATCTATTAATGTATATATAGATGTATATATGTGATTGTTAGTTATGTGTTTGCAAATGGGTAGTGTTCTTTTTCGATTCTTTGCATCTACTTGTTTGATGAATTTGCATGGTTTTGTTGATGATTATCTCATTGATGGGTTGTCCAATTGATGTGAATTTGATTTTATATTAGTTTTGGATTCTGGTTATAAGTGACTTTGATGATTAATAATTTGAACTTTTTTCTTGTCATGTATAATGAAAATTTTGAAATTTATGCTTTGTTGGTGGTGATTGGATTAGATATTAAATGGCAAAATGATTTTCGAGGTTAGATTATGTGGTAACTGGTAAGTAACCATTTGGCTGGATTTTCTGCATTTGGTCATGACTTTGAAGTCATGGGTGATTGGATGTTTAATCATATTATGATTGGACATGAGGTGCTATCTTGATACAGTTTATTAAAGTTCTACTAATTGAATATCTCTTTGGTGGATCTCCTCGTGACTCATTATATTCAAGACTAACCATATTACTGGAATTGTGATCAGCTGTTGAAATACTTGCTGAGTTTAGATCAATTCAACAAGACTGCTTCATGAATTGATTGTTATGATTTAGTTTTATAATGATTTTGTGTTTAGATCAATTCAGCAAGACTGCTTTATGAATTGGATGTTATGATTTTGCTTTATAATGATTTTTCTTCTTCTTTTTTTTTTTTTAATTTTTTTATATCTGTGAGGGTTCTCTAATTTTCTTTACAAAAGGTGAAATGCTACAAGTTCAACTCGAATTGATGATTTTAATCTTCACTTTTTATTTTTTATTGGTTCAATGTTAATCTTAATTTGCAGTTTGTCAAATGAACTTTGCGACAGTTTTGAGTTGAAATGGTTGCCTTGAGATAGTGTTTTTTTTTTTTAATTTAATTATTTTCATTTTTTATTTAGGTTGAAACTTCTAGAATCAAATTATTGAAGTTATTTGAAGTTGGAGGAGAAAGAAAGAAGTTTCTTTTTGCATGGAAAAAGGATGCCAGATTTGAGAAGTGGAGCTCGCCGATCAAAGAGGGTGAACAATGTCCACGAGAATCCTGCCGTTTTAGTTCCAACTCCTCGTCGTGGCACTGGAAGAGGTAATAGTTCCAAAGCTCCAGTCCTGAAATCACCTCCACACAATCCATTTAACCCAGCATATCTTTATCCAATACCAAGGCTGATTGGTACAGGTAGAGGGTGTAGACTAATGAACCAAGACAATAATGCTGAGCTTTTTGGCATTGGAGTTGGTGCTCAGGGGCGCACATGTTTGGAAGTAGTAGCGAAAGAAGTGGTTGTTATGCCTAACGAGTTGGCGGTGGAGAAAAGTGCGGAAAAATTGGTTGCTGCGGAGGAGGGAGGAAGCACGAGTCCACTTCCTGAAAGGGTACTACTTTTGCTGGCCCTTCCGCTATCATCTTCACTCTTTCGGGCTTTTAATTGCCTCCATTATCTATCTTTGTCGTTTTCTCCCTTTTTAATTTATATGTCCTTATTGATCATTATTTATCTTTAGGTTAACTTTTTATACTACTTTATTGTGCTATACCATATTATATTATATGTAAATGTGAGGAAGACATGTAGCAACAAACATGAAAACGGTGTGCCAGCATGACTAAGTGATGGATACTTTAATTTTATATCGGATGCACACTGTTAGTATGAAGAAGAATTAATATGATGCAATTCAGAATCAGTTACTTTTGATAAACATTCATTAGATGTCAAAAAGTTAGAGATTCATTAAATGTCAAAAAGTTATAATTTAAACATATGGTACTGCAATATCAGCATAAATGAATGCTGAATATAAGAAATTGAAGAACCATTAATATCATCAGCATGAGTTCTGTAGAAAATGGCTAGAGGGTCTTTGAAGCTGCACGTCGAATCAACTTCTCTTTGAAGAGGGCATGTGTATATTTAGTGAGTTTAGTTAGGTTCCTATCAAGAGGCAACGATTTTCATCCTGATAAGATGATTGGGGTCTGGGAGTGCATTACGTTACTTTTGGACTGCATTTAACAGTTGGGATAAAAAGGCCCCTATATGATAGGGTATGGGCGGATTGGATAGGAAATAAAATTTAGTAGGATATGTAAAATCCCTATATGGGTTTGGAATAGGCCTAGATAAGAAGTTTGAATATGCTGTCATATCCCAATCCCGTGTTTAGACATGCATGGGATAAGTGGCTCAGACTTATCTATTTTATATTTATTTCATGAAAAGATATTTTTCTAACATTACCTTTATAATGCACGGTATTTTATAACAAAATTTAATTATACTTTACCAAAATATGGTTACATAACATGAATCGGTGACCACTGACCATTCTAAGTAGTATATCCTAATTAATATTTAATGACATAAAGCAAAATGCAATCAATCATAGTAACCATTTATAGTCATAGCCATAAGTCTGGTTACAAAATCATGTACTTAATAAATTCACCACAAACTTACGTAATGATAGATGATGTTCCAAGTTTACTCAAACATTCAGTAAATAACATAAGACATAACATCTACCCGTAATAACTCAAAAAAAGACTATATGATCATCCATACTACCAGAAATACAATTTAAAATTAACCATATGAACTATTCACAAATAATAACAAATTTGGAAAATTAATATTGAATAAGAAAACTGAAAAATAAATAAATTATGCAACAGCTCAAAGTTCTCATTAAAAAGAAAACCTTAAACCTCTACAGCTCTACCTCATTGTTCAAGAACCTAGTTAGTTTTTGCGCAATAAAGTATTTACACAGATTTAACTTTCTCTAACATATATATTCCGTGATTCACATCCTATTGTTCGTGAAGGATAAAAAGAAGAAATGAACTCGACTAGTTTCCATATGGTTGCTAAATGCCTATTATTAAAAAAAGAAAAAGAAAAAAAAGAAAAGGTTGCTTAAAGCCCTCCATGGTCTAAAATTCTATCACTAAAGTAGAATGAGAAGTACCCATCGTCTCATGTTTTCTTTGAGTTTATCAACTTCAAAAAATAATACAAAGATTGAATAATCCAAGTCCCTTGCAATTTATTGAGTGACCTGAGTTTATTCGGAGTTGGGTTGACTAGAGTCCATTGACATGGGAATGGGTTGACTAGAGTCCATTGACATGGGAAATATGAGGGTCTATTAACAACTCTTACAGACCATAGTTAATGATGTATATGGTTGGCTGGGAAGTAGCCACAAGCTCTGATTAGTCTAGGGAAGTAGCCACAAGCTTTGATTAGTCTAATAGCTAGAAAGTTGTTCACGGATGTTTCATATAGGTTTCAACTTTGAATTAGAAAGAAACTGAGGTATAGGTTTTAGTGCCCATGTGGGGAGGCATTTGGAACTCTCTCTTTGTTGAACTTGCTCATGGTCACTTGTCAAAAACATGTTTTTTACAGTTTGACAAATATAATCTATTATAAATCTTCCATTGTGACTTGGAAGTCACACTATGAAGTTGCGGAAACAGTTTCTCCGCTTGAGGAGGTAAAATTGTGTACATCCAACCCTCTTTAGACCCCACAGTGGCAAGAGCCTTGTGTAGTGAGACTGCTCCATACATCTCTTGCTTCAAACCATTATCAAATACTTTTCACACAATGTCCACGTCATTTAGTTAAATGAATACCTTTTTTGTGCCTTAGATTAATCCAATGCAGTAGTCATCAAGATAGTATAAACTATGGTCCGTTGTTTCATTGCCTAAAGACATTTTTCTTTTCAAAATCTTTTCTAACACTACAATTCCTTCATGCTTTAAAAAAAAATCTGTGGGAAGATGCTTAAAAATTTAATGTTATATTTTACATAGGTGGGATATAAATGGTCCCACTAGATAGGGTTATTCTGACCAATTGATGATACCAATGTTTTAAAAACTGGACCGGACCAGCCGGTTGAACCGGAAAAACCGGAGACCAGTCCAAGTTCCGGTTGGTCTGAAAACGAAAAACTGTTCACAACTTAAAACCGCCCTTTTTAGAAAAAACCGTTTAGACCCATGTTGAACCAACGGTTTAATCGAACCGTTGACAGTTTAATAAAACAGTCCGGTTCAAAAACTGATATTCTATCATTATATCAGCTGCTTTGTGCATTCAATTTTTTAATCAGTTTAAAAAATCTCACGCTTTACAATGAAATCCAAGGCAACACCACGTGACTGCCTTTAAAGACTTGTATTTTCAGCCTTTCACTCCCAGTTCAATGTGGGACAACAAGTAAGTTGTAAACAAATGAAAATTAGATGTGCTTTTATGAGCACATAATCGCTTGAATGTTAGACTCATACACGATGTGGGAATTAAATAATGATATGTTTCTATCTTTTATTAACCTTTTTTTCAATCAAGTAAAATTATTTTGAAAAGTCAATTTCATTATAATTTTCTCTTATACAATTTGCATTCACTTTTTTAACATCTTGCATTAGATTAGAAATACGTGGGTAGATAATCGTTGCAAGCATTTTTTTACACTACTTCAATCACCCATTTAAATTACTATAATTAGTTAGTTTGATCACAATTCTTAGTCTATTATTGATTTTATTAAAAAATTTTAATTTTTCTGTTTTATAAAAATTATCTAATAAACTTGTAAATTTTGTTCCCTTTGTCATACATTATTTAGAATCTTTTCATATTTTTAATATTAATAATAAATATATTTATGACATAATTATGACTTCATGGTCCGATTTCGATTGACCCGATGGTTGAATCTGTAACCGGTGACCCAGTCTTTTTTCCGGTTTGTTCAACGGTCTAGGTTTCAAAACATTAGATGACACCAAATACTGATAAGAAAAAGTTATCCTATCCAGTCCAACACAGACAACCTCGGATTACATTATGGTATATGACAGACATTTTAAGTACGATAATAGGTGCTCCAATTATGCTATTATTTCACGGGGAGAAATTAATCAAATACCTAATACTTTTATTTATTTTGGACCATAAATGTAGGTTAGTTAGACCTATTGCCGTATATTAACAATTTATTATATTTGGTAGTATTTAATCTCATATTTAATTGGTTTCTAATTTTGTATTCGTAATCTTATTTTCGTTAATGAAGTGGTATCTCCTCCACCTCTGAAAATGGAGTTTGAGGGATCCTGTCCCAATTGAGACAAAGTAACTATATGTGTCGTACACTCTTTAGTTATGAAGTCCCCCCCCCCCCCCCCTCTCTCTTCTCTTCTCTCTCTCTCTCTCTGATGTATTTGTTGTCATGTCCTGTTTAGAATATTACCTGAGTTCATAGTTTTCAAGCTTTAATTGGAAAGACAAAATAGATATGAAATCAAAAGGAAATATTTGGTTGTGCATGTCTTTGTGAATTTAATTTGACTTTTTGTGGAATATCTCCTTGTTACTAAGGAAGGAGGTTGGGGTGTTAAAGATTTGAGAGTGTTTAATAAGGCGTTTCTTGGTGAATGGCTTTGGCGTTTTGTGGAGGAGCCTCATGCTAGATGGAGGATAGTTATTGAAGCTAAGGTTGGGTGTGGAGATGGAGGTTGGTGCTCTAAGGACATGGAGGGTCCTTATGGTGTTAGTCTATGGAAGTTCAGAAAGGTGTGGATGACTTCTTAAAGTGCACTAACTTTTAGATAGGTAATGGGAGCAAGCTCAAGTTTTGGAGGGACAAGTGGTGGTGGAGAATTATGTTGGAGCACCTCTTCCCTCATCTCTTCCAAATTTCCGCCAGCCATGAAGCTTTAGTGAAGGACTATGTCACTTTATCAAGTTCGTTTGAACAGGAATAAAGAAGACAATCTGTGCTGGATTCTTGGGGCAAATTCTCGGTCAACTCTTGCTACATGCACTTGGCTAGTAGAGGTGTGAAGGAATTTCCTTGAAAAGCTATTTGGTGCACTAAAGCCCCCACGAAGGTGGCATTCTTCTCTTGGACGGTGGTATTGTGAGGCATCTTAACCCTTGAGTCCTTGACAATTTGCAAAGAAGAGGTTTTCTTTTCGCTAATAGATGTTCCATGTGCCTAGAAGGGGAGTCTATTGACCACTTGTTTATTTATTGCCTGATTGCTAGAGATGTGTGGAACCTCCTTCTTTCTCTCTTTGGTTATTCTTGGCCCTTGGGTGATGCCTTGGTCAGTTATGGACTTAGTGAAGATGTGGCAAGGAGCTCGGGTCAAATGTGATGTTAGGAAAGTGTGGAGTCTAGTACCTCTTTGTATTTTTTTGTTGTATTTGGAGAGAAATAAATAGTAGGATTTTTGAAGGAGAGGTAACTCCCCTTAGTCATTTTAAAGATAGGATATTAAAATCTCTCCCCTTTTGGGTAATATAATCTTAGCTGTCGTGTATCTTTTTTGTATTTATTACACCATTCTTGGGCTTTTTTTTTAACGATATTACACTCACCTATCAAAAAATCTTCTTGTTACTTATATCTAAGTTTAATCCTTTAACCCTGGGCTGTTATAATATTTGGTTGAGCCATCAGACTGGAAACATTCCAAGGCCAATTTTTCCTGGCAGAACCTATTAGAATGCATATGCATTTGCACACAACACACACGTATGTGTCACTGTCTAAAATGTTCAAGTTCACCCATGCTTTATTCTAGTAGATCTTGATAGTGTGCTGAGCTGGAAGAGAGACCAAGGATCACATTAAATAGATATCCATATTTAAACATTTAGTCAAATCTTTATGAACACGATTGACCCAAATTTGTGAAGGTAAGGTTTCATTGAACCGTTGATAGTTGCTTCAAGAACATGGCACATGTTGTCACACTGTATGATGCAAGGATAACACCAGTTTTTGACTAGTTCTTACAAGGCTGTTAAAAGGATGGTTCGGTCACCTAATAGTCGTCATTGAACTTATGCTTTTTTTTTTTTTATTATAAAATAAATGAATTAAACAGGAATACTGGTTGTGAGGACTTAAATTGCTTTCGGGGCCACTGTAATAGTAATGGTCACAATGGTGTGGATGTGGGGCTTAATCAATGTTACACAACATATGTGGATATCGGAGTTGTGAATTTTTTCCCCCTCTCATAACCCACCATAATATAGTGATGCAATTGACTTAACCCTGGAATCCTATAAATTTTTAATGATTTAATATAGATTTTAAGTTCATGAACATGTTTTAGCTGGGGCCCTTGGGGGATAAATTTTATATTAATTTCAAGTGACTGTTAAGCAAGAAAAGTAAAACAATTCAAAAGAGGTTTGAAACTTACCATCCAAGAGTATGGATTATGATTTAAGGTTAGATCTTGTAGATTTATTATTCTGGAAGGTAGATTTGTAGTTATTATTATTTTCGTAGCACCCAAATGACAAAATAGTAAAAAAATTATGAAATAAATTGAAAAAATGGTCAAAACAGGCTTAAGAAAAATTCAAATTTGGGCTATTAGTCCTGTAATGGCAGTTATGGCATCATTGTAGGTCGTTACAGTCTGTTACAAATCCGTTATGCTTGTGAATTTTGTCAGGACTGCTGTAACGGTCTGTATGGGTTTGGGACCTCCCGATTCCTTTTTATGATAACAGATTAATTTTAAAACCCCCGGGTTGATTGTAACAGCCGAACCAACAATTTTGTTTGGTATTTATTATGTACTGCTCTGAAACACAAGGCCCAAGTTAAACCACAATTTCTTGAGCTCATAATACGTGGTTGTGTTAATTTACCAATCTTGTCTGCTTGATGTTTTCGTGATTCATATCAATCGCACGTCGATTGAAGTTTGATAATCTCAGTACATTTTTACCAATAAAAAAAATAAAAATAATCTCAGTACATTTTTGGTATTAGAAGGAAAGTTTTTATTTGCATAATGGAATTTAAGGGGATAAGGGGGATATGCTGGTTAAGAAACTCAAATTTGTGGCTGAATTTTAGTACATGTGATATATAATGTGAAGAATTATCAACTGCCGCAAATTTTGAAAAAGGGTTGATGATTTAACTGCTATGGTAAGAAGAGCAGATGAGTTGATTTGGCTTGAGGCAAATATGGGCATCTCAACTGGGTAGTGCTGGAAGTAAGGTTACTTGTCACAAAAAAAAGTGCCGGATGCAAGGTTACCACATATGGTAATTGTTATTTTGGGTTGCATGATTCCTATGTTGGATCATTTTTAGTCTGAAAGTTTGAATTTAGTGATATGCGAAGGTTCCACTTCTGAAGCACTCTTAAATTATGTTAATCGTGTAAGATCTTTTCCTCTTCAAGTATAACCTTAAAGGGTTAGTTTCCTATTTCTCACCGGTAAACCTTATAGTTACCTGATAGTTTAATCTTATCAATTCTGATTAAAAACACTTGAGAGTGCTCTATTGGTTTTTTCCTTATCAATTATTTAAGCTAATTGGTCAACAGATCTCCTAATACAACCACCTCTTCATTTTGAACCTGTTTTGGTAATTCTTTTTTCCTTTCTTTCGTTGTTTCTTATTTGGTTGTAATGTAAAAAAGATGATTACTTTGCATGGAAAATCATACACCTTCCTAATATTATTTAGTGATAAAAAATTAAACCTCTAATGCTTTTCATAGGAACTAGCCTACAGTCATACATTTTTGGGTTATGTTCTTGTTCAATCTAATGCTTTTCCTTTTGAGGATGATCATGATTACATGTCTCTTTCATGCTATTGAGTACACCATAACCTTCCCACTTTTACAAACTTTGTTGAATTTTTTGGCATGCATTTAGGATATTTGTATTGAAATCTTATCATTGGTTAAAAAGCAAAGAACACAAATAGGAAATACCCAATCTTCTTTTCTTTTCTTTTTTCCATTCTTCTCTTTTTCTCCCATTTTTTTTCTTTCTAAAAGGTCAGTTTTCACTTTATCATTCCATTGTTTTCGTTCTTCATGTTTCAACTTGAATTGAAGTTGAAACTAAGTCATATAAAGGGTGTGATTTGTGAGATCGAAATTTACAAGTAAACGTTTCCTTTCTCTGCATATTTGTGAAATTTTCATATGATTTTCTTTGTGTGTTGGAAGTAGGAAATTTACAATTATAAGTTTCCTTTTTCTGCATATTTGTTAAAATTTCTTATGCAAAAAGAAAATCCTAATAAAAGAAACATACTTTGGAATTTGGTCCAACCCACAGCAGCCTATCTCTAAGTTATGGAGTTCTGAGTTGAATCCTTGATATTTAAATCTCTCTCTCTCTCTCTCTCTCTCTCTCTCTCTCTCTACATATACACACACATATTTATGCTAAGTTGGTTCTGGTTCAATTTTGTTCACTGTTTTTTTTTTTTTTGGTATAGGGAACTTGTGTCTCTATCAACAGTATCTACATCAACCACCAACAAGCTTTAGCTTAGTTGGTATCTCCTCCGCCTCTCCATATGAGAGGTCAAGGGTCCAAGTCGCCTAAGGGGCAAAGTGTGGTGTGATTTACCTATCCAAAAAAAAAACAGTATCTACATCAACCATCTCAAGCTCCAGTAATTATTGAGTCCAATTGGTTCTTGATAAATACAGTCAGCCCTTTAGCTTGTCCTTGTGAAGTTTAATCATCTTTGGAATAATTAGCATTTAATGGACTTTGATATTTAATAATCTTTAGATAAACCAACTTGGTCCCATGGCAGGCAATAATTGTATTACCTAATAATTGATAATTTTGTACAGGAGCCTACAAAATTTTTAATTGTTGGAATAGAATCATATAGAATTATGAAACATATGCTAGAGTCGATGCATTCACAAACACATATTCATACATAAAAATTAAAATTTCATAAAAAATAAACATAACAGAACACACATTTGACTTTTATTGGCCATGAAATTCTTCTATCTCACTAATGGCATAAGGTGTATTTTGTTTAAAGGGAAGCATTCTTTTTCAGAACTTCATTTTGTATGAAGTTGTGTATTGTAAGAAAGCTTTGAATAGTAAAAATTAAAGAAATTTTGTACTCCTTAATAGATAATTTGTCCTGTGATTATTAATTTTTTAGAGGCTTGACTGTAAAATTCTGTGTTGTTTGTTTTACTCTTAGGTACGACTTGGCAACTCCCCTGTGTACAGGTTAGGAAGAAAGCTGGGCAAAGGGGGGTTTGGGCAAGTTTATGTTGGAAGAAGGGTGACCGGTGGTGTAGGGTGTACAGGCCCTAATGCCATTGAGGTATATTTTATTCCTTTTCAATCACTCTAGTATACCTCTGTAAAGCTTCCTAGGAGTTGATTGCTAATGGTGGTTTCCTTTTTCTTTTTTTTTTTTTGGGGTGGGGGAAGTAGGTTGCTTTGAAGTTTGAACGTCGAAATAGCAAGGGATGCAGTTATGGCCCTCCTTATGAGTGGCAAGTGTACAGGTAGGCAAGATTTCGTTTTTAATGCTAACTGGACTACCTTTTCTACTAAATTATTATTTACACCATAACTGCTTTAATAAACGTGCAAAAAAATTGTGTTTCTTTTGGTATCTTCATGAAGCACACTAAATGGTTGTTATGGAGTTCCATCAGTCCATTACAAAGGTCGCCAAGGGAACTACTATATCCTTGTGAGTTTTCCTACATTTTTCTTTTCCAAGTCTTTCTTTGTATTTTGAAAGTGTTTTTAGTTCTTTTACTTACTGTAATTGATGAGTAAATTATTCCTGATTTCGTTGCACTTATGCTATTGGGTTCCATAATCCAGGTCATGGATATGCTAGGTCCAAGTTTGTGGGACGTTTGGAACTCTAATAACCAAATGTATGAAGATAATGCCTTCCTATCAGTTTTGTGGTTTATGTTTTTAATTCTGTTGCCATTTTTCATTTTCATTTTTTTGGTCTTTGCACAGGCTGTCTGAAGAGATGGTTGCTTGTATAGCAGTGGAGGCAATATCAATACTAGAGCAGCTTCACTTTAGAGGGTACTTCCAAACTGTTTCCTCTCTCTCTCTCTCTCTCTCTCTCTCTCTCTCTCTCTCTCTCTCCCTCCATATCTTCTATATGTACTGTGAATATGTGCTTATGATTTAATTTCTTTCTCAGTTTTGTGCATGGAGATGTAAAGCCAGAAAACTTTTTGCTTGGTCAGCCCGGCACAGCTAATGAGAAAAAGTTGTATTTAGTTGATCTTGGTTTGTGTATGTCCTCTCTTCTAGATAAGCTTAAAAAAACTTCCAATTCTTGACGTCCAAATATGCTTTTGTCATTTTTATATTTGAACAAATTGTAGATACAGTTGTAATTGGTTTAATATGATATGTACTTCAGCTTCAAGATGGAGAGATGCATCCTCTAGTCATCATGTTGATTATGACCAAAAGCCTGATGTTTTCAGGTAACCACATCCTTCACCTAAGGCTTCCTTTTTAAGTGACTGTGGAAGAACATGCATTATAAAAGATTCTAGAAAACTGTCACCAAACTTGTGATTGGACCGCCTGGAAGAAAACATTACATTTTTTAATATTGACTCCACAATCTTCCAAACTCGAAGACATTTTCCTTTTTTTTTTTTTTCCCTTGCTTTGGTTGGGAGGCTTTTTCTAGAATTGGCGGCTTTACATGCCTCATATATGTCATACAAATTTTATTTGTTGAACATGCACATATACCTTATGTTTTTTACAGGGGAACAGTACGTTATGCCAGTGTACACGCTCATTTGGGTAGGACAGGAAGCAGAAGAGACGACCTTGAGTCGTTAGCTTATACTTTGATATTCCTCCTTAGAGGAAAGCTTCCCTGGCAAGGTTTCGTTGTGAGTTCACTTCTAATTTCCATCGTGCACTACCATATCCACTTAGTTTCTTTTTTATTTGTAATGTTTTTATATATTATCTACTGCTTTGACGGACTTTTGGTCTGCAGGGAGATAATAAAGGATTTCTTGTTTGTAAAAAGAAGATGGCAACTTCTCCTGAGATGCTCTGTTGTTTATGTCCTCCCCCTTTCCAACAATTTCTTGAGATGGTGACCAATATGAAATTCGATGAAGAACCCAATTATTTGAAGCTGATTTCCCTTTTTGATAACAGCATAGTTTCCAGTGCATTATTGCGACCAATCAGAATAGATGGAGCCTTAAAGGTCATTGCTTGGTGATTTCAGTCAATTCAGTGATCTTCTAAATTTAGTGGGTTGTGTTTCTTTTATATGTTTTTAAATTTGTCATGTATTATAGGTGGGTCAGAAAAGGGGAAGATTGCCTGTTGAGCTGGAAGATGGAGGGCAGCCTAGGAAGAAAGTGCGACTAGGGTACTCCAGCTACTCAGTGGATCTCAGTCTATAATTCCAGATCGTCGATGAAGCAGAGGTATAAGATGGGGATTAAGCATTATGGATGCCAAATTTTTTCTGCTCTCTTTCACGCATTATTTATGACCATGGTTACTAGAAAACACTAATACCTAACGATATTTGCAATTAATGTTCATTCTAAAACAGAGTATACTTTCCAGTCCAGAAGACAAAATTTAGATTTCATATATATTTTTTTTCTTATTTCTTCCCTCAGTTCTTCTTTTGGGGATAGGAATAAAAAAGAGCCATGTCACATCAAAAGGTCAATGTACATAAGATACACTTAGTTCAATTCTTCTGCATAATTGCATGTTTAATTCTAATATCAGAAGTTCCTTCAAGTAAAGGGGCATACATCCAATTGACTTATTTTTATAAGTGTGCCCCTATCATACTACATGTTAGAGAATGGGGTGTGCATTCCCATTCCCGCTCTGCACACCATAACATTTCATGCCATGCTAATATTCAATGAAACATCTAGAAAGTTCTTGTTTTACCATTTTTCATCTATGACTAACATATGTGTGCTAGGATTGTGAACTGTGTTCCTCTCTTTGTTTAAGGCAACACATGCTTTGTCATGTGTGGATTGCTATGAAACATGGATACTTCTATAAGATCATATCCGTATCTGAAACTGATACTCCTCATATATATACTCACGAGAACTTGCCTGATACTTTCTAAATGTATTCGTGATTAAAAAAATAAACTTGTTAATTTCTAACATGTATTCAATACTTCTTGGATACTCTTAAGACACGTCTGGATTTTTTTTTATAAAGAAAAATAGTGCATCATTAAGATGGAGAAGATACATCAGACTGTAGAGATCTAACAATAAACAATGGGGGATCCTCTAGACACACAACGACATTGTCCAACATCTTAGCATGTCTAGCAGACTCATGAGCTACAGAGTTAGCAGACCTTCTCACAAAATTACGAACATAATAATTAAAGTTGCCTAATACTGACCTCACATCAACTGACGAACTCGGAATTCCATTTACAGTTCCCAGCGGATCACCCTCTAAAATGATATCCCTCAAACCAATATCAAAAGTGAACTGGACATCATATAATTCTCCTAGGGATTCCACCATATCGACATCCAAAGAAATATTTAACCTCTGCAATATAACTCCCACGAAGCTACTAGTACAATCTTGAGCAACAACTCCCAGTCCAACAGCTCCAATATTGCTAAATATAGCCTCATCAAAAGTGATCTTATAGCAGCTCATTGGAGGGGTCTGCCAAGACACAGAAGAGAAATCAGAAATGGAAGGAGATGAAATCTGAGCATCAAAATATTCATAGGCGGATTGTGTTAAGCATGCAAACTTATAACTTAGCATGGCTGATAAATTTTGCCAAACCAAACTAGCTTCCATGGGAAATATTCATTAGTTGTGGAAATCCACATCTAGAATTTCATTATTTTTTTTCTGAATAAAAAATTTGATAAATGTGTGAAATTTCATCATTTCTTTCTGAAAGTAAAATTACTTTGTCTAAGATTTTACAATCCACTTATTATCAAAAGGTATTATAATTCACTTAGAGATTTGATTAAACTAAGTTGTAATCCCTTTTTTTCTTCTTTCTGGGCAATCCTATCCTAATGCTAGGGGTGGGTTAGCCTTGTGGAAATGGAGTCCATAATGCCCCTGCCAGGGGCAAGGCAAGGTGGTAGTTGTTGTCTCTGGATTCTGGAATCCTTGTTTCCGGGCCATGTTTGTGTGGGGCTCTTCTTCTCTTAATCAACAAGTAATGGAAATCCTTGATTGCAGATATCACTATAATGTAATGGATTCAAGACTTCCTCAGCATCTGGAGAAAGGAAAGGAAGATGGTTTGTACATTAGCTGTGTAGCTTCTTCAGAAAATTTGTGGGCTGTCATTATGGATGCAGGGACAGGGTTCACATCCCAGGTTTATGAACTCTCACCTGTTTTCTTGCACAAGGTATGTATTATGGAGCTTCTTTTCATGAGCTTGCATTATTTCATTAATCAAATTATCCAAATCCTGAACCAGTCTATTTTTTCTAATTTCGTCATCAGGAGTGGATAATGGAGCAGTGGGACAAGAACTATTACATCACTTCGCTTGCTGGTACATCCAATGGCAGTGCTTTGGTGGTAATGTCCAAGGGTGAGTGAAACAAATCTTATCTTCATTTTCTCAGGCTTTGGTCTTAGCTCCAGTTGATAATTCCTCTCAAAACAGTGCCATATGAGTTGATCGGTTTGGTACTCATATTGCTTGATTTCACGAGTTAGGAAACTTTACCAGCTCCCTTTTCTGGCCCTAGGTTTTGCTATAAGTCAGATTAGATTGATTTGCCCAAAAAATGGTAGGATTCTGATTTCTTTGAAGGTGTCCTAGATATTTTCTTAGAGGGAAGTTCAAAATTTTATTGGCACAGGATCTATACCTATGCCCCAATAGTCAATGTCTTTGAAACTTATTTTCCAAAACTCCCAAGTGTTGGAAACTGACGATAACCAAAATTGAAGTGGAGGTGAACAATACTTATGTTGCCAAAGATTACCGATCAAACAAAAAAACTTATGTTTCCCAAGACTACACTGATATGGACACCATGCTTACCTATATCTATATGAAGTTTATGAACCATAAAATGATTCATAGTTGTTGTTCGTACCCAATAGGGTTTGGTTGTCCCTATTCATTTTTTAAAATAAGTAATAGTATTGTATATCACCTACTTCTTCATTGCAAATTGGCAAGGGATATGTGGAGCTTACTTTATTCGGATGGTCTTGGGTGATGCTTGCAACTGTTAGTTAATTTTTTTGAGTAGGAGGTGTCGCCAAGTTAGGAAGGAAGATTTGGAAGATGGCCCCTATTTTTTTTTTGGTATGGTATATATGGAAAGAGAGAAATAGAAGACTTTTTGAGGGCCAAGAACAGAATTATTTTTGTTTTAAAGATACTTTTTTTTAAATTATTATACTTTTGGGGTAAAAGAAGACAGTTCATTGTATATAGCCTCTTTTATAGATTTTTTGGGAGATTTTAGGCTTTTATTTTTGTAGCCAATCCCTTTCTTGTGTACATAGTTAGCCCTTGTCGGGCTCCTATCAATACAATTATCTTTTACAAATTAAAAAAAAAAGGCCCAAAGGGGTTTGGGAGACTCATTTACAAAAATGAGACTTGTTAAAACTAGAGCCTCATGTTTTTCTAAAAACTTACTAAAATATGAACATATGAGGGGTACCCCTCAATAATCCAAAAATATAAAATCTTCAAAAAACTATCTTTAAATTTAAACATTGACATCATTTCCTCTTAAAAAAACGTCGGTTCCTCTCCCTCCAAATACACCAAAATAAGCATGTATGTACATCCTTCCTCCCTTCCACAACTGCAAAAGAGTTGGCATCGATGAAGGCATCCCCTGACAAACACCAAATAAGGAGAACAATAAGTTCCACACTTCTTTCACAAAGAAACAATGAAGGGATAAGTGATCAATGAACTCCTCACTATTCAGGCACATATTACATCTTCCAGAACTCCCCCCATGTGAGAGACCAAACAAAAAATGCAGCTTTTAAAGGTGCTTTAGTGCCTCTAATCGCTCTCCATGGAAATATTTTATCCCCCTTCCTAGCTGAATCCGTACAGTAGGATTTAACTGAGAAAGTGTTGCTTCTGTCAATCCTCCACGCACTTCTCTCTCTTTCCTCTCTCTTCATCTTACAATGATGAAGAAGATCTAAAAATCTCTCAACTTCCTACACTTCCAATCATGAAAATTTCTGAGGAAACACAGAGCCCAAACAACCTCATTTTCTAAAAAGGACAAGTACTCCATTACCATCACATCCTTATTAGAGGCTAACTGAAAGAGACGAGGAAAACTCTTCTTTAATACCAAATCTTCACATCACGCATCCTTCCAAAATCTTACCTTATCTTCTTTTCTAATTACGAAACCCACCCTATGAAAAAAGTCAACTTTGCCCCTACAAGTGGACTTTCAAAGACTAACTCCATGGGACCCCTCCACCTCTTCCGACGCCTACCCATCAAGCTCACAGCCAAATTTTGCCATTGCTACCCTTCTTCACATTACATCTTGTTCCATAACAAACCTCCACAACCAATTTCTCAGAAGAACTTTATAAAAAACCCACAACTCTTTCACCCTTAGACCCCCTTCCTCCTTCAGGTATCTAATTCTGTCCCTTCTCACCAAGTGCAATTTCCTTTCTCCCTCTTTCCTTACGCGTAGAAAGTATCTTTGAATCTTGTCTAATCTCTTCTCTTTTGAGGTTTGAATTGGAAATAATGACATGAAATAAGTTGGAGGGCTTGCCAATGTACTTATAATCAATGTTAATTGCCGCCTTTTGATAAATAGTCTTTTCCATCTCGCTAATCTCCGTTAAAATCTATCTATGATAGGATCCCAAATTGCCTTATTTTTGATTGAATCCCCTAACTATAAACCCAAATATTTCATAGGAAAAGCCCCCACTTTACATTCCAAATTCCATGCCAAGCTCTCGACATCCTCTACCTCCCCCAGTGGAATGATCTCGCACTTATTCAAGTTCACCTTTAGGCCTGAAATTACCTCAAAACAGAGTAAGACCCTTTGATTGTTCCCATAGGATAATTGTGACCAAGAGTTTTTACTTAGTTGTCTTCGACCAACTATCTTGACTCAACCTCATCCTATAACTATAAGAACTTTTGATTAGTTCTGAAGCTCATTGATTCAAAACTGAAGAAAAGTGAATTCTCATATGGGTGATTCATCTTTACATCGGCAAATGTTTTTGAGGCTGAAAAGTCATGTGGGAACAAAATCAGTTGAGAAAGAATCAATTGTGATATGTGCGATATATCATCGATATAGAGAATTTCATTTGAAAAGAAATTTGTGATGTAATAAGTTGCGACATCTTTTGCGATATATTGTGATATATCGCAATGCGCATGGATATTTTGTGAATTTTTATTCTCATACACATTGTATCACAATTGTGAAAAAATGATATATTGATAGATATCAAGAAATATTACAAAATACTACATCTTCAACTCAAAAGTATAGCCTAACTCGTTTGCTTCCTGTGACATGCAACAACGAAGAACTAATTGAAATCTTCTTCTTTGAAGATTTTCCATAACCACACAAAAAAAGCCACCTTTGAAGGAACATGAGATTTCCACACCATCTTCCAAGGATAGTGTACTCATCTTTTCTTGAGTTGTTGGCAATGAAATCGGTAATGATGCAAAATATATTAATGTATATTTGCCAACACAATGTTAAAAAAGATTTATCTTTATTTTGTTGTAAAATCAAAAAAGGAAATGGTCATAAAACATCTGGATGGGCTTACTATTAAAAATACCCATCTCTTCCTGTGGCAATCTCACCCACATCTCACTACATGAGATATTCTCCTATATTCTATTTCTGCACTCGATTGATTGTGCCACCATATTTTAATTCCTATCCCTCTGAGTAAATTACCACCCACAAAATCAGAGAACTTAGACAAAGATCATCTACTGAGGTGATATTCTTGTTAATCAGCACCAACAAGCTCTAGCTTGGTTGGTATCTCCTTCACCTCCTCATATGTGAGGTTGAGGGTTCAAGTTCCCTAAATAGGCAAAGTGTGTGTGTGTGTGATTTACCTACCTATCAAGAAAAAAAAATTCATAATTAGATGGTTTAACTGATTCACAACTATTACAGCAAAAGCAGTGTCTAGCTGTACAGTCAAATAAATCAGTTTCTAATTCCTCAAGGTTGTGCAATTGCTTCACCTCATCTCTAATATACTTGGTATTAGGATCCATTTGAGTGTTAATAGGTTTAGCAACTAACATTCCCGTTTCTGCAAGAAGATCAGTCACATACGTTTCTTTAAGATAGAGAGAGAACTTTACTTGATCAAGTTACGTCAATGCCTAGGACTACCTTGGTTCTCCTAAATCTTATTTAGGTGACATTTTAAAGCTCTATTGCCATTAGCATTGGTTTGGGTCACGACAATTTCGTCCAAAGACGTTGCAAAATCTACAATCCCACTAGTGCTTTGTTTCACAAATACCAAGTGATACTTTTGCCACCCCTTTTCTAACCATGCCTGGGGAGTTGTGAGGCTATTTGAGGCCATAAATTATCTTCTTAGATTGCAGACCTTGTGTGAATTCTCCTTAGCAACATACCTAGGAGGTTGCTCCAAATACACCTTTTTGCGGTCAAATATGCATTCTTAATATTAAGTGGATGTAAGGGCTACCTTTTAACCACAACAATGGATAATCAGAAATATAGTCAAGGCGACCTACAGAGAGAGATAGTCTCAAAATAATTGACACAAAAAATATAGCCCCCGGCAACTAAGTGGGCCTTCAGTTGCTCACATGTTAGATAACTACTTGCTCATAAGCTTAAGTTATTAGGGAATGGTCCAAACAGTACAAGCAAACTGACAAAATGGGAGAATGAACACTGATAGAGACCTCCTTGGCCAAACAGTATGAGGAGAATCAGTGCTCTGACACAATTTTACTACACAGTACAGAAAGAGAGAAGAATAGAGGGATGAAAGAATGTGAGAGTTCATCTGACATTGGCTGACTCTCCTAATATATATGACAACCATGAAACTACATGAGTACAAAAATGCACCTTCAAAATCTCTCTTAACAAACAGTGCTAATGGAGTATGGTTGGTGGAACTTGTTCAGTTTGACTTTATTTTAATGGCATGTATTATCGTGCTAACTGTGATGGGAAATAAAATAGTCAAGGACATGAGAGTGTTGAAGGCATGATAAGTAAGATGCCTAACTGTAGCTTTGGGCGCTCAGGTTACTTTTCTTTCTCTTTAGGCTGGTCTAACTTTTTGGCATCCATTCATCTTTTTGTATAATAATCAGTTATAAGAATTTAGAAGTACACTTGTTCCACAATCCTGAAAAGCATGTCTGAATGTAATCAGTGGGATAGTGAAGGCATATTATTGAAAGTTCAAAGAATTAAAATAGAAGTACTTAGATGGGAGTTTATGAAATATGAAATCAAAGCATAAACCTCCATTACTGATGGACATCTGTTTGGAAATAGAGCTCTTTTTTTATCGGTAGAAATAGAGCTCTTTTAAAGCAGCATTCTCCTTGGCTCGATCATTTTTGGTTTATGATGTCCCTCATTTTACAAATTGGTGGATTGGTTTGACCAAAACATGGCCTCTTGAGGTTTATCAGGGGGAAAAAGGGCCTCTATAAGGGGAAAAAAGGTACCCCACATCCATCCAAGAATACACACACACACACACAAGTAAAGAAATAAATTTCTGATAGGAGATAAATTCAACATTATGAGATGATTTCTCAAGGCATTGAAAAATTTTCACATTAATTACCTTGACATGATTGATTCTCATGATCCATGATCAAATTTTGATAATATATCTTCAAACGCTACCCCCCCCCCCCAAAAAAAAAAAAAATCTATTTAAATGATGAAGCCACTAAATTGCCTTCTTTTTCTTGCCATTGAAGGGACAACTTATACTCAACAGTCGTACAAAGTTAGTGATGTATTTCCTTTCAAATGGATCAATAAGAAATGGAAAGAAGGCTTCTCCGTTACCTCCATGACCACTGCAGGTAGTAGATGGGGCATTGTCATGTCCCGAGATGCAGGCTATTCTAGTCAGGTACTCCATTTTCCCATTTTGTTAGATTTAAAATCCGAAATCTATAATGTGGAAACCACTTATACTTTTTTTGCTCTATTTTCAGGTTGTTGAACTTGATTTCCTTTATCCAAGTGAAGGGATTCATAGAAGATGGGAGAATGGATATCGAATTACCTCGGCTGCTGCCACAGCAGATCAAGCTGCATTTATACTAAGTACATCGAGGAGGAGATTACCAGATGTAATGCAAGAAACTTTGCGGACATCTGTTTTTCCTAGTTCTCATATCAAGGTACGTTTAGGTTGATTCATTTTTCTTCTCCTTGGTGTTGGAAGTTCTTAATATATTTGAAGGTCATATTTGAATTTGAAAAAAGATAATGGTTACTTCTATAATTACTCTTTTCTTTTCTTTTTTCTCTTATCAAAAAAAGCATTATAAATTTTTTTTTGTGATAGAAAAATAAAAACTAACAGCCAAGGCCTAGAGGAACCTTTTAGAAATACTAGTTATTCACATTTTTTCTGATAACATCATATGGGTTTCGAAAAAATAAAAATTTTCTTATGACTTTGAAGTGATATCACCACAATTAATTAGTGCCCTAGCTAATCTGTGATCTAAACTGTGTGATCTGAAACATTTTACACTTTTGCTTTAGAAAAGCGAATCTATTAGTGAACCCAAAAAATTCTTTTAATATTTTCCCCTGCTTTCCATTTTTGCTGGGATGTATAAATGATAAATAATTGAAATTTAATTACATATGAAGCATTTGGCAAAAGGGGGAATTGACCTCAAGGCACCTGGACCATTTCATATATATATATATATATATATGAAATGGAAAGAAAACTGGTCCTGCACTTTTATCACTTTCTAACTTCTAGTTAAGCAATTGATATAAGCTACATGAGCTTTCCATGTTTGAGGTAAGAAGCACCTTGCCGACCTGCTCTCATTAGAATCCGCACAATCTGCTTACAATAATGTTTTTTGTTTGTGCACAACACAGAAAACTTAAAAATATTTTTTTTCCTCAAGGTTGTTTCTTTCATTACCAGGATTTGTTTGTTTATGCAAAATTGTTTATGCATTTTTCTTAGATAGTTAGATGGGATAACAAATGTTCATTGGCCCATGAAAATGCAAATAATTTTTAGTGAAATTGTCAAATACATATTTTGATTTGGCTTGGGACCAGCTTAACCTGGAGGCTAATTTCCTCGCCAGTAATGGAAGGTCCATTGAGTCTGCCAGTCTCCTTAATCCCATCTGCTACTGGGTGTTGGCATCTCCTTTTCTTTCTACCTTTATTTTGGCTTTCCCCCTTGTCTTCTGGCAAAGAGGACACATCATGTGGTTTACGGAGAGCAGTAGCTATGATTAACTGTTATGCATGGGCTTCTGTTGGTGCTGGACCAAAGCCGTGCTCCAATCTCTTGAGAATTTTCCTTTCCCCCCAGTAGATTAGTTATGAAGTGAACCCAACTCAATAAATCATCTCTGTTTTTTTTTTTTTTTTAATTTCTTTTTTAACTTAAAAAATCAATGAACCATCCATTCAACTACTTGGGGCTGTGTAGATGAATCCTTCTTCAATCAACTTTATGTAGATCTACATGCTCAATGTAATCCAGGACAATCATGTTCTTCCTCGGACCTCTGCGCCTCACTCCTTTTCTTTTTGGCTTTTCTCATGTCTTTTTGGCACCTTCAACTCATAATAAAATGTTCCTCCATGCTAGCAGACTTAATGATTTATGTTGCATGTGACCAGACCATCTTAGACAACTTCCCCTTGTCTTATATTCAAAATAATTATCTATATATACAACCAAGTGACAGTCAAAATGCTTAAAGCACTCTTCTTTATGTTGGGCTCAAGATTCTGTACAGAGTTTTTCAAGCGAAGTTTCAACATGAATTGACTGGATAGGAAGAGTGCTTTAGGCACTTTGACTGTCACTTGGACGTGTATATAGATAATTATTTTGAACAGTATTAAACAGTGTGGGAGAATTCTTTGTTGTGTATTTTATTCTAATAATGTTGATGACCTGTTTTACTCTGATGGAAGCTAGTAACGCTTGTGTCTTTGGCAGGATAAATGGTCAAAGAATTTATATATTGCATCTATCTGCTATGGGAGAACAGTATCTTGAGGTCTGGGATTTGGTGAAGAGGCTTGCTGGTATGTTACCCTTGGTAGCCCGTGCATTATCTAAATGACCTTTCCATCATCTGTCACAACATTAGCAATGTCAAATGGCAATGATGAGTTTGTTTTGTGTTAATTCTCAATTTCTTTTTTCTTATAGTACAATGCTTGATGTATATCTTAAATGAAGTTTCCCTCATCTTACCTGCAACCGATTCCAAATCCAACTTCCCGCAAGGCATTTATCTAACACACTCATTTCATGAACATTTTTAACATATTTCTCTTTGGATCATTGTTTGCGAATCTGATCTCTAATCAATTAGAAGAAAATATTGTTTTCAATTAAACTTCATTTTTTCTGATTGCGCTCATAGTCTAGAAGAAGAGTGATTCTGGGGCATAATTATTGCCAATTGAATTCTTCGAAGGTTCATGAACAAAACTTGCTGGATATGGTTATCGTTTTATGTCCTTTACTCTGGATTTACTCAGCATATAGATTACCACTAAACTGGATTCTTTGTTTCCTATAAAACAGAGCTGGCAACATTTGACCCAAATCCTACAGTTGTCGATTTATTGGAAATGGCTTTGTCTCAGAGACAAATTGACCTGCATTTAATCCAGTCCTTATTTTGTGAAACTTGTTAAATCGCATTGTACCATAATTTGATGTATTTGAATCTTGTGATTTTTATTTTCCATTTTAATGCCCACAGGTTGGCCACTATCCTGAACCTAATTTGTTGCTGCCTTCCAGAAAACATGCAGTAAATACATAAAAGAAGAAGTCTGCTTTCTCGCGGAGGTCGATCTCATGGAGAACCAACAGAGGAGATTGAAATGTACCTTGTGTGATGGCATCATCTTTCCTGATCTCTCCTTGTTGAATGTTACCTCAATGAGCATTTCAAAAACCCATCAAAGTTTTTAGAATTCTAAATAGAAAAAGGATCTGCTCTTATTTTTTTGGTATATGATTTCAACCCAAGTGGCTTAAAAGTTAATACAAAACATCCTGTTAAATTACTAACAGATCTGTGTTGGGATGCCACCAGGGATTTGTACCCCAAGATAATGTTATGCAGCTGTTGTGACTGTCCAAAAACTGAATTATTATCAAATTTCACAATTTTTTATTTTTCCAAAGTGGTATAGAAAAGCAGTTGAACAATGATTGGGATTTCCATGAGTTTTTCTTTTTTTTTTGGTTGGTACTGTGATTAGCTAACATAAATTGGAGCAGGATATATGTCTCAGGGATGAAAAGAGAGTTTAATCTGGTGTGTTATTTAGCCAAAAAGAAAAGGGTTTATTTAATCAAAAAGAAAAGGGTAAGTTGGACTGATTTCTTCCGAAGATTTTAAAATTACATTAGCTTCCTTTTTTTTTTCATTTTTAGCGAAAGAATTGTAAATATTCTTTTTGTCTTAATTTTTCAAAATTACACTTTTCATTTTTTTTATTATATTTTTTCAATTTTGATCAAATTTTTAAACAAGTAATGATTAAAACTTTAAATGTGATTTTATATAAATGAACGTAAGTTATTTACTTTAAATTTATTTTATATATAATAAAAACAACTTTAAAAAAAGTTAAAAAAAAATAGTCAAAATTGAAAAATGAAAAAAAATAAATATGAAAAGACTAGTTTTGTTATTTTAAAAAAAATTGATTGGAATAAATATTTGTAATTTAGCAGATAAAAAAAAATATCAGAGTATAATTTCAGAATGAAGAGTTAATGTAATTGTTATAAATCTCATAGAAAATTATTATAATTTACACAAAAAAAAAGGTATAAACTATTGCAAAAAGTGGTTGAGGAAAGAAAATTTAAAACTTAATAATAAGTGCAAAACTCAATTTTGTTCCTCTTAAGGGTCTTTGAGAAATAAATAATATAACCAAACAAAGTTCAATTTGAAATTCTAAATTGAAACTCATAAAGGGACATAGAATGGGTCAGTTTTTATTTTATTGTGACGTTGTTCAGAGTCGGTAAAGAGCATTTAGGCTTTATCAGGCATGAGCCCGTGCCAATTTACGTAGTCTTTCAACTTTGAAGGCGTGGATTGCCGCAAGGCCATTCTACTGGGAGTGGCTGAGCCCGTGCCAATTTACGTCGTCTTTCGACTTTGAAGGCGTGGATTACCGCAAGGCCATTCTAGTGGGAGTGGTCAAATGTTACGGAGGCATGTTTGGATGAGTGTTAATATTTTCGAAACAAATATTTTAGAATTTAAATTAATTTTTTTTAATATTTAAATATTTATTTTCACATTTTTGAAATGTTTGTTTGAGTGTTTTTACCTCCTAATGCTTGTTTTAAAAAAATAACAATAAATAATTTTTTTTTAAATTTCTGTTTCAAAAATGTTTATTTTTTTTATTTATATAAAAGATTCAATACTTTTAACAGTTCATTTAAAGATTATATTATTATTTAAATCTATTTTAAATACATTTATTCAAACACTCAAAATATAATTTAAATTGTACCTTACAAAACCACACTTCACGTATAAATACTGAAATATCCTAAAACTTATAAAGTTACCAAATAGTACATTTTGGTAAGGAGCAATCTAGAAATTGGAAAAAAAATTCAGTGGTATTATTTCATGTCATAGTATTGCCGTATGATTTAACGTGTAGTTTACTTACTTTCAAAAATTTTATTTACCATATCCCTTAATCTTTTATTGTCGCGTGTATATTTAAGAAGATTTTATTATTTATTTATTTTTTTCAGTATTTAAAACTCTTTTAAAGTTGATAAAAATTGTGAGCCGTTGGATCTCACAAAAAAAAGAGTGGAGGAATGAAAAAGTATGCCGAATCCCAATATATCATTTTCACATCACGTGCATCACGTGATTCTAGAATAATTTAGCTTTAATGTGGATATGAATATGTAGATATATATGACATGAACATATATACCATTCTCCGCTTTGTTTTTCACCCATATTTCCAATAATGTTTTCAACATTGGTGCACCAACTATTTCAGTCAAACTGAGCCAAGCCAACTCAAAACACTTTAATCAACCATACAACCTGCTAGCCAACTTAGACTATTGCCAACTTAGACTATTCCAAGTCTTCAGAACCCACCCAAGTACCCAACCACTCTTCATATATAAGGCCACACACACACACACAGATATATATATATATATATATCACGTTGTATTCGGAAAGAACTGCCAGGGTAGGGTCTCAAACTTTCCCACTAGCAGAGACCTTGCTATTCTGCGGCAATGGACGTTAGAAATTGGTGCAGCTCAGGCACAAGAACGATCAGATTGGGACACTACTACGACTGGACTTGGGTCTGGGTCTGAGAACTTGACAATGTCTACAACCGGATCAAACAAGTCTATGTGGAAATTGCTATGGATAAAGTTCATGAAAGAGAAGAGGAAGATGTTTGATTCTCCGGTGCATGTTCAAGTTCCTTATGATGCAAACACTTACTTGCAAAATTTCGATCAAGGCCCGATGTTGGACGAGCCCGATATCCTCTCTCGATCCTTCTCCGTTCGCTTTGCTGATCCCTCCAGGATTTTTCTTCACAAAGGAGTGATATATTGTAAGGGATGATATATATATATATATATATATATATATATATAAAGTTGATATGTTCAGTAGTCTTGATATTTGATCTTGGAGGCTTAATTACTAGTGATATTCATCCATTGATATCCTTCTGATTACTGTGTGTAAAATTAGTTTAGATAGACAAGTCTTAGCTGACATCTTGGAGGCTTCTCTCTTTTGATTTATCATGGAGATTTCTTTGACATGTTCCTCTTCCATATGGTGTAATTAGGAGGTTGATAACTATTAGAGACAGATAGATGAATAGATAGAGAGAAAGGGGTCTTTGGTTTAAAAGATATAGTATCACCAATGAGATTTCGCTCCAATTTGAGTATTATATATATCGAATTCATGTGAGTTTTACATGAATATTCACAAATGAAACCATACTCAAATTTGAGTATTGTATAGATTCAAATTCACGTAAATTTCATATAAATACTCAAATTTCAACTGTAATTTGGTTGTGAGATATTTTCATGATTTCTTTGAGTGTCTTACTGTTGAAGTTGCTTCTATAAATTTATTATTGTAGGTGGGTTTTGACTAAAAATGAGTTTGATCTATAAGAATCTAAATCTAGAGCACCAGACAAATATAAAATGAAAAAGAAGAGTTCAAATTGTTGTCAGTTCATTTTACTTTATTCCCCACCAATTAAGTTGAGATGCCTCGATCAGGAGAGACGCAGAGCCTCTGCCATCTAAACCATTTCATGTGGGGGGGCATCCCAATAAAAAAGCAAAAGGAATCTTTCTTCTTCTTTTTTTCTCTCTTTTGAATTGACATTTTGCTCCCATTTCTGAGTCATTTGAGCTTTATCTAACCCTTTACAGATTCACTAAATGGTTGGCTACTCTTCTCATGTTTTAGAGCAAATATAGGGTGTATATACAAGTACACACCCAATCATCATGGTTGCAAAGTCTCTTTAATTGAACGTTTTCCAGAGTTTTGGGTACAAGTTTTGTGGGAGAACCAACTAATACTTTTTGGTTGATTTCATCTTAAACATATTAATGCAGTGTTTAAAATTATGGAATTAGAGTCTTACAATAGAAATTAGGTTAAAATTAGAGGTAAATTGATTCAAATTTTAAGCTATATTACCTCTATGTTTTTCCAATTTCATGCTGCTAAACACAACGTTAAAGTTCTCAAAGATAGACCTTTGGAGTGAATGTAATCTTTAATGTTGAAAATTAAGGAGTTAAGAAACTTTGATGAAAAACATTAGAGAAAGATAGAGAAAAATGATACAGAGAATTTACATAATTCCGTAATAAGCTTATGTCTACGGAAGTAAGCGACTAAGATTTTTACTATATAAAATATAGGGTCAAAATATGTTTATACTATTTCACAGTTTAAATCTTAACCTTAATCCAGTATATTGAAAATTTTCTAATATACTAGTTTCATATATTATAAAAATTTGAGCCACTATCTCTAACATTTAAGCTTATATTTGATAGTGCTAAAAGTGAAGTGTTTACCAATGAACTCTAATTAACTAATTGGTATTGGCATGTCTTTATTTATTTTTTTGATGAATCAGTTAAAAGGTATTCTGAATCAGTTTACATGCACTAAACTAAGTTCATTTTTCTGTGATAGTCAAACTCATTCCTTTAAACTCTAACTATTAACTGATCGGCACAGAATGGACTCGAACTTGAGATACTTGAATTTTATCTTCAACGTCTTTATCGCTTGGCCAGATTAATAAAAAAAATTAATAATTCAAGTCCCAGGAGTCCCCCTTAACCTAGATTTTATTTTTGATAAAAAAAAAAGGTGAAGTGTTTTATCTTCATTTAATGATTTCAAAGTTGTTTTTTCATGTAATTTCTCTTCTTTGAGGAAACTAATAGAGGACTTATAGCTGTAACAAGTATGAACCTTATACACTGCAATGTCAAATTATCAACCACTTGATGTGAACAGTTATGGTAGGCCATTATCTTCTTGTCTTACAACCCAACAATTAATTAGACTTATTTAAGAACCCATTTTTCCAATTCATGTCTTGGCCACCAACTTGCAATTCTTATACTTTAGTTCTAAATCATCAAATCATTGGTCTGTTGTATATAAATAATATATACTAGTAAAGTTAATCATAGATTGACCTAATTAGATGAGACAAAAAAATTGAGTTTATTTGTTCAATTAAAATTAATTTAATTTAAAGAGAGAATATTTAAAAGTGGCCCCTCATTAGCTTGAACTCGAAAAAGTTTGTGTGCTTTTCGAAGTTATAATTGATTTTACAAATGATATATTTGTTCCTTGAGTCTATACGACTTGGGTTTTTGAGTCACTGAATAATTTAGAAATTGAATTTTTACTCATTCCGACTATTTCATATCTAGTTTCTATATTATCAAATAGATAAAATGTTATATTTTATATAAGTTCAAGTTTATAGTAACATTAACAAAGTACATTTATATATATATATATATGTGTGTGTGTGTGTGTGAAAGAATCTTCCACCCACCATCTTTGACAAGTAATTTGAAAGAATAAGTTGAATGCTTCTACATGGTGTGAGAAGATACCTTTGGGTTTTGAAATTTTATGTCAAAACTGTCCAACACTTGGACATAGTTTTTGTGCTTCTGTTCCATTAATATAAATTTTTGACCTACCTAAAAACAAAAATAATGAAAAAAATGTCATCAACTGTCCTTTATCTGCTTACAAAGCCAATATATATATATATATATATATATATATATATATATTGAATTTCAAAGTATGTTTAAGTGCATAGCTGCTTCCATCTAGGATAAAGTATATATAGCCATGTGAATTTGATGCAACCTCGAATGGAGAGTCAAGTTTCAGCTGCATGCACAGCAAAAGTCATGTGGAAACCAAGACATGGCACGATGCAGCTGCTAGCCCGCCATGACTTTAGGACTCCTCATTACACACAAGTATGTGTGAGAGTACACACACACACACACACACACACATATATATATATACACACATAATATATCTCTTTAATGTCCACACATGTATGTGTCTATAGACATTAATGTATATTGTATAACACATATACCCGTGTGGACATTAAAGGGATTATTACGTATATATACATACACATATTGTATTAAACCTTGTTTTTGTGTGGCCTCTCCATTTTCTATGATGACTTACAGATGATAGTAGGGCTGGCAAGTGCACAAAGCTTCCGTTATCACGGGATCTAAGAGGAGAATTAAATAGCTAGCTACAATGATTTGTTATATGTCTAACTTTCAAACATACCTTGCTTGTGATTGATTAAAATTGAGATTTGAGATAAGATACATGGAAAGTGTTTTCCATCACATTCTGAAAGAGAAAGCTTCACTTGGTACAGAGGCTAAACACATCATTATCAGTCACAAAAAACAAAATTAAAATAAATGAATGCAAGTTTAACCCTCTCAAGCTTTCCATCTACCACTAATACTGATGTTAAGTGGAATTTTTTTTTCTTCTCTTTTTCAAACCAATCTTTATGGGCTCCACTAGAAGTTATAACTGGAGGAGACAAGACATATACCTACTAGAAAACTCAAACCCATTCTCTTCCCTTCTTTCTTTTTTATTTTTATTTTTGGAGTCTCTAATATTTCAAGTCTCAACACCCAAGTGGGTAATGATCCCGTAACATTATTTGATCATCCTTGTAAGAAAGAGTAAGATTCAAATTTCTGCACGGACAAAAGAATGGAGGGTTAGTAGGGATTTTAAAATCATCGACCCTAACGATTGATTAGGCTTTCCAAAAAAATAAAAATTCAAGTCTCAACAAAAAAAAAGTTTAATGAAGTAAAGTTCAAGTTGATCTCTGTGAAAAACTGTTCCATAAGATCTTTGTATAGCTCTCAAAATCATGTTATAGTTGTATAGAAATTAAGTAATATAAAAATTTGTTAGGATAGATTAATACCACCCACTTCTCCAGAAGTTCAAAAGAGCCATCAATTTTGAAGTTGAAACTGAAACTGAAAAAAAACAAAAGAGAGCCACTCAAATTAATGTTACATGTCCAAGCACCACTTGTTTACCTATTTGCAAATACAGATTTTTACAAATTCATCATGCTACCTACAGCATCCTATCCAAACAATCAATTTGACAATTTTTGTTGTTGCATGTTTTTGCTTTTGCTTTTGTTTTTTGTTTTTTGTTTTTGTTTTTTTTTTTAGCATTTGACAATATTGTGGAGAAGTGTATTTCTAAATTATAGAAACCAAGTTCCACATGGACATCTTAAATACATCACATATAACTATCCTAGTTTTTTTTTTTTTTTTGTCTATAACAATTATTTTGATTTTCAATTTTTTAATTTTGCTTTATAAATCAGTTTTAATTTATCAATTTTTTGTCAGCCAAGGAGAAAACTGAGAGTGTTGCATTAACTCCTTAGCATGTCACACCAAATAATATTGTGTTTGCTAGCCATGGTCATTAGAAATCAACACCTTATATACATATATATATACACACACACACACACATAGCAGGTACAGTCACAGGCACAGCAATCCCCCAAGTCCTAACAAACTACATTGTATGAAAATGTTACAATACTTTAATTAATTAGGGTGGACTGTCTGTCCCACATCGAGAGAGCAAGCGAAGGCAAACCCAGAATTAGCTATAAAAGGAGAAACATAGCACTTGATTAAGCATACCTTTCTCGGCCTTTTGGCTAAGATCAAGTATAGTATCTATTTTTATCAGTATAATATCGGATACGTGAGTCATTGGTTCACATGATATTAAATTAATTTTTTTATTGGAGAGGGCTCATTACAGTAGCTTGCTACTGAGGTCCTCAAGCGTCGCCCCTTGCGTGGCACTATTGCATGGGCCTGGCGCGCCCAACTAAACTAAGCTGTTAAAATTTTGGCCTCAGTACTGTTAATATATCTGCCCTTTGGATTCCTCTGTTCTTTTTAGGGTTCATTTGGCCCAGAGTGGGTGTGACTTTGATGTACGGTTTAGAAAACATGCTCTAGGCCCATTCTCCGGTCAACATACTCTTGGACTCTGTCCCTTTGTTAATGATAGAAAGGAAAAAGAGATAATTACACTAATCCCTTTCTTAATGATAGAAAGGAAAAGGAGATAATTACACTAATTTCTTATTAGACTAAAATATCCTTGTATTAGGGGAGGTTTTTGTAAGATATTATAAGAAATGTTTGTTAAAAAATGTAATATCAAAAAGCATAGAAAAAATCATTGTAATTGTCAAATATCATGAAAGATGTCAGTCTAATTATCCCAAGAAAAAGAAGAATTATGGAATGTTATATACACATTGATACATGTATTAATATAGTATTTTCAACTAATTTTTTTTTTTCTAATTTCATAGTTGTCCACTTTGTAATTGTCAAAGACATTTGTTTTGTTTGTCAAAGAAAATGCTGTTTCAATTATTTTGAGACTAATTCACTCCTTAATTTACCATGACTTGTTATTACAAAGTGGACAACTATGAAATTAGAAAAAAAAATTAGTTGAAAATACTATATTAAAAATTAACCAACATAATTAATCCTACACAAATTTAATCCATGATTAAATAAAAATAATAGTCACATTCTCTTTAGTGAAAGAGAGATTCAAAGTCACGACTTCTTTTAGATAAAGCATTAGTGATGTAGTGACCAACTCGACTAATTCTAACTAGTTAAATACAATTCTTCTAACACCCCGAATTTATAAATAACATATTAAGTTTATATTTTATTTATTTATTTAGTATTTTACTATAAGATTTATTTTTAAAATATATATTTTATTTTTCATATAAATTTTAATTTATAAAATATTTTAATAACATAACTCCCTATTTAATTCACTGATTAAATTAATAATTTTTAAATTAATTTTTTATCGAGTCAATATCGGTACCAGATTTGATGGCTCTATGTAAGATGGATGAACACTCAATAATTATAGCAACAAGATGACGAAATTTTGTCCCACTTGAGATCCAATCTTAAAGTCAGACACATGGGCATGTTCAGTTCATCCTTAGAAATTAATTAGAGGTTTGTAGCATCTTCTCCGGCTTCCAAGTGCCCTAGGTGAATATTGAAAGAAAGCTTATTATATAAAGCCATAAGATTCAGTTAATAATAATTCTATCATCCTTTTGACTAAATCAAGTATGATATTTATTTTTATTAATTTATTATTTATTCTAAGAGTACAAACTAAGCAACACATTATCCGATAAATCAAGTAGTCAACACATTGAAAAATAATTAGTCAGAATTAAAAAAATATACGAATAAATTAATAGAAAGAATAATTTTATTATTTAAAAAAAATTAGCAAGTAAAATATCTATATATTTTTAAATAAAATAAAAAATTAATATAATTTTAAATTCTTTTTAAAAAATTAATATAATTATTATAAATTTAAAAAAATTCATCGTAATTTATACTCATTATAATCATTAATTTAGAAGTTGAAACATGTGCCACGTCTGTTCCACTTGTGCATGGGTCCTTCACTCTCCCTATATCAAGGTCTTGAAGTTTGGGCCCAATTATATTCAAGAACTTTGACCTCGAAGCTAGAACGTATTGACAAATGAAAGAAGAAAGAAAAAAGAGAGAGATGAGACAGTTGGTAGAAAAAAATAACTTTTAATAAGTAATGTATAAATGAAGAAACCGACAGTGGCATTACTTGTTCCTTGTATTAAAAATAAGAAAAGATGAAGGTAAGATTCAAATCTTCACAAGAAGAAAGGAAGGTGGAGGAAATACAAAAACAAATCATTTTTCATTGGATCCTACACTCTTGCTATAATCTTGTTAGGTTGGATGTGGAGGATTCAAGGGTGTTGTATGCAAGAAATAGAATATTGCTTACAAAATATGAATATATGATATTGATAGATATATTACAATTAAATATTGATATTTTAATTTTTTTTTAAAAAGTATAAATATTTAGTATCAAATCAAAAAAATTTTGACTAAGTTTTTTAAAGTATTAATTGATATGTTAATGCATTATTTTATGTCAATATTTTTTAAAGTGTAAATATATATATTTGATAAATATGTAATATAAAATCAAAGAAATGGTACACATAGATGAGAATATAAAGAACACTAATCACAATAATTTATATAAAATTTAATTATATTAACATAAATAATGATCAAATATACATACATATAAAATAAAATTTAAATATAGATAGTCTTTTATATTAATAATGTAAAATATTAAATTCAATTATATTAGAATTAAAAGTGTAATATCCACGATATTATGATAATTTTCAAATCTAAAAATTTTACGATATTCTATGATTACTTACCTTCCCTTCCCTCGATCTATTATACTTAGAATATTCAAATTCTTCTTTTAAACAAAATTCGTCAATGACAACATTAGAATTTCAATCATATTTATGACTAAAATACATTTATATATTATACCGATCTACTGTATCTTTTTAGAGATTATAAGAGAGATTTCTGTAATTATCAGATATTACAAAAGAGGCTAATGTAATTATCTCTAAAGTTAAAACTATAAAATCATACATTTTGTCAACATTCGTCTCCCGATAATTTTAACAGATGAGATCATTGTAATATAAAAAATCATAAGAGAAATCCTTTTATATGTTGGATATCACACGAGAGGTTAATGCAATTATACCAAGAATTTTTTATTTTTGTTAACATCCGTTTTTTTGACAATTTTAAGAAAAATTCAGTATAATATTAAAAATTATAAATGAAATTATTATAATTATTAGATATCATAGACGAGATTAGTGTAATTATCTCAAAAACTTTTCATCGTTCTAATTTGGATATATTTTTTGAATGAATGTTTAGAAAGTTGTTTTAATTGTTTGGATACATTTTTAAAAGATTACTTAGTCAAATTAAAGTAATTTATGAATCAAAGTTTAAAAATCAATAATTAAAATCTCAGAGATTCTAATTTCCCCCACATCACGCCCAAGAATGCCTAACTTTTATTGGTACAGCACGAAAGAACAGAGAAGGATTGGCTTCTAGTGATAGCAATTCTGTCAATTAGTGAAAGTTAAAGTCACGGCCCTTGCAGAACACCAACCATGTCTGCAAGTCCTCAGACATATATGAAAAAATATCTTTTAAATTTATTTGCTCTTCGTGCACTCCAGGGCAATATTAGGCTCGTGATTAGAAATGACAAACGCATTAGGTTTGAAGGGGAGTCATAGGGGGTGATAGTGCCGACTGGATTTTTATTGGAGTCCTTATTTATTTTTAATGTTTAATTTATTTATTTTATTAAATTAATTATAATTAACATATTTTAAATAAAATAATACATGTATTAAAATAAAAATATATATTAATAAAAAATTAAAATAATATATATTTTTTCAAACACATAACTCTATTAAATTTGTAAAAAATTTTAATAGATAACTAAAAAATATCATTAAAACATTAATTATGTTACACAATTTTTTATTATTATTTTATTTTATATAATTTGACTGACTGTTCTTCAAATCTGTTTCAAATCTTAACAAGAAAAAAATAACTTTTTTTCAACTTGTCTCATTAAGAATAGAGTTGACGAGTTCTCAACGAAACGGATTAAATTACTATATTTACTTGTGACTTTGGAATAGAAGTTTTTTTTGTACGAATCCGAGTCTATTGAGCTGATATGGGCTCAAACTTATAATTTAATGTTATTTAAATAAAATATTTTAATTTTAAAAAACATAAAAGTAATGTCTTAATCTATATGATAAGATATGTTTGGTAAAATTTATGAATCAGGTACATGTAAAAATTAATGGACTTTATAATGTATTACACTTAGGACCACAATGGACCCATGACTGTCTTGTCACCGTTCATAATAGACCCAAGACCATGGACCATGTTGCGATCATGCTGCAGTTTTGCAGTCTTGTACTTGCACCATTGCGTCATTTCATTTGGCATTTAGGTAATTGGATTTGGATGTCACATATTCGATTTGTAAAAATAAAAGTTTTAATAAGAGTAAAGTTGTGTACGTTTATCTATTTTTATACCCTATATTTAAAGGAATTATTCTTTAATTTACTTACATTAATTTAAGTGTTTCTTTTGGGATTGTTTTAGATTATGAAGAAAAGTAATTTTAAAACATTTATAAATAAAGTAGAATAATTAGACATAATTTATATAATCAACTCTAAAAAAAGTGTGATAAAGTTTTATTGAGTTGCATATTTTAATTGACAAATTGTAATATATAGGGTATATGATAAAAGGTTTAAAAGGGTTTATCAACAATAAAACTTTTTGTCTTTTGTTTAATAAATAATACATATATATAAATTTATTAAATTTATTTATATAATTTAACACACATATACATATACATGCATACATGCACATACAATTCTATTAGTATTTTTGCACCCGACAATTATCCGTCGTGTAAATAGTATCTGTTCGACTACTTTTGACGAATTAGGCATGTCTTTATTTTAAATTTAAAAAATTAAAATTAAATCGGTTATTTTTTTTAACACAGACTAGTATTGATTCTCAATTCTTTCGATGAGTCTTACTTTTATGCGAAAGAATTGATTCTCTTTGATAGGAAGACATAGTGACGACTTACGTTTGTAAGTATAAAATTAAAAAATTATTTGAGAGGAGACAAACTTTAAACTATATAAAAAAATTTAAAATAAATTAATAAAAATTTTATTGAGAGAGTCAAATTAAAATGAAATTTTTTAAATTTAGAGAAGGTAAAAGTATAAATTAAAATGGTATATTTGAATTTTTTCTTTTTTTTTTTCCTGAGAATATAATAAAATTATTAAATAAAAGAAATTGAAGGGGAGGAATGTGGCGACAATTGACTCCCTGGACCACGGCTGGCTCTCTTCCGGTACGTTTGTGCATCGTGGAGTTGGCCTACCAAAGTGAACCGAGGTTGTTTGGCTTTTTGTGTTTGTTTTGCTTTTCTTTTTTTCAAACGAAACGCCATGTCATTTAAACGCATGGCAATTCTGGACAAAGCTCCAGACGCATCCTAGCGATACTTGAATTATTAGTTCTTTTATTTTTATTTTTTTAAGAAAGTGATGAAATATTATATTATATGAATAATAATTAAGTTTTTTTTAATATAAATTATGGATAGATAAATTAGTTCAATCATTTCAAATAATTTATCACTTAAGTAAAAATAATGATCATATCTTTTTAATAAGAATAGTAAAACTTAAATTTAAGATTTCTTTTTAATAAAAAAGACATAATAATCAATTGGACTAATCCCGGTCAATTGAATTATTAGTTCTAACAAGGCTAAATAGTTGTAAAAATATCAATAATTTGGATACGTGGTGGTGGGAGTGTATACACTTAAATATACATATTTACACACACACACACGCGTCTGTTTATGCATGGATATACAATCACCATTTATGGTCTATTTTCTCTAAGTCAACTTGTTCGAAACCCATAATTTTATAATACAGAGAAGCAGTTCATTCAACTCTTTGCATTGGCCTAATAATTGTATCATTATTAATAAGAAAAAATTACTAAAATGTCTTTAACATACAATTTTAATTTAAAAAGTGCATGATATATTTTTTATATTAAAAGATTTAGAAGCAAAATTTTTAATACAAAAAAGTTCAATTGTTAGCTTTCATCTTAATACCATTAAAAAATATTACTGATTAACTAAAATAATCTTCAAGTACACATTTTAGAAAATACTAAATAGTTGATAAAATGAAATTTTTTAATTAAAAAATAATATTTTTTATTTATCTAGAAAGCCTAAAAAATAAATTTGTACTTTATAAAATATTATGATTTTTTGGATTGAAGAAGTTATTTTATATATTTTATAATATTTTTTTTCTAAAATGTATCTTGAAGACTATTTAGTCTAATCAGTAATTTTTTTAACTGTGTTAAGATAGTAAGTTTATAATTAGACATTTTTGGTATTAATTTTTTTTTTTGAATCTTTTAGATATAGAAAATACATCATAAATTTTTTAAATTGAAAATTTTATTTAAATAATTTTTTAGTATTTTTTCCTATTAATAATTTGGATATTTTTGGCTATATCTATCTATTTAATTGTACCCACCATATTTATGGTGCATTTTCTGAAAGTCAACTCGTTGAAAAACCTGTAACTTCGTTATCCAAAGATGCAATTCATTGTATTCCTAGACTTTTTATATATTTTTTTTTGGGGAAAACCAACATCCTCCGTCGCCAACCATTGGAGAGTAAGGCTGCAATTCGGGCGGGACAATCTGAATCTAACTTGAAAAATCATGGATGTGAGTAGTAATTTTACATTATCGGGACAAGTTTGGACAGTAATAAGTGAGCCCAATGTGAGCTCGGGTTGGGCTTAAGCTTGGGCTCGGGTTTTTGAGGTCCTTGCCCAATCTTAGCCCGAGTTAAATATAATATATATATATATATATATACACACATTATAATATGAATTAATATGCACCTGTCAGATATCCAGTAAATCTTAGTTGTTGTTTAAATGATTTATAAGACAGTTGTTGAGCGAAATCCGATCCTAAACTTGACTGAAACCCAAATTTAATCCGAGTCCAACCCAGACGAACCCGAATTTCCTGGCAACCCAAAAAAGACTCGACATTGGTCGAATTTATCTCGGATCGGACTTAGGTCGAACCCATCAAACTTAAACTTAGACCGCTGGGCCTAAACAACTCTTAAGCCCGACTGGCCAGCTTGAGTTGCAGCGGCTCATTTTCTAGTTTATTGAATGCTCAATATACTATTTTTCTTTCTCATAAAGTAGTTATCATAATATATAGTAGTATTCACAAAATAACTATTTTGGTGAGAGAAGAGTAATATACTGACCATCTAATATGCTTTTGGGAGAGTCACAACTCCATCCGTGACTAAGATTTCTTCTAACGCCTCTCCAAATCTGTATTAATGTAATTTTTCATTTCTCTTCAATCAGTGGCGGACTAAGACTACAAAATCAGTCACATTTATTTATTTATTTTTTTGTAAAAAATATAAGTTTCTTTTATCGGTTCTCCGTGATTTAGGAATTGATATTTATTGTTGTTTATTAAAATAAAACTAAGAAGCAAACTCCAGACACATAGATCGATATCTATTATTGTTTATCGTAATAAGATTAAAAGGGAAAAATCTGAATACGTAAATCGATATACCTATTGTCATTTATTGAAATTGGACAGATAGGTTGAGACAAATTCCAACTACGTACATCGACTACACAATACTGGTATAATTTAAATCACGAATGACACAACAATAAAAATTTAAATTTATATCAAATACTTGAACTTAATACATTAAACATGTACTTAAAACTCATCCTTACAATTACTATGCCAGTACCCATGGGGGATTAACACATGCAATCTTAATAAACAAATAACTAACTTTTGGTCTAAATAATATGCCGGGCATGGACTTTCCTTGGAGCCCCAGCACATCCAATCTTAATAAACAAATAATTAACTTTTGGTCTACATAATGTACACATCGTGAATTTTTCCTTGGGAAGCCTTAGTTGCTGTCAAGCAACGTAATTGTGGGACCATGAATGGGATGGTCTATGTCATTGCAGCCCAGAACCGCCCTCTGTGGAAAACAAAGTCGGTATGTAATTGTGGTTTAATACTTTGATTGTGCTTGCATATCAACTTGTGCTTATATATAGCTACATCCCTGAAACTTACAGCATTATACAAGTAACTCCCACGAGAGAGATATACAGATATATATATATATATATATTATACACATACTCATTTATATACAGAGAGAGAGATGACAGTTCAAAGCAATGGAAGCTCAGAGTATCTCGTGAAGATTCCTGAGATAAAGTTCACAAAGCTGTTCATCAATGGAGAATTTGTTGACTCCATTTCAGGTTTTCTTGAACTCTGATTCACAATCTTTTTTCTTCTTCTGCTCTATGTATGTGTTTGTATGTGTGGATATATATGTGTGTATATGTGTGTATATATGTGTGTACATATACACACATATCTATCTTTTTAATCAGCTTATAAAAGGCTTTTATTTATTTATTTATTTATTTTTTCCTTTATGTTCTCTCTTTTGACATCTAATTTTCTAGATCACATATTGGAATTCTTTAAATCCCCATATTTCTTGCCAAAGCCTATGTCCATGATGCTACACAAAGGGTTGACCCAATATATATATATATATATATATATATATATATATATATATATATATATAGTTCAATGTTTAACATGTATCAGTTGGGAAAAAAATGCACTAATTTTTGTTACGTGATTAGTCTATTCAAATCATGTGCAAGCATGTAAAAGACACTAGGATCTCCTACATCTTAGTTTCAAATTTTCACAAACATTGCATTTGGAAAGGAGCCACTCTCCCTGCAAATATAAACTTGTGCAAAGGAGACTCCATCTGAAGGCAAGCCACACAAGTTTCCTCATCATTAATTGAAAAAAAAGGGAAATTGTGAGAAGGTCAACATGTCTAATGGTTGGAATTGTGAGATCAGTAAGACTGCATCCAGGAGTATGTCTGTATGTTTGTGTATATATCTATTATCTATTACACTATTATTTACATAAAAGTGAAGGTTTGTTTGTTTGGATAAAATTATCATTTTACCGCTCAGTCATTAATTTATTGTTATTTATTTTATTTATTCTCTTATTGTTTAATTTTTATACTTTTATTCTTTATTTATTAATCTATTATTATTTATGAGATTATTGTTTGGTCGTTTTTTTTTTATGAATGTTTTCTCTATATTTTATATTATTTATATCTATGAATTTATCATTTATTTTTTAATGAATTGTTTTATTATTTATTTACAAATTTATTATTTATTCATGTATTATTTTTTTTTTGAGTTAAATGACAGATTTAAGTTCTAGCATAGCGTGGACAAGTATACATACATATATATATATATATATATATGACGATTGATACTTTAATTTTTTCCTTATGCTTACCCTGTAATAAATAAATAGGGAAGACTTTTGAAACAATAGATCCAAGGACGGGGGAGGTGATAACAAGAATTGCAGAAGGAGACAAGGAAGATATTGATTTCGCTGTCAAGGCTGCTCGGTATGCTTTTGACAATGGCCCATGGCCTCGCTTGTCCGGTTCTGTAAGTAGTTTTAATTCCTTCCTCATACTGCATTCTTTTTTTTGGGTAAATAACGTAATACAATATGAATTTTTATACCTAAATTTCTAGATATGCCGGTTCTTACATTCAGACTATTGTTTCAGCAAAATGTTTCCTAACTTTGTCCAGTATGAATGGTGCTCAGGCAAGAGGAAGGATAATGATGAAATATGCAGACTTGATTAATGAAAATGTAGAAATCTTAGCCACATTGGACACCATTGATGCTGGGAAGTTGTTTAGTGAGGGTAAGGCCAGTGACATTCCTCAAGCAGCAGCCATTCTCCAATACTATGCAGGTGCAGCAGACAAGATTCATGGAGCAACATTGAAAATGTCCAGTGAGCTTCAAGCATACACATTGAAGGAACCCATTGGTGTGGTGGGTCACATCATTCCTTGGAACTTCCCAAGTATCATGTTCTTCATGAAGGTTAGCCCAGCTTTAGCTGCTGGGTGCACCATGGTTGTCAAGCCTGCTGAACAGACATCCCTTTCAGCTCTTTATTATGCTCATTTGGCTAAACTGGTAAATATAAATATATATATATATATATATATATTGTTTCTGATCTGTATTGTTTCATTCAGCTTGCTAGTATGATGCTAATTGAGGGTTCATTCTTTTTTTGCTATTTTGATATCAGGCTGGTATCCCTGATGGGGTGATCAATGTTATAACAGGATATGGACCAACAGCTGGTGCTGCCATTAGCTCTCATATGGACATTGATAAGGTGATTCAAGTTTTATATTAATACAAATTTTAGGCCTCTCATTGCCCTGCCAATGGTGCTATATTCATAATTTTGTAATAAGAATAATAGTGTAACTCTAACTAAGAATGACAACGGGACGGGTTTAAGGAGGGGCGGCTATTCCCCAACTCCGACTCCGTTTATATTCCCATTCCTGACCCCGTCCTGCCCCGCATCATTTAGAGACTTATCCCTGACCTTGACTCCATCTCGTCTCGTCCCATCCTGATATATATATATATATATATATATATTTTAAGCAAGTTAAAACTTTTATTTTGATAGATAAATTAATTTTTTATTACCAAAATAATTAATATAAGAAAAAATAATGAGTGTGATATGAAAAATCTTGAAACTAATTTTATATACTGTTGTTTAAGTAAATATAGTGTATATAAGAAATAAAAAAAAAAAAAAATTAATATCTAAATGGAGAGGGGTCAGGATGGAGTGACCATTCCCTAAATCTGTCCCGAACTCGATGAAATTTTAAAAATTCTACTCCAACTCTATTTATGAACACTCCATACCCATTCCATTAATAATAAGACGAGACGAGACGAGTCTCCGATACAACATGACAAATTGCCATCCCTAACTAGAACACTTGACTCCACAGCTATGTAGTTTAAGCTACTGTACACTTACAACGGCCCCCACACAATTGATTCCTGTATGGTGAAAGAATAGATAAGAATTTGTAGCCTATCTTTCGAGTTATTATATATCTGTAACTGATGGTCATCACAGGCTTTAATATACATACCCTTATGACTTATCCCACAGTGCTTACCTTCATAACTCCCTTTCATCGGGGAAAGTTGTGGTCACCTCAAACAGTACCACTACGCATGAGAGATGGTGGGTAATTTTCAAAACCCATCACCCAGTTAGTTTTTGAACGGTAGAATACATGAATACTATATAATAATATATATTCATAAAAAAAGACTGGAGTCTTATTCAAGTACTGCAATAGATATATAAATATATGCAAAACACAGACATGGCATGTAGCTAACAAATTTTACCCTTGTGTCTTCATTTTAGGTTTGTTTTACAGGGTCTACAGAAGTAGGACGTTCAGTAATGCAGGCTGCAGCAACAAGCAATTTGAAAGCTGTCTCACTTGAACTGGGAGGCAAGTCTCCTCTCATAATTTTTGATGATGCAGATGTTGATAAAGCTGCAGATCTTGCTCTCTTAGGCATTCTATATAACAAGGTAGACTCAAGTTTTTTTCTCTCTCCCTTTCTCTTAAAAATGGAACAACTTTTTAGCGCAAAAACATTACTGTAGTGATTTTTTTTTTTCTTGTGCTCCTCCTTTGCAGGGCGAAATCTGTGTGGCAAGTTCACGTGTTTTTGTTCAGGAGGGGATTTATGATGAATTTGTAAAGAAGTTGGCAAAAAAGGCGAAAACATGGGTGGTTGGGGATCCTTTTGATCCTACTGTTCGCCAAGGTCCCCAAGTAAGATATCTAGTTCTAAATGTGGATATTTGATTTTGTCATTAGCAAGCATCTTCATAATAGTAGCAAATGAATACCGATATGGGTCAGGAAATTAGAAAATTTTAGGTTGGCCAAAATTTTAAAATGAAAAATGAGCAAAATAATGGGATTAAGATGAGTAAAGATTATGTTGGGTCAAAATTTTGAGTCGAGTTATATTTGAAAAGGTCAAAATTTTGGAATGTATAAAAAAAGTTCTAGAGTTTGGGATTGGTTATAGCCTGGCCTGCCTATTAAAGGCTCTGCCCTTAACGGTAGAGGGAGAGATTGTTTTCATGACTCAACCTTTTCTCACTGCTTTTAAAGTAGCGCCTAAATATGGGTCTGGAAGTACTTTACCCGTGATAGGAGAAGCGATTTTCGTGATTCAAATTTATAACCTTCAGGTTAGAGTAGAGCAAGCATAATATTGCGTTGGTGCCAATAGTGGACTTACATATACTTAGGGGCTATGGCCTTCCTAAAATTTTGAAAATTGTATTTTTAACTTGATTTTTTTAAAAAATAAGGATTTTTCCCCTTCCAAATTTTTTCATATTTATATAAGAGACTCTCTTAAATTTTAAGTTTTAAAATTTTATCCCCCTAACTCCATGATCTAGATTTGTGCTCGCTAGTGTCCTCATTTTTAATATAATATGCTTAGCTAAATTCATAGGCATTATCACAGGCATCATACCTTTTTTTCCCAGACATGAGGAAGAAACTTCAATAAATCTGTGTTGAGATGAAGATTATATCTGTTGCAGGTTAATAAGAAGCAGTTTGAAAAAATACTCTCATACATTGAACATGGAAAGAGAGAAGGAGCCACCTTGTTAAGTGGAGGCAAGCCTTGTGGCAAGAAAGGATACTATATTGAACCAACCATTTTCACAGATGTTATGGTAAGCCTTTTTCAACTATACATATAATTTCATGTATTTGGAGATGAACAAAGTCAAAATACTCTCAAGAATAGTTCAGTTAGAGTATCAGAAAAGAATAAGTATTCAAAAAAATACGAGATTTTTTGTTTAATATTCTACGAGCTCTTTTTAGAGTACCTTAAATCAAAATTTTGTGTAAAATAATTGTTAAAGAGGGTTTCAATTTACGATTCAGTCACACGATCAAAGATTGTGATTGGTGAGCGTGGTTCTGGATTTTCACAAAAAAAGTCAAAATGTGTTTGATGTGGAATTTTTTCTTTCATTGTTCTTACTGGCTTCTTCAGGATGACATGATAATTGCAAAGGATGAAATATTTGGACCTGTTATGTCACTCATGAAATTCAAGTAAGTTCAATTTTCATTCTCTTTTGTCTTCTCAGTTCCCCTAGCTGGTGAGCTTTTAAAACCAGTACTTTTGTGGGTTTGGAAGCTACTGGAAGGAATAAAATGAAAATGGGCGGGCACCTTAATGGGTGGGCCCTTCTCTTATCTCTGTCCCGTGAAAGAGGGCCTTTTCATAAATTTAAAATACAAATCTATATATACAGTATGTATAAATTATAAATACATAATATATATATATATATTTATATATACACACATATAAATTTATATATGTGAAATATTTAAGGAAAGAGTGAAATATTGAAAAGTATTCATGTAATCTAAATATATAATACGAACAAGACGAGATACTCAAACTCGTCTTCATCGATGGACGAACCTATAGCTTGCATAGAAGAGACTTTTGAAAATTAAATTTTTTATCCTTATTTTATGCAGAAATTCTTTTAAAAATTAGGATCCCACCCTCCCAAATTCTTTCTTATTTCTATGAGAGTCCATAAATTTTAACTTTTATGATTTTGTCCCCCTACTTCCATGGTCTAGGTCCATTACTGTCTCCATTCCAAACTTATATAAGATTTTAATATCTTTTCTCGTCCCTATCTCACCGTATTAATATTCTCTTCAAAACCGTCCCATGAAAGATGTGGCAGGTCATTTTGTCAATTCCTACTAATGATCTTCAATTCACGGTATTACTATTTTGTGATCATCAATTCATAAAAATAGTAATATCAGATCATTCACTCTCTATATCTGTTTCTACAAAAATTGCAGGACAATTGATGAGGTGATAAAGAGAGCAAATGCAACAAAATATGGGCTTGGCAGCAGGCATTGTGACCAAGGACTTGAACATAGCCAACACTGTTTCAAGATCAATCCGTGCTGGTATCATTTGGATTAATTGTTATTTTGCTTTTGACAAGGATTGTCCTTATGGAGGGTACAAAATGAGTGGGTTTGGAAGAGATTTTGGATTGGAAGCCCTTGATAAGTTTCTTCAAGTTAAGTCTGTTGTAACCCCCATATTTAACTCTCCTTGGCTATGAATATATATAAGCTTGGCATGTAGTGAGAGAAGAAAGGGGGAAGAAATCAATATAAGGTCTGATATGAAGCTATGTAACCTTTTTGTTATCCTTTTTTTTTTTTTTTTAATGCTAGTTAATTTCATATTTTACATGAAAGGAAATATATATACATATATATTACATATCAGTTTTAAGAATTGTAGCACATTATAATGGTGAAAGGATTGTGAGCTTTGTTTTACTTTCAGGACTAGAAAAAATGATGGTTTCTATGATTTTTCTTTGTTCTAAATTATAAAGAAGATTTCATTAATAAGGCAACCTTATTTTCTTTTGCTAGAGCAAGGTACAACAAATTAAAGCAGTTGCTATAATCACTCGTGCATCCATTACTTTACAGAAGGACAAAAATTAAATCAACAATATTTTCATTTCTTTTTTTAATTATATTTACATAATGAATTCTTTCACTTCTATATATAAGGTAATGGGTCTCACTTTTTTTTTTTTTGGTTGTCTTGAAGTGAGAAAATAAAACTTTTTATGTCTAAAAATGAAAAAATAAAGTACGAAAAATAATTATACATAGTATTTTTCTTTCTTTTTATAGTAATGCCAGGGGACACCACTGTTTTTTGAAAAAAAATTTGTATCAGATGAGCTGGAACTTACAATAGCATTACAAATAGTATAATACTAGGCTGGATGTTTTAACTATTAAATGATTTCAAATTGATAGATCGGATGTTTTAACTATTAAATTATCTCAAAACCGGAAATAAAATAATTGAGATGAATAAAAATACCATGTCTCATATAAGCACGACCCTACGATAACATTAACTTTAATTTATTTATTTTTTCAAATTTAGCATGCGTGCATGATCATATGACTGTTGTCTCTAGGTGATGGTCTTTAACCTCCAAGTTTATACTAAGTATGTCATTATTTAATTGCAAACATCTCTCTCTCTCTCTCTCTCATCATTCCAATGGGAGCTCATTAGGGAGGGCAAAATCATGATTTCTCATTCAAGGGAATCATGAAACCTTTGCTTACAACTTAAACCACTCCAAATCCCTACAACTCAGCCATCATCTCTTTCTTTCCCATCATCAACTTTTTCAAAACAAGATAAAAACATAGAACATGTAGTAGGTAACCATCTACCATATATAACCTCTAGAGCTCCAACCCTGCAGAACATTTGATACCGACAGTAATTGAATTGCTGATCAAATCAACAACAGATCATAACCCTATGATTAAGATTATAGCTTCTATCACCCTCAATTAAAGGACCAACTGTATGATCACAAGCAGAAAAAAATTGGATTTAGTAATCCTTGAGATACCTAAACATGTCCCCTGCAAGAAAATATCTACTTTCCCAGAAATTCTACATCCTAATGATTGTTAGCTTTAAAAAATAACCCAAAGAGCCAAAACACATTTTCAAGAACTTTGTGACTATGATATGAGTGCCACCACCCCTAAAACAAACCTCTTCTATCATGAATTACTAGCATGCAAGCAAACAATATACAAAACATGAGATCTCTTTTTATACCTCACCAAGAAATTGATATATAGCCATATAGATTCACATTCTCTCCATTTTTTTTTTCACTCCCTTCTTCACAGAATGCCAAGAAGAACAACACAAGTTCTTGAATCAAGCCATCTAATGAACACAGCTCAAATTTTAAGAGAATCAATTGGGATTTTACTTCTCCATCCAACCCATTTCCATTCCATCTCCATTTTCCTCTTCTCACCTCTCCCTATCTCTCTCTTCATCTCACACTTCCTCATTCACCATTTTCCTCAAATACCCTTCTCAACACTGAAATTCACAGATCACTTGCTTGGACACAACAGATACCCATCCCTGCCAAAATTACTCTCCAAAACCATTGTTCACATCATCATTTGTTTCCCCTCATCCATCACTTTCTCTCTCCTTGGAAGAGCTGCCACTATTCAAGCAGTTTCAGATAGTTACAATAGAATCAACATCAATGGAAGAAGGCTACTTATGAGAAGTGGGTTGGCTTGGATTAAACTTCTCCACACTAGTTTTTGGGAGTTTGTCATTGTGATTAGCCTCTTTGGAGCCATGCTTGCTAGTTTGGCAGTGGTGCCAAAGGTACTTAGTGCATGTGGGGTATGTTCAAGGGAGGTAGGGTTCTGGGTTGTCCTAGGGCTTCTAGGGGCACCCTTTTGTGTGGCATTTGCACATGTTATGGTTGTGGGGAACTTAGCAAGGGTACTGTCTGTGGTAGAGGGTGAGTGTTTTGGTTTTGGGTCATTGGTCAAGGCCAGGAATCTAATGGAGGGAAGAAAACAAACAGCCCTAGTCATAGCTTTGTTGAGTAATGTGGGATTTAGATTGGTTGAGTGTTTGTTTGAGTTTAGAATGTGTAAGGGTATGAGTTTGTGGGAAGTTTCCCTGTTGGTTTCCATGTATTCTTTGGTGCTAGTTTTGGAAACTGTCATGAATGTAATTTTCTACTATACATGTAAACCTTGGGATTCTGACATACTTTGACACTGAAAGGTTACCATATACATCAAATCATGTTTTTACCTTTTTCAGGGGATTGAAAATGTCTACTTTATGAGTCTAATACAGAGTGATGTGGCCTTTGGGGAAAAAAACACATACACAAAGCATACAACACTTCCAGAATCTCAATTAGCATGCAACACTTCCAGAAATTCATTACTCAGGAAAAGCAAAATGTTAAAGTTCAGATGTGCAATTTTATTGTTAAAATTGTCACTCCTGTGAGCATTATTTCTGCCCAACCATGGGCTAGGTCGGGTTTCTTTCCGAGGCCTATATTTGAGAGGCTCCAAGTCTGTGTAAGGTTGATTTGTTCAATTGATTGATTGATTGTAATTCATATATAATAATATTTCATTGCTATCCTAAAAGGAAAAAGAGTTGTTATTGATGATTTCAAAACATTTTAATTTTTACAATTAAAATTTGCAAAATAAAACAACATTGACCAAATGTCCCCTTTGTGCCTATCCAGACAAACTGTTGAACACTGCAAGTTTCCCCTGCCGCATTCCTAGTCTTTCAAGTCTCAAACACAAATTGTTGGCTCTTGTGAGATCAATCCTCAAAGTTCTAACAAAAATAGCAAAGCCAGTCCAGCCAGGTATAACCCTAGCTTCAAACAGAACTTCTCTTAACATAACTATATCCCTACAGTGGCATGTCTAAGATTCATGCCGATTCTTGCTAAAATGACTGAAAAAGAAAAATGTTGATCCCCTTTCTTCTTCTTCTATCCCAACAAACATCCCCCTGCTTGCCTTTGCCATTCTATCAGTCTATTCCTTTTTGTGTCTGGCATCACCACTCCCTTTAGCAGCAATAGCATCAAATCCTCTCCACCCCACCCCTAAAGCCTAATCAACTGAATGTCAACTCAATAACAAATCTGACAACAATGTCCAAAACACCTAAATGACAGCTCGGTAACAAAATCTGAAACAGAGTCTCAAACAGAATATGTAACGGGACTAATCAGTATGGCTTACTTCATTCTCACGTCCAGCAATAGGGATTCAGGCCTGAGAGAAGCCAAGAAAGTGTGCTGGTGTACTTAGAAAGAAAAATGATAATAAATCTGAATCCAGTGTGGCAGCCATCTTTCCGCCAAAATTTTTATGACTGGGAGTTGGATGACGTGACAGAATTTACGGGTGTGCTTGCCAGCAGTGTTGTGCATTTGGTTGAGAGGCAGATTTAGTTCGTTGGAGGCATTCTTCTACTGGCACCTTTTCAGTAAGATTATTTTATGAAGTTCTTCGAAGGTGAATGTTTTCCATTTAAGGCTATTTGGAAGACAAAGGCACCTTTCAAAGTAGCCTTTTTTGTGTGGACAGCAGCTCTAGATGCTATTTTGACGATTGATAATTTGAAGAGGTGGGGGGCTTTTCCATGGTTAATAGATGTTCTATGTGTCATTGTCAGGAGGAAACTGTTAGCCATTTATTCCCGCATTGTAAGGTGGCTTGTTGTTTGCCTTATTTGGTATCAGTTGGGTTCTTCCCCATTCCGTTATTGATCTTTTCATGCAAGGGCATGGTAGGTGGAGGTTGGGCTGGATAAACGGGTGTGGTTTACACCACCTCCTTGTCTCTTGTGGTGTTTATGGAGAGAGTGTAATCGAAGAATTTTTTATGGAGTGGACTAGTATTTGGGTTTGCTCAAGAGTTCAGTGCTGAATGTTTTATATTTTTGGGTTACAGTGAGGTCTCCTATTTGAGTTGAATCTTTAGCAGATTTTTTATCGGCCATGAGACTTGGTTGAGATGTAGGCTTGTGTTTTATTTTATTTTTTTGTGTACATCTTTCAGATATATGGGTGCACTCCCCTTTGAGTGATTTTTCTTGCAATAAATTATTACTTATCAAAAAAAACTGAATCAAATTATTCATTTAGTTCATCTGTCTTGTTGACAAAGTAAAACTCAAGATTAGAAATTTACTGAGATGAAGATAAGATGAAGAGGAATGCAAATGATGAATTCATAAGCCAAAAAATAAAGGAACTGCTGATATCCAGTCAAAATAAACAAATATAGGGTAATAAGCAGAAAGCCCAATGGTAAATACATCAAACAAAAACTGAAACCTCCCCAAGAATTCTCACTGTTATCTACGCAGGACTCACACTCCCTTCAAATTGGGCAAAAGGCCCCTTCTCCACCAAAATTACAGCAGGCTAAGTTGTCATCTTCCTTCTTACATCTTCACCTGCTAAAAAGACGAGAAAAACTTTTAAAAAAATTGCAAATAATGTCACATGTACTAAAAAGTTATCAAAATGATAAATTTGAACTCATAGAGATCAATATGAGATATTAAGTACTTCTCTTCTTCAGTTTGCTTGTAATTCCATCAAATCAGATTCATATACATTTTTTCCCAAAAATAAATTACAGCGCACAAATTTTTGTCAGCAAAGTTCTAAAATTTGATAATGTTACTTCTCAAAATATATACACAGATGCACAAGAAGAATTCTTAATTTACCTAAGCCAGAAATATAATTTATCAACCAACCAGATACACTGTTATTACTTATTTTTTATTCACAAATAAGTTTGCCACACAACAACAAACATTGCCCCATAAGTGATCTACTATCAGGAAAATAAAAGGCCCCATAACTTGTAACAAAAAGTGTGGACATCATTAATTAATGGACAAGAAAAATCGCATAGTATCTAAACCACTGATATGAAGCAACCCTAACCATACCTATCACTTTTGGAAGCTTCGGGATCATCAGGAAGAAACTATGGTTCTTGGCCCAGAATGTATTGTTTTAATCCCAAAGAATGTGAACTAAACCAACAGAAGTTATTAACCTTATTTTGATATACAATCATTCAAGAATCAAGACAATAGGTTCCATTTGTCCTATAAAATGGCATGACTCCCACATATTATAGACAAACATTAGATGTCTCAATCTGATAATTAGAGATGTCACAGCGAGATGTGTTAACATGAAAAATGAGGCAAGATAGGAGGAAGAATGTAGATTAAACTGGATATCTTTTAATCAAACTAAAATTTCAAATTGCACATAGAAACGGTTAAGAGACCTAGTATTCAACAACTGTTAATAGATCTCCATAAGTTATTTCCTCAAATGTAGCTTTGGTATTGCTTTGCCTAATCAGACCGCTCAGTGGAAACAATTGGTGGGGCAGTTGTAGTTCAGTAACTTTAAGCTAAGCCCAAACATTAGGGAAATAGGCATCTGCATGAGTCATTGAACACTTTCGTGAGACAAATATCCCCGTTACAATGGTTTGGATCAATATAAAGATGGCTTATATCAAGAAAAATATTGCAGGCTAAGAAACACCGTGATTGATATTTTCAAATCATCTAGATTGCAACGATGGCTAAGCACTAATTAAATGATGTCCACTGTCAAATAATAAATTAAAAAAAAACATGTTACAGTCATCTCATCATACTAATATCTAACCAGACACACTTAGTGGGTAAAACTCATTTTATCACCAGGTCCCCCTCCTCTGTTTTCAGCAATGACTATATACTATTATATGACAAGATATGAGCATCAGTACAATCTTTTTATTTTACTTGAATGTATAGAAGTTGTACGTGAGCTAGATATAACACACTATGCATTTACTTTCAGTGACAACCTTCTACAAGTATCAATGTTAGAAATTAACTTTAGCAGACCCTCAGTTTTGTTCTCCTTAATCTGTTGTTATCATAGATTTTGGATGTAAACAGACTCAGGAAGGTAAAACTAATATAATCATCTTTCATTCCCTACATTAAATACAATGTCTAAAACAGCAATACTCCGTGTCCCAAAATTAGAACCCTTTTTGAAATTTCAACATTTTAAGGATATACATTTTATGTATTTAAGTTGTGGTGGAAAATTTTGAGTCTCCAAAGTTTCCTTTCACTTGATTTAAAATTTCGGTGGGAAATTTAACCTTTGGGATAGATTTGGAATCTTGCAAAATAAAGTACATCGACTTGATATTCCAAAAAGAAACTGACTACAAAATTGGGACAAAGGGAATATTTGATTTCAGAAGTCCCTGCACTTTCCTTAGAAATGCAACTGCACTCTTATTAGAGCCCATATCCAACCGGACAAGGATGTATATTGAACACGTTCCAGTAAGGACATATCTGCCTTCTATGATTGCCATTGATTTAAACACCTCCATCAACATTAAATATCAATACCTATGTCAAGTTCCATGTAGCATGGCTCTTTAAGTAAGTTGAGGAAAACTTTGTCTTAAAAAATTTATAAAGGCATCACAATTTACATTAAATTCGTTTAATTATTTACGTCCATATTACAGGATAGTCCATCACAACTACATAAGTATTAAAACTGTGCAACACTCAAATCCATTGATGCAGATAAACTTGACCTTAAATTCAACAGAATTGACAATCGGAAGGATAATGAGCACAAAGGACCAGCAGCCGTAGACTAAAAATCTAAAGCCTGCTGACAGTCCATAACTAAATATAGAGCACGTTGGCAGAGGCCCCTTGACAATTCAGGTGCTAAATAAACAATTAATTTCAAAATCCATGGCATAAAATAACACCTTTAATTGAATTAGATTACGAATAAGGTAAATGAATCAATAAGGAAGAGTGACATGATTATATAAAAGGTCATGTTAGGGAGCAGGGGAAACTAAAATTAACTTCAGTAAATATAGTTTTTTTTTAAAAAAAAAGAAAAAAGTATGAGGTGATGATCTTAATTGAGAAGAATGGCGATACAGGATTCTTGTAACCGAGCTCAAATAGTTGGGATGTTTTGTTGAGTATTATGAATAAGTAAAATTAAACAACTTCCATTTTCCTAGTTCAAGTTTGGCTATCATAGCTCAAAGTCTCAGCTGCTCCTAAAACATATCGCCTGAGACATCTTTCTTTTTCTTTTTTTTTGGTTAAGTAATAATATTATTATTTTTGGGCAAGTTGCCTGAGACATTCTGTTCTCAAAGCCTTTTGAGATGAGACTGAGACATCTTGGTCTCAAAGCCTCCTAAGGCGGGACCAAGACATGGTACAAAGATTTACTGAGATGACATTGTCCCAAACCATATCAGGAGACGTCTCGCCTAAGACACTGTCATCTCTCATGACATTAGTTGACTCATGATACCACACACAATGTTGTGTGAGACGACTTCATCCCACTGAGTAGTTTAGAAAAACACTACACTACACCAAGCAGCCAACAACTAACATGTGCATCACCCAATATCACTCTATGATGCCGTGATCTAGTCGGCTCAAGGTGCCTCAGGTCAGTGATTGATAGCTTAATTTTGAACCATGTTAGCTGTCATTTATGATTGTACAAGTTAAAACATTCCAAATAAATCCCGTGGTTCAAAATAAACCCCATGGATTTATCAATCACATGTATTTAGATTCCTCCGTAGAATTACTGAGGGATCTAAAGCTATAATTGTGGCTGTCCCCTTTTTGTAATTAGGGGTTCACCCCCTCGGGCGCCATTTTACAAATTTATACCTTCTTAGAGGTTATTTCTTCTGTTAAAAAAAAAAAAAAAACACCAGCAACCAAAAGCAAATATTTCCTTTTTGTTATTTTTGTATCCTCCAACCTAGAAAAAGCTAACCATAAATCTCCATATATCACCAATAAGATCCATTTACTTGAGGACCATTGAACAAGGTAATCTATTTGCTGGAATTACTTACCTAAGGGTTCGTCCACGGAGGGTGAGTCAGGGCCGGGCGGTCTGGGGGGCCCACCACGGCTCCCCTCTTCTAGAGAATCCATGCATCCACCCATAACATCTATGTTAGCTTTTTGTTTGAATACATTCAAAACGACGCGCGTTCTCCTTCGACTTATCACCGGTAGTCTGTTTAGGGTTCCAAACCCAATGATGGTAACTAAACACGAGGGTTGTGCTCGTTGCAGGACTTAACCCAACACCTTACGGATTCTAAAAAAAGATTAACTTTCCTCTTTCTTTTCTTTACTCTTCTAAAGATATGGACCTGTCTTTTTCTTTTTTATAGAATTTATTCCCAAAATGGGTGAATTGTGGGCAACATTTTAAAGCTAAAATGAATAGCAAGGCGTTAAATAATTTTTATTCCTTATTTCCTTGTGATACAAGATATTAGCCTCAAACCATAAGGTGTAAATTTTTTAATTGTAAATGGAAAAAAATTAAAAACCATTAAAAATTACTTTAAAAGGAATGTGTAATGGGTTGGGCCTAGGGACTTTAATGATACTTGCATTTTACTTATGAAAAAATATATATCAAAAGAAATGAAAAAAATATTAAATAACAGAGATAAAGAACTATATTGACATTTTTAGACAAAAATAAGTAAACACACCATCGCTAATTAGATTGTGTGATATATTAATTAGATGCCAAAATAAACAGAAAATAGCAGCTTAAAAATTAATTCAAATATAATGGATAAAACATGGTTGAAAGAAATAATGACGAACATTATCATTCACTTCGAAAGGTAAACCTAAGAAAGAGGATAAAAACATCATGAGGTGTCTGCTCCCTGAACCAACAAATTAAAAGGCACAACTTTAAACTGTAGCTTGATTCCTCGGGTGAATGCCTTGAAAAACCATACTTAATTTTTAAATAATTGATCGGCTGCAAAACCAGGTGTCCCTGAGGCAATCCTGAGAAAAACCATTTCAGACCTTCATTGGCCCCACCTCAAAATGCAGGCTATTCAGAAGGCTTGACCTACAGCCAACTTCACCTTATTCAAGCCCAAGAATAAGGATTGTTTGGCTTCAGCATGCATTGACCTTGGTCCATAGTAAAGTAGCCTAAGTTTGACCTTACTCAAGCCACACCATATCAATTTACAAGGCTGCTTGATTGGCTAATGATTTAGACTATTACGCCTTTAATTTGGTTAACAGTTCCTCTTTCAATACTAACCAATAAGTTCTATTCTATTATGCCAAAATCTCCGGTCACTATCTTTTTTTCATCAAGTATTTGGTCATTTTCTTTAGTAATTATAACTATGCCGCATCAGTATGCGTATGTGCACCAAACAACAAAATAAAATGTGTTCGTCATATTAATTAGAAAAAATCTTTCATGAGACATATCATAAATTTAAGAGAAAAGGCTTCATTAGTTTTATAACAATGCATCATTCTCTTAGAAACTCTATGCAAGCACAATACTGAACATAATCTAGTTATAAGTGTAGGTTATTAATGATCTGCACCATTGAGAACTTCTAGGACGGAGACTATAACACATGGGAGTACCAAAATCCAAAACGTGTTTGACATGATTAGTGAACTAATTTAACAACAAGCTCTAACTTGGTTGGTATCTCCTCCACCTAGTCATATGGGAGGTTGAGGGTTCAAGTTCCCTTAAGGGGAAAAGTGTGTGTGTCTGATTTACCTATCAAAAAAAAAAAAAAAAACAATGGTTAGTGAACTAATTCAGTTGTGTCAATGTAACGTGATACAATACTTGTTCTTGACACAATTTTCGTAATAGTCTCTGATACTAGGGTCGACGATTGTTGAGAAAACCACAGCGAGAAGGATACTCAAGTACAAACAATTCACATACAATGCTACATCCAAATAATTATTATTTAGGATGCTGAAATTTTCATCCAAAGATATGTTACAGTATAAGAAACAATTTACAAAATAACAGTGCCAGACACCCACCACAATTAATGGATGATAACAGAAGCCAGCATGGTATAAAAAGTGTGTAAAAGCAGTAACTTCTCGTGATATTTACTCCTAGTCAACACAACATACTGCAATACGAGGACGGACAAATAAGAACCACCATAAAGACAACAGACCATTAATACCTAAACTAAGTTCAAATTCCAAACAAAGATAAATGAGTAGAAAACTACGTACATTACTCACTGAGATTCTCGGCAGAACCATCAGTGTCTTCATCATCCCCTTCTCTTATTTTTGCAATCTCCACCTGTGCCCTCTCAAGAATCTGCTTCTTCTGGACCTCCAACTCCCTCTGAAAATCCATCCTTATCTTCTCCAACTCCATCATTTGCTGCCTCTTATTATTCTCAATCTTCTCGTATATCTCCCCAAACTTCTGAATTGAATCTGCCAACAACCTAAATGAAGACCCATCATCATCATTTCCTCCAAACCCTTTCCTCTTAGGAGGAAGCCCATCAGAATCATCCTCCCCGGGTGACTCTGATTCCCCTGGACTATCCCTCATCTCATCCAATCCATTCGACTGATTCAAATATACTCTTGGACTCATAAACACATACTCCCCCGAATCAAGCCCACAAGCTAGCCCACATTGTTGCCTGGGCGATGAATTCAACATCATATCCATCTTCTTAAAGAAAGCCCATTTACTAGTATACCCTCCCATTTCCTCCATTTTTGCCTTCTCTTTCTTGTACTTCTTCTTCAACGTATCCAACCTGTTCCTACACTGTGTTTCGGCCCTTTCCATCTTCGACTCCTCAGACACCTTCTCGGCCACCTCAAGCCAATCCTCAGACCTCAAACTCTTCCTCCCCAATTGCAGAAACCTGTCCCCCCACGCCTCTAGCAACACAAACGTCGAATGCTCAGTCCAATCAACCGGCGAATTCCGATCAATATACGACTGTTTCGTCGCCGCACGAGGGGCAAACTCGTAATGGGAAACCAAAGTGTCCAACCTACGCTTCTTCTGGCGCCTCTCCGAGTCAGCATCGGGTTCAATAGCCCTATGATATCCATTCTGATAATCGTCTTCCTCCTCCTCCTCGTCTTGATCGTCGAATTCGTGGTTGTCTTCGTTATCTTCTTCGCCTAATTTCTCATCTTCGTATTCAATGTCTTCGTCCTCATTGCGATAATTGTTGTTCATTGGATAAGGGTTCCGAATGGAATGGTTTGAGCGAATAGAAGAGCTATACGATGAATGGTGATTCACAGAGTACCGTTGTGGTGGATACCTAGCATCATCTTCGGTTTCATCCATTTATGTGTATATATATATGTGCGTATATATATACACAAAA